>CM052453.1:18936-75841 GCA_028533085.1 Varecia variegata | reverse complement strand
AAAAGGACATGAATAGACATTTTTCCAAAGATATAAAAATGGCCAACAGATATATGAAAAGGTGCTCACCTCACTCATCACCAGAGAAATGCAAATCGAAACAACACTGAGATATCCCCCCACACTTGTTAGGGTGACTATTATCGGAAAGACGAGTCTTGGCGAGGGTATGGGAAGAGAACTCTTGCACGCCGTGGGTGGGAACGTAAATTGGTGTAGCCGTAAGGAAAACAGCAGGAAGGGTCCTCGAAAATTGTAAAATGGAACTACCACACGAGCCAGCTACCCCCTTTCAACCATGCATCCATGTGGTGGAATGTCTACCCCCATGCTCACGGCCACAACACACACAACCACCAAGACACAGAAACAACCTAAGCGTCCGCCAGCAAAAAAACGGACAAAGAAATTATGATACACACACAAATGGAGTATTTATAAAGAAGGAAACCCTGTCATGTGCTACAACGTGGATGGACCTGGAGGACATTATGCTCTGTGAAGTAAGCCAGGCACACAGGACAAATGCTGCATCATCTCACTCGTACGTACAATCTAGTTAAAATAAAAGTTGAATACACAGAAACAGAGGATAAAGTGGTGGTCACCATGGGGTGGGCAGGTAGGAAATGGGGAGATGTATATCAAAGGGTACAAAGTTGCAGATATTCAGGATGAATAAATTTAAAGATCTAATGTACAACATGAGAAATACAGTTATATTGTACACTGGAAATGTGCTAAGACAGTAGATTTTAGATGTTCTTATCACATGTAAAAGAAGGGTAATTATGTTAGACGACGGTGTATCAATTAGCTTGACTATAGCAACCATTTCACTATGATATCAAAATACCATGCTGTACACCCTAAATATACACAATTAAAAAATAAACAAAAACAGGGGTAGGAGCGGTGGTTCACGCCTGTAATCCTGGCACTCTGGGAGGCCGAGGCAGGAGGATCATTTGAGGCCAGGAGTTCAAGACTGGCCTGGGCAACATGGTGAGACCTCGTCTCCACAAAAAATAAGTCCTCGCTTAAAAGGTTTTGGAAACGGGGACTTCATCGAAAGGACACATAATGAAACCAGTTTTACCGCAGGCTAATTGGTATAACCAGGAGTTAAGTTCCTACAGTATACTTCTGGTCACAAAAACATCACCTAACTTCTAAATAAGACCCAAAACACTTCTAATATCAAACACAGAAATAAATTTGAGTTACGCATGTATTTGAGAAAGATTACTAAAAACAACATAATGACCCAATCTTCGGTGAACTGGTGAGTGCCATCAGTGGTCATGGCAGGGGTGGGTTACGGCAGGGAGGAAACGTTCGCAGAACAGGAACTGTGGGAAGCGCCTGCCCCTCCACGCGGCTCCCACACCCACAGACGCACTGGGCCCACTGAGCGCTGTCACGCTGCACCGTTTACTGTCGAGTATTTGCATGCTTGCAGACTTTACGAATCTCTGTTTCACAGTAATTTACATAGATTCATTCATTCCTTCATTCACTTTCCGACCTGCTTGTTCCAGTTCAGGGTGGTGGACGGCCGGAGCCAGTCCTGGCAGCTCTGGGCACAAGGCGGGAACCGCCCTGGACAGGCCACCGCGTCGCAGGGCACACTCGCACACGCCCACGCTCACTCAGGCTGTGACCACGCAGGCGTGCCAGCTCAGCTAACGTGAACCACGTAGGCGTGCCAGCTCAGCTAACGTGAACATCTCTGTGATGTGGGGGGAAACCTCGTACCGGGAGAAAACCCACACAGATCTGGGGAAAACATGTAAACTCCACAGACAGTGGCTCCAGCTGGGAATCGACTTCTTTCCTTAAAACGTTGTAACAAAACGACACAACAAAATGATGCCCTTATTCAAGGACCTGCTGTACATTTTTGATTGGTCTCATTAATTTCATTTTGTTCAAGGACAATCGCTGTCATGACAAATAAACACTAATTAAAAAGGCATCACACTTCACAATCCTGAATCTTAAGAAACTAAAAACCATCTGAGCATGTGGTACCAATACTCCAAAGGAGTCTTTGCAAGGCACGGCGGCCCAACGGCTGGACACAAAGCTTCACACGTAATCTACAATCTTCCCACGTGACTTAAGAACTGTGGCTCAGAGGGATAACTTTCATAATTACAAGTCATGAGGACTCCTAGACATCTCGGTCTGACTTCAAGGCCTTTCTTCTTTTCACTGCAAGCTACACTGCTTCACAGACAAGACAAAAAATTTGTTTTAACCCAGTTATTTTTTTTTGGGCACTTCTGAAAACACATAGTATCAGACTGCCACAAAAAAATTTAAAAGCACAACTATTTTTGTCTTGCTAGGTAATCATAAAGGTTTTTCATTTCTATAATGGAGCTCCCTATTCTCAATAACCTGCTTGTGATAAATTCTCAAAATTCTTGTTAATGAAATAACCTGAGGATCACAGGCAGTCTCATGCAATTGTGAAAAGTGTGTCAGAAATCACAGAAGCACAAAAAAAATTAAATGCTATAAAACAGATTTGGAAATGTAAACTAGCAGAAAACAAATGCTTGAAATAAACTCAGTAAGTTTCAGAGTTTCACTGTTTCCCAAATGCGGGATAAATGACAAATATGTTCGATTTTAATAGGTAAATATTTTAATGTGTATGTATCTTCTTTTTAGGTGTGTGGTACCAATGTCTTCTGTTAAACAAGAAAGTGAGTCCATTTAAAGAAATACATTAAGTACCAGTATAAATACTAGTGGGACACAAAAAAAATCCTGACAGTAGAATGCAAGTAACTAAATTTTAGAAAACACGATTTAGGGAACAGCTGGTCTGAGATTCTAGGTCACCGGTCCTCAGTCCTCAGATGCACTGAAGAATCACTAGAGGAAGTAGTGATTTTGTAGTTTTGTAGTGCAGACTTCTGTAGTTTTTCAAAGCTAAGATGATTCTGAAACACCTGAGAGCAAAGAGCTACTTCTGACCTCCCCCTTCCCCAGCGCGATGCTGAAGCAGCGCAGGGAGCGCGGCTTCCACTCCCAGGCGGCTTCCCGGGAGAGCACGGACAAACCTTTACACGCACGGCACGGCACGGCACGGCACGTGGGCTCTAACACAACCACCACGCCGGGCGCTGAAGACGTGAACCCACAACCAGACTGGCAGACAAGTCACAGAAGGTGGTGCAGACTGCTTTACCAATATTAAGATTTTTTTTTCTTCTTTTGTTTTTTGAACCCAAAAAGTATGTATATCCATATTAAGATTTTTAAGATTCTCAAAGAGAAAACGTTTGGTCTTAAGGAAACACCTTTGCTTGAAAATAAGATATGACGGCCAAAAGGGGGAAAACCCAACTAGAAAAACCCTTTACTCTCTACAGCACCTATTCTTTCACATACCGCGGGACGGAAGCACCAACAGCACCAGGCCTGAAGTGGTCGTGCAAAACACAGAACGTGATCGCGCCCCTAAACCTCACCACACATTTACAGCAGACACGAGGGGCAGGGAACCACGGGATTTCACGCAGTGGGAAATTCCTGGACAAGCACCTGGCTTCTTCAACACAGAAGGAGACTTGAGATGTGTGCTAGCCACACTATGGCTTCACGTGGGTAAATGATTCAAAACAACTATTTTTTAAAGAAGATAAAAAAAAAAATAAAAAGATAATCAGAGAAATAGCACTGACAGGACGTGTGATGGTACTAAAGAACTGTTTTATTTTTCTCAGATGTGGCAATGATGCCATGGTTATGTTTAATAAAAGAAGAAACCCTACATTCTAGAGATTCACACTGAAATACTTATGCACATTTTTGGGGATATTTGCAGGGAAAATAACATGATGTGTGGAATTTTGCTCAAAATAATACAGGGGGCAGAGACAAGGAGGTTCGCCATCGGTCATCATGGGAGAGGGGTAGAGGGGTTCATTGTACTAGTCTGTCTGCTTTTGTATACCTGAAATCTCCTACAATGAAGGGTTAAAAAAGTAACCAGGGCACAGTCTTGGCATAACACAGTGCTCCCAATTTGACTATGCTGCATCGTATGTATTAAAAAAAGTAATCATAGGCCAGGTGCGGTGGCTCACGTCTGTAATCCTAGCACTCTGGGAGGCCAAGGCAGGAGGATCGCTTGAGGTCAGGAGTTCAAGACCAGCCTGAGCAAGAAAGAGTAAGACCCTATCTCTACTAAAAATAGAAACAAAAATTAGCCAGGCAACTAAAAATACAAAAAAATTAGCTGGAAGTGGTGGCTCACACCTGTAGTCCCAGCTACTCGGGAGGCTGTCAGAAAGATCACTTGAGCCCAGGAGTTTGAGGTTGCTGTGAGCTAGGCTGACGCCACGGCACTCTAGCCCAGGTGACAGAGCGAGACTCTGTCTCAAAAAAAAAAAAAATAGAATGAAGGTGATGATCGATGTCTACTAAAATTATAAAGGGAAGAACCGATAGGAACTCTATAAATGGTTGGATCAGACAGAGAGTGAAGCTACTTTGCTGTGCATTTCTGAAGGTTTTTTGTTTTTAAGGACTCACTTGCAAAGTTAGTTACGTAAATTTTTAAAAATATAGTTGTACTATCTATGATTTTATATCATACTTGTATTACTTTATGCAGTCTTTGCATTTTAACTAATTTCAACATATTGCATTGGTTTCTACGTTTCTATTGTTGTGTTTTTATTTCCACTTTTTTTTTTTTGCTGAAGTTGCCATGAATATTGTTCATAAAATGGTTTACAAATTTGTATTATTTTATTGGCACAGATTTTAAATAGAAATAAGCATATGAAGTTTTAAGTGTGTGTTGATAATATATCCAAGTTAGATTTTCTTTTTACTTCTTATTATGGACAATTGTAAACACAGATGTAGAGAGGATACTATGGTGATCCTCAGTTTACCTGCTGTCTAGTTTTAGATGCCATCAACTTGCTGCTGTCCTTGTATTTTTGTTTCATCTCTCCCCTTAAACTTAGAAAAAAATTATTGGCATATTTTAAAGTAAATTCCAGATGTATATCTTTACCCATGAGTATTTTAGTTTATATCTCTTATAGATAAGGCCTTTTAAAATAAACATAATTATAACACCTTGATTGCAGTTAATAAAATTAATTATTCTATAATGTACTTATTACCTAGGCAACCTTCCATTTTTCCTACGTCAAAAATGTCAAACCTAATTTATCTGACTTAGGATCCAAACACAGTTCTCCCATTAGGTTATTTTGGTTAAAGCTTTTATAATTTATGTTTTACCGTAGGGAACTGTATATACGTACTTCTCTTACTGCACAGCTTTGATTCCATTTTGAATATGTGATCGTTTTCTTGAGATTATTGATATTCTCCATAAAAACCTTCACATACTCTCATTTACACCTGAGAACAAAAAAGCACCGACGGACAAACGTGGTAGTGTTAGCCTGCGCCTGCACCAAAGCAGAGTCAGAAGCAGCACCCAACACGGCTGGGCTTCCCCTCCAGAAACGCTGCGGAGAGCACCGCTTCACTCCCTTCCTTGGACCTTGCGTTCTGCGAGGACTGCGCATCACAGTCCCCTGAGCCCTCCAGGTGATAACCACGTAACTGCAGTTTTCAGCTGAAGAGTAAGACGGGGCAGTGACTCCCACGAATGGAGTCAGAGAACCGAAACTGGAGCCCAGGGCGTCTGACTTTTCTAGGGAGGGACAAAGCACATTCCAATTTCTAGAATGTAAATTGTTTGACGTCTTGAAATGACACATAAATTGATTTAGTTAACAAAAAACTCTACACTACACACTGACAGAATATAGGTCAAGCATTCCTAATCTGAAATCCAAAATGCTCTAAAACCTGAAGTTTCTTGAGCACTGACATGACAAGTGAAAGAGTCTGAAGTCACCTCTCACCTAAAATAATAAAATACAAGTCGGGCACACGAGTGTGCGCCTGCAGACCCCGCGGCTCCAGAGGCTGAGGCAGCAGGCTCTCTCGAGCCCAGGGGCTGGAGGCGAGCCTGGGCAACACAGCTGGACCTCAGCTCTTTGGAAATAAATAAATAATAAGAATACGATTTCGCGACCCTGCGGTTTACGGTAACCTTGAAAACAACACGGCACACAGGTGGAGACGGACACACTGTGCTCCTCAGTCGCCCTGACACACGACTACTTCACAGTGCTGGTGGTGTTTCGTATTCTTCACTGTCAAGTACACACGTGTGAGTAAGTGGAGGACAATGATCGCTGATTTGTAGGACACAGACTCAGAGTCAGCGTGACGGTGACTGTGAACCACAGACTGTCCGCAGGGGGGCTGACACAGTGATGCCTTTGCTTTCTGACGGTGCCATGTACACAAATCGTTTTATGCACAAAGTTATTTAAAAATAGTGTATAAGATTACCTTCAGTCTATGTACATAAGGTGTACATGAAACAAATGAATTTTTTGTTTAGACTTAGGTCCCATTCTCAAGGTATCTCATTATTTATATGCAAATATTCTAAAATCCAAAAATATCTGAAATTCAAAACATTTGTGGTCCCCAGCATTTAAGACAAGGAATACTCAATCTATATTTTTATGTCTTTATTCTATAAAAGACCATTTCTTAAAGTACTGCAATTATGTAGTTTTCTAGTACCTTACATTAAAAGAAAAGCTTTGCTTTGGGGAAAAGATACTTCTGGTCTATATTAATCAACCAACCAATAAGTCAAAACAAAGCAAGAACATCTTGAATGTACACTTTCTCCAAATGAAGGGCAATGAATTTCAGTGGACCAGCAAGAAATTCCAAAGGGCCTACAGAGCTCTAAAGCAGCAAACAGCTGTTCGATGACAACACAGATGGTACAGGTTCAGCATCCCTAATCTGAAAACCCCAAATGCTCCAAAAGCTGAAACTTTTTAAACGTAGACATGATGCTCAAAGGAAATGCTCATTGGAACATTTTGGGTTTTGGATTTTTGGATTAAGGGTGCAGAACCAGTAAGTAAGTATTATGCATATATTTCAAAATCCAAAAAATCTGAAATCCAAAACACTTCTGGTCTAAAGCATTTTGGGTAGGGACACTCAGCCTGTGACAATGAAAGTGTCTTCCTCAAGTCCTTACTATGGACCTACAGGTGGCCCTAAAGTCTGGTCTGAACATACAAACCACCTTCCTTAAACATCAAAAGCAATTTCATAGTGTCACGGGTGGTGATAAAACACACCTGGTTTCAGGATACACATTAACATCAGCCTTCCGTTCTTGAATTCAAAGTTCCTAATAGCTATGTATTTCTTAGCACTTCAGTGAAAGAACAGGAAATAGTCCAAAACATTACAACCCTCTGTAACTCTTGAAAATCACACAAGAAGTTTCTAAATATAGCACAGACATGACACAACTTACAAAAACTTCATGAAAAAGAATGAGTTCTTTTCTCAGTAGTTTATGTATCAAAGGTTTCGAGAGAAACAAGCTGTTGCTTGCAGGATCACTGGTCCCATCTACAGTTCCTGCACCTGTCTGGATCCCGCCCACTCTGCCTTCTCAATTGCCCCTTTCCTGAGTTATCTTCAACCCTCCCTGCCGGTTCCTCCCCATCCTGCAGACGGGTGAGGGTGGAGGTGGAGGTGGAGGTGGACAGCCGGGGTGAGGGTGGAGGTGGAGGTGGAGGTGGACAGCCGGGGTGAGGGTGGAGGTGGAGGTGGACAGACGGGGTGAGGGTGGAGGTGGACAGACGGGGTGAGCGTGGAGGTGGAGGTGGACAGACGGGGTGAGGGTGGAGGTGGAGGTGGAGGTGGACAGCTGGGGTGAGGGTGGAGGTGGACAGCTGGGGTGAGGGTGGAGGTGGACAGCCCAAAGGAGCTCAGGAGGCAGCTCTGGAGGGGCCCCTCCCCAGAGGCCCTGCCCCCTTCACTCTCCTGCTTCCTCACCTGCCCAGGACGCCCTTCCTCCCACCAATGGTGAAAGCTCTCTTGCCTGGTGCACTTGGAGTGAACATGAAAAACAGGCAATTATAAAAACTAATACACAAATGTTTAGCCATTTAACCTTCCTTCGCTGGGCCTTTTCTTCTTTCTCATCTAAACCACATCCACAACGCATCACCTAAGATTTACACTTCCTTCCTTTAAAGTGCTACTGAGAGATCTAAAAAATACTCTGAATGGCACGATGCTTCTGGAACGACTATTCTCCAGTTTGTATCTGTCTTATCCATATACCTAATTCAACGGCAGTTTCTCGCTGACTGTTTTTGCCACATTTTTATCAGTTTACATCAGTTCAGTCACGTAACCGCACTAGTGAGCGTGACCGGCAGGAACAAGTTTGGGAGTGAGCTGAACTGGCTTTGGTAAAGCACGCGGCTCCACTGGAGGGAATCGTGGCACGCCCACGGCTACCCACGGACCCACAGGACAGGGTCAAGCCCGGTGACTGGGTCCAGGGCCCACGTGAAGGAGCACCGACCTCCGACCTCCGACCTCCGGGCCTCCCTGCAGTTATGCTCCTGTGCTCCCAGCTCTTCACAGCTGCAGTTCACAATCGTACGCTGGATTCAGTGTGAAACCACCTAAGCAAACACCCAGGAACACGACAGACTCCTCAAAATCAACTGCCTGGGGGGAAAAAAAGGCCATTCCCAACCCCACTTCTCAATTAAAACAAGTTAGATCTGATAACCAATCCCTGCTACCTCAAGGGAAGACATGTCTCCTCAGGTGTCCAAGCAAACCTGCGAGCACATTTTTAACCTCTTCTCAAGTAAGAGTCTATCTCCTCGTTCCTACCTTTGTGCAACTGTTTAGAAAACCACCATCTCTGACCTGAATCACCACCCCAACTTAACACATTGACTGCCACACCAGAAAAAATTTTTTTCCTTGGGACCACAGTGTTTTATTACAAAAACAAAATAAAAACTTTGAAAAGAAAATGATCCTTTCTAATTTAATGAAAAATGTGTTATTTTTTCAGGGTTTTCTGTACGTGAGTTATATGCAACTTGAAACCAACAGCAGGTCTCGGCACCAGCACCGGGGGGTGGCACTGTGCCCCCCCATTCACCACTCATTTCTGATGCAGTACCTGATAAAGCAGAATCTCACCAACACATTTTTAATAATTTCTTCTTTTGTGGCAACAAACGCTAGGGAAGAATTTCCCAGCATTTAAAATATAAAGCCCAGAAAATGAGATGGTTCCAAGGAAAATCGTCTGTTGCTGCATATTCCAAATGATACGTTAACATGGGAAAAGGCAATAATTTACAGGTGAGGGTAAAATTACTTTGAGTTAATTTTTCTTTTTTGAGACAGGGCCTCACACCGTTGCTGGAATGCAGTGGCTCACTGCAGCCTCCAATGATCCTCCTGCCTCAGCCTCCCGAGTAGCTGGGACTACAGGTTCCTGCCACCACACCCAACTCATTTTTTTTTAAATGGGGTCTCACTATGTTGCCCATGGGGGTCTCAAACTCCTGGTCTTAAGCCATCCCCCCACCTCAGCCCCCCAAACTGCTGGATTACAGGTGTGAGCCACTGTGCCTGACCTATGTTGTTTTTTATATTCTCTAGATTTTGTACATGTTTACATCAATTGGGATCTAAACATACAAAAGAGGTAAATACAAAGTGACATGACGCTGGCATCTAAAAATTTAATTATCAAAACAACAAATCACTGACTAAGTTCCTAAGTGGCAAAAACACACTAAAACAATTATTTGTACTGGGCATGTGATATTGTGAAGTATATATTTGTTCTTCCGTTTCCTGGCAAACAACTCCTAAAATCCTTGGAATCTCCAAAGTAACAGTCTTTTGTATGCTAATGGCAGACTAGTGGCTGTCACCAGAAAGACCAAAGCAGGATGGAGGACTGGGTCAGCCAGCCCCAGCCCGCAGCCCTCAGGGGAAGGGAGCTGAGGGCCAGTGATCCAACCAACCAGGCCTGCCTCGGTGATGACAGGATGATGGGAGTTTTAGCTGCCTGGTCCCTAGAGGGTGGCACCCAGGGAGGGCAGGGAAGCGCGCCCCTTCCCCAGACCTCGCACTCTGCCTCCATTCATCTGGGTCCCTTGTGGTGTCCTTTATACCACACCGGGAAGTGCACTGCTTTCCTCACTTCTGTGAACCATTCCAGCAGATTAACTGCACCCACGGAGGTGGTCAGAGCCCAGACAAGACCACCTGGGGCTGGAGACTGGCGTGGGGTGGCGGGAGGAGGCCTTGCGGGACTGAGCCCTCCCCTGTGGGGTGACGCCAGCCCCAGGTACACAGTGTGGGGACTGCCAGGAGGACACCTGCTGGTGTCTGCTGCAGATCTGCCCGGCTGCCATGGGGAGAAATCCCCACACACTTCCTGGTGGCCAGAGGGGTCAGAGGTCTTCTGTGGCGATTGTTGTGGGGTGAGGGCTGAGGAAAAGCAGTCTGGTCTTGCTTCGAAGGCGTTAAAAAATCCTTCTGAAAATCTGCTGAAAGCCATGGATCCTTTCACAGGAAAAAGAGACGTACGCTAAAAATTTCAAACATAAATGAGAAGCGCGGGAATAACAGGCTGAAGTCGGGGCACAGGCTGGACAGCCGGACCCCCACCTGCCAGACGGTGCCACCACGCACAGCCACCTCCCCGGTTTCCTTCTCCTCACGGTGCTGTGAGGCCTTTTCAGGGCACTCAAGGCAGACAGCACAGTGCCTGGCACACAGCACACGCTCACAACACCTGGCCGTGCCTGTGACCACAGAGCCCAGGCCAGACCTTCCCGGGGAAGCTGTGAAATACCACACTGCTCAGAAAGTCACAGTCACCGATTCCAAGCACAAATCCAACCACTATCTTCAAATATCAGCCATTACAATCACAGACACTTTCAGGTTTCCAAGATCACAGGGCAAACTGTTTAAAATGTAATGAGTAGCCCCTAACATAGTAACTGACAAGGGCAGTACTACTTTTAAAAAAGGAATTTAAGTTCCAAGATTAGGAATTCAAAAACACACCTTTCTTTGGTTTAATACTCCAAAGGATATGTATCCTAGACACAACAGTACTCCTTCTATTTTGTAAATATACCAGATTACAACTCCAGGGCCAGCAGGGTTATACACCCATTTCAATAGACAATGTGCTAACAGCACAATAAAAGCTTCAAGCAAACTATCAGAGTCAGCATCAGCCATTTAAAATTCCAATCAGCTCCACTAATTCTGAAATACCATTCAGCAAGGTGGATGAATTTGTCTCAATGTTGTGGAGTAGGCTATCCGATTTCAACCACAACCACTATAAAAAGGACTATTAAAACTTTCTGGTTAGAGCCTGCATTTCTGATGCTTACCTATGATGTGTGACTGAAGCCCCCAAATATATTGTCTTCTGGATCCAAGGTACTGCATGGGATATTGGCCCTTTCTAAGAGTTGGGTATTATTTGCAATGGGTTTGGAAACAAGAAGCTGGAAAGACCCCATTTCCTGCTATTCCTGTATTGCATGATATTAGGCAAACTCTCTCCAGGCCTCAGTTTCCCAAACAGTAAAACAAGTGTTCTGAAAACTAAATGGGGCGGGGAGGGCTTTGAGTCCTCTGAATCATAAGCCAATTACACTGTTGGGGTTGGGAGTTGTTGCACTCTGCATTCATTTCTCACAGTTTCTAAGAAGCTGGGTGTTGTTAGAACCTTAGATCCTGACTGACACACACAGCAGGTGCTTGAGGACAGTAAAACCAAGGGCCAGGAGAGCTCCGGGCAAGTCAGGTCCTCCGTAGTGTGAGTTCCTCTTTGCAAAAAGGTGACAGGTGTGAACACAGGGACTGATGCTGGACCTCTGTGTTAACAGTGTGTACATTAAAATGAGCAGCTGCCTGAATGCTTCAGGAAGAAAACCATTTAATTTATATAAATTTTTCAAAAATAAACTGTAAGCTGCAGCCTGACCATATGATACAAACAGGAGGGTGTTAACGAGAACACCTCCTAGCACCTCCCTGTCTGAATTATGGTTGATGGATTATCTTAAAATGACAAAACCCTTAATTTTCGTGAATAAATACACTTTGATCATTCAAAAAGTGCAGCCTAATAGCTGCTTTAAAAATCTTCTTTAAGGCGGGGTGCAGTGGCTCACACCTGTAATCCTAGCACTCTGGGAGGCCGAGGCAGGAAGATCACTTCAGCCCAGGAGTTCAGGACCAGCCTGGGCAACACAGAGAAACCCCATTTCTACAAAAAATTAAAAAATTAGCCGGGCATGGTGGCTCACGCCTGTAGTCCCAGCTATTCGGAGGCTGAGGCAGGAAGATCGCTTGAGCCCTTAAGTCTGAGGCTGCAGTGAGCTACGATCTCACCACTGCACTCCAGCCCAGGTGACAGAGTGAGACTCTACCTTAAAGAAATAAATTAAAATCTACTTTAAAAATTTTTAATAATGGGCCGGGCGCAGTGGCTCACACCTGTAATCCTAGCACTTGGGAGGCCGAGGTGGGCGGATTGTTTGAGCTCAGGAGTTCGAGACCAGCCTGAGCAAGAGTGAGATCCTGTCTCTACTAAAAATAGAAAGAAATGATCTGGCCAACTAAAATATATATAGAAAAAATAAGCCGGGCATGGTGGCGCATGCCTGTAGTCCCAGCTACTCGGGAGGCTGAGGCAGGAGGATCGCTTAAGCCCAGGAGTTTGAGGTTGCTGTGAGCTAGGCTGACGCCACGGCACTCACTCTAGCCTGGGCAACAGAGCGAGACTCTGTCTCAAAAAAAAAAAAAAAAAAAAATTTAATAAGGCTTAAAATTCTACACCATACATACAGCTAATGCTTTCAACAATTTCAAGGTTTCTAAGAAGTCCCACGGTGGAGGGCGTGCCTTGAAAGAGTCCTGAGTGGGCTCTGCAGTCACAGCACGGGGGACACGGGCCTTGGAAGAGTCCTGAGTGGGCTCTGCAGTCACAGCACGGGGGGCACGGGCCTTGGAAGAGTCCTGAGTGGGCTCTGCAGTCACAGCACGGGGGGCACGGGCTTGCAGACCAGCTGAAGCCTCAGCTCTGCCTCCACCAGCCAGGCAGGTCTCCAAGCAGCCTTACCTCTCTAGGCTTCAGTTTCTGAGTCTTTAGAGCTCAAAAATCCTGAAACTGCAACTGTAATATTACCCTATTTTCCTGGCAATTATTTTCAGAAACTAGCTATTCAATCTCAGTTGACAAAATAATGTAAAGCTGATTAAATGTTATATTCATCATTATTATTAAACATGTGGTGAATATACTCTCTACAATAAGCTTACCTAACCACACCCCCCCAACACCAAACTGTCAACTGGAAGTTAATGATCCAGCATGTATCTGCCCTGCTCATATAATTCTGCAGTAATGAATGCAATTTGTGGCCACATGACGACTCCAGGAAAATACCTGATCTATATTTTTTTATCTTGAGCTGCATTTTCATGTGATTTCATGAAAACTTATACTCAATAATAGATTAAAAACTACCACTGTTCAGTTCTCACTGGTGTGTAAAATAAAAAAACTAAACAAAAGAATGAATAAAAAATAAAAAACTACCCCTGTGACAATCAATCACACCTTCAATATTCTGAACTTGTAAGAAACAGAATGCCGAGTCTCCGTGGCCTTGACTGAAAGACACTAAAACCTGCGGTCACCTGGAATCCCAGGGCCCTCTGTGGAATTTCACCAGGGCACAGAGCCTTTTAAACACCCAGTGCCTGACGCTTCTGCAGCTTTCTTTCCTGGGCAAATTCTAAGTCCTGCTTCCAGCCCTTTCCCCCTTAGGCTTGTTTGACTCCCCTGCACTGAGCCCTAAGGGACCAGGCCTTCAGCAGAACAGAGGAGATTCATCAATGTACACGAGCAAATGGGAAGAGCCATGAAAACTCAAGGACATGTGCACGCACAGCAACCACTGGTGACAGGGCTTCACGCATCTCCTCGCTGACGCTGACGTGTGAAGAGCAAATACTGCGGATTCATCAGTGACTCGTTTGCACAATCATCTGTGCACCAAGTGACCTGCTGAAGGGCAACCCGAACCAGCACCCAAGCCTGGTGACCAGGATTGCTGGAGGCACAGATGTTAACCACAGAGGAGTTCACCCAAAAAGCCTTTCCCAGCAAGCTACCACAACAGCAGTAGTCAAGAAACACGCTAACGACCACCAGTATAACCATCAACTGTTTCAATGTCTTTACCTTCTAAAAATACAAGAGAAAACACTTTCACCTTTCTGAATGTCTAGATTTTTAAAGGTGACTGTCCACAGGGACTTCAAGTCTGCTTTTAGAGGTTACTGGTCACGAAGTCGGGCGAGTGGTTAAGGTGACGGGCTAGAGATCCACCAGGGTTTCCCAGCACAGGTCTGAATCCCGCCCACTGTGCTGCCTTCTCCTTGGGAAAGGTAAGCTACTGACACCTTTCCAGATTGGGAGGCTGGTACTGCCCTCAGGAAGAAGCATGCCTGCTCCCCATCCTAACTAAACTTTCCCTCTGTACGGACCCAGCAGAAAAAAAGCTCTGCATGCTTCCTGAAGGGCACCGGTGTTCTCTGACTACAGGTGGGTGCTGGTAAGCTATGCGTCAAAGCATTACCAGACTAGACACAGTCTTCCTGGGGAGACACACAGACACGCACAGCTTTCACACAGATGATAAAATCTCAACGATGAAATGCAAAGGTATAATGTAATCAACAGAGAAAGAAAAAGTGTTCAGAAAAGTATGAAATCTTTTTTTTTTTTTTGAGACAGAGTCTCGCTCTTTTGCCCAGGCTAGAGTGAGTGCCGTGGCATCAGCCTAGCTCACAGCAACCTCAAACTCCTGGGCTTAAGCGATCCTCCTGCCTCAGCCTCCCAAGTAGCTGGGACTACAGGCATGCGCCACCATGCCCGGCTAATTTTTTCTATATATATTTTTAGTTGGCCAGATAATTTCTTTCTATTTTTAGTAGAGACGGGGTCTCGCTCCTGCTCAGGCTGGTCTCGAACTCCTGACCTCGAGCGATCCACCCGCCTCGGCCTCCCAGAGTGCTGGGATTACAGGCGTGAGCCACCGCACCCAGCCAAGAACTTGGTATTTTTAAAAAAGAGAATGTTTCACTTGTTCACAAAGAGATAACCGTTAAGGTAACTTGTAAGTCTGTATCAAACTGGTCACTAAGTTTTTATTCCTGTATTTTGAGCACTGACAATAAAAACAAAGCTTTTTGAAATGTGAAAACAAAATGTTCCCATTTTTCAGAGATGTTCCTAAAAAAGGAACCTGTTAATTAGTTTGAAATTATCTGACAAAATAAATATACTTTAAACAACTGACAAATGCTAGCAGATTTAAGGCATATTTTTAAAACTATTTTTGAAGCATTTTGCACATACATGATCATGTGTAATACAAATTAAAGGTGTTCTAAGCAAGCTCGTCTTCATGCAGACCGGGGCTCGGCCTTTTGGACTGCGATGGAGTTGTCCACAAGGAGGAACTTCCCCACCCTCCCCCAGCTGTGCCCACTGTGGCACCCGCTCTCCAACATCTCTAACAGCAGAAAGACCCTTCAGATACCGTAAAACCTCCAACTGCTTCCGCTGTTCTTAGGGTAAAGGGCACAATTCTCCACCCACACGGGGACCTCCCCGGCCCCGTGAGATAAGCCCCCCCCTCCGCTAGGTCTACGTCTGTGACCAGTCCTCGTACACTGTACACTTCCCTAGTTGAGTATGTGACTGTCTGCCTGCCCAATGGACAGCAAGCTCCAAAAAAAGGACAATTTATCCCTTTTGCTCACCATGACAACCGTGGGATTTACTCATCAATTATTTAGCGCATGCTATGTGCCAGGTATTGTTCTAAGGTCGGGGTTCCTATCAAGGACCAAAACAGACAAAATCCCCAACCTCATGGAGCTTACGCTGAAGTGCAAGAAGATGGACCACACGTAAGTAAACCACATGGCATGTTATAACGCTGTAAGTACCAGGAAGACAAGCACAGGCAAGGGAGCTAAGGAGAGCCCGGGGCAGGCTGTGCCACAATAGACGTGACCATTGTAACAGAAGCAGCACAGACCTGAGGGCCACCGGCGTCCAAGTGCCAGTCTGCAGGGCTCTACGACGTAGAACACCACACTTCCCTAGTTCCTCCTGGACAACGAGCCTTCCAGAGAGGTTCTGGGGTCTTCCATCTGTGTCCCCGGTGTGCCAGTGGTGAGGAACACCTGCCACAGAAAGGAACAGACCCTTCTCCCCCCACTCAAGGGCCCTCCCCTTCACTGCAGGCCCTGTAGCAATGATTCACAGGAAACAAAAAACGGAAAAATCCACCAAAGTTTAAAAAACACATTTTTAATACTGTAATTGCTTTGATTTTGGTTAATATAAATTGTTTTAATTTTAAAGCAAAATAAAGGCAGGACGTTTTTATGGCTATCAAAAAGGGGCACATTTTAAAGACTGAGAAACAGCATAATAAAGGTCACAGAGTTCCATGACTCCACCTACACTTTGTGCACTGTAACTTGCTGTAAAAAGTCAGTTAAAATTTGGTAAATATAACTTTTATGAACTATGAGAAACTTTCTAATGTATCCTATTCAAACGAAGATCTTCCTATTTGTTTCCAGAAACATGCAAATACACGATCAGCAAATAATTTCTCCAAAACTGAAGTGGAAGTATCTTCAGGCATGCTTTTATCCCTTACCCTGAGCTAACTACTGAACAGCTACAGCTTACCAGGCCCCCACCTCACAGAGCTTACACTGAAGCTGGGCAAACCCCGGCTGGGCAAAGAGGTTACAAGCATAAAAGAGGATCTCACCCACAAGGAGCTTACATTAATTAACTGCATGCTAAATAACAAAGGTACACTTAGGGTGCTAGGAGACGGAGAATCACTAAGCATAACCTCAGAAATTACAGCAATGAATCCCGAAGGACTCTTAAAAGACCTGTCTAAGGATGGGTTAAGGAGCGAAGTAAAAATTTATCAGTTTTAAGATGTTTACAAAGGAGGGGGACATTTAATTTCAGAAACTACCAAGAGCAACAGCTACTACATTTGCAACACCAGTGTTGTGGGGGGAGGAGGAGAGAGAAGAGGTGGCCCAGCCTGGAAGGGGGGCAGGGAAGGAAGGGAGCAGCAGAGGCGGCACAGTCACGCAGGGCAGGGCAGACTATAGATTATGCTCAGGAGCCGGGACAGTCCTGGTGAGTTGCTTAGGGCCAAGCAACCTCTGGCTACGGTGTGCCTAAAATGATCTGTGTAAACACAAAAGTATTTTATTTTTCTCAGGAAAATTTATGCACAACAGACTTAATAAAGAATATTTTTCACCCCAGGCACAGTGGCTCACGCCCGTCATCCTAGCACTCTGGGAGGCCGAGGCGGGAGGATTGTTTGAGCTCAGGAGTTTGAGACCAGCCTGAGCAAGAGCGAGACCTCGTCTCTACTAAAAATAGAAAGAAATTATCTGGCCAACTAAAAATATATACAGAAAAAAAAAAAAAAATTAGCCGGGCATGGTGGTGCATGCCTGTAGTCCCAGCTACTCGGGAGGCTGAGGCAGGAGGATCGCTTGAGCCCAGGAGTTGGAGGTTGCTGGGAGCTAGGTCGACGCCATGGTGCTCTAGCCCAGGCAACAGAGTGACACTGTCTCAAAAAAAAAAAAAAAAAAAAAGTAAGAACGTTTTCAGCAAAGACTAAATCTCATCTCAATGGCTATCAAACTCCCCCTAAAAAATTAAGTAGCATGCTTTTAAATTCGTGTTCATACGAAATACTTTCAATATTACGCTGCACTCTATGGCCCAACTCTCCTAACAGGGCAGCTGGGCTGATGGGAAACAACAAGACCATGAAAGAAGATGTAAAATCAGGAACCTCACTCAACTGCAAATCCTTCGTGACTGAAACAGGAGCCATGACAGCTTCACCAGAAAAATGGTGAAAACACAGAGTTTATAAAGGCATAAAGGGACAAGGGATGGGGGGCGGGAGGGAAGCAAAGGGGAGGAAATACAGCTGAGTTAATAATTTTCCCTGTTTCTAAGGAAGACATTTACACACGGGAAAAAATTTCCAAATTGGAATGTCTTCCTTCTTTTAATAAGAGAACCCTCCTAGCACTTTCACAGGTCCTCCCCAAGGTAGTGGGGCCAGGATTTGGTAGCTGGTGCTGAGAGAAAACCCTTGATTGCATCCTTGCCCTGGGACTGTACCAGTGGCAACTGTCACTCAGTGGTACAGAGAAAAAAAAAAAAAAAAAGAGAACCCTTGCTCCTTCCTAGAAAAAACAAAATAAGTAAAAAAAATAAATAAATAAAATAAAAATAAAAAAAAAAAAATAAGAGAACCTAACGGCTTTCTACCTTACAATTTGATGTTCTGATAAAGAAATTCACTTTTTTTTTTTTTTTCCTACAAGTCAATTGTGAAGGTAAAAAATTCACTTCTTAATCAAGATAACTCCAGGCGGCTGGGCGCGGTGGCTCACCCCTGTAATCCCAGCACTCTGGGAGGCCGAGGCAGGAGGATCGTTTGAGCTCAGGAGTTCGAGACCAGCCTGAGCAAGAGGGAGACCCCGTCTCTACTATAAATAGAAAGAAATTAGCCAAAAAACTAAAAATAGAAAAAATTAGCCGGACATGGTGGCACATGCCTGTAGTCCCAGCTACGTGGGAGGCTGAGGCAGGATTGCTTGAGCCCAGGAGTTTGAGGTTGCTGTGAGCTAGGCTGACGCCACGGCACTCTAGCCCAGGCAAGAGAGTGAGACTCTGTCTCAAAAAAAAAAAAGAAAAAAAAATAGATAACTCCAGGAGAAGCAGAGTAGCTCCAAAGGTATCAACAAGCCCAACAAGAGCAAAAAGTGTGAACGGAACTAAACTAACCTCAGGTCTGGTAAGTTTAACCCCCTCAAAGGTAGTGCCTCATATACTGTCTACTCTAAAATTACCTCTTACAGTACCCCCATAATAAGCTGAAATTAAAAAAAAAAATTATCTCTTACAGAAAAAGGAGACCTCTTCGCATGAATAAAGTTCTACAAAAGACCACAAAGCGAGCACAGTCCTGCAGGAGCATCTAACAAGTCATTTTCCATAAACATAACTTCAGTGTTCATGTCTTCTCCCCATTAGAAAAAGGTTGCTTTGATGATTTTATAGTAGAAATTACAAGAATATACTGAGATTTTCTTGCATCTATCAATCTGAAAAGAATATCCTTAAATCTGGGAGAAATCTGTAAGAGTACAGCACATGTTATAAAAGCATATTTAAAACTTGTGCCTTTAACACTAGGATAAGAACGGAATTTAAAGTATAATAACATCAGCTTTTTTACAACCTTGAAAGACCGTAACAAAGACAACATGTTACTAAAATTGGAAGACCCAGATTATAACCCTAGTTATCACTATTTTGATGGAAAGTATGAATTCTAGCATGACACTTAAACAACAGTGAAAGGAGTTTGTTAGCCACTTCTTGGTTGGTAACATCTACCACAAGTCTATCACTACAAAAACTTGTAAATATTGTTGCAGATCCATGCAGAGTAGTTGCAGCTACTTAAAGGCACTGTTTATTGTAATTACGTTAACATTTAACAGCTTGATGTCCTAACTTGCAGGTATTTTAGAATTGTTTTAAGATATGTGAAGACTCTTGGGAGGCCAAGGCGGGCAGACTGTTTGAGCTCAGGAGTTCGAGACCAGCCTGAGCAAAAGCAAGACCCCGTCTCTACTAAAAAAAAAATAGAAAGAAATTATCTGGCCAACTAAAAATATATATAGAAAAAATTAGCCGGGCATGGTGGCACATGCCTGTAGTCCCAGCTACTCGGAAGGCTGAGGCGGGAGGATTGCTCAAGCCCAGGAGTTTGAGGTTGCTGTGAGCTAGGCTGACGCCATGGCACTCACTCTAGCCCAGGCAACAAAGCGAGACTCTGTCTCAAAAAAAAAAAAAAAAAAAAAAGATATGTGAAGACTGCTTCATAAAAACAAGTGACTAAGTAAAATATTTGCACAGTTTAAATATATATTTGTCAAAATTCTGCATATTTATGGAAATTGCATTAAATGTGATAAATTCTTTAAATTTCATTTTTTTAAAGGGCAATCCCCATAAACATTGAATAAAATCAAAATCCTCTCTGAATTCGCTACCAATCAATTTCAGCTACTCTCCTACAGAACATGGCAAAACGAGTGCTAGGAAACTTCTGTACCCATATTATCTCTTCTCTCTTTGGCTCCTACTCAAATATAGTGTAACTCCTTTTTACAAATACACATTCTGTCTTCAGAACCTATTTTCTCTGCCCAGATACGTGTAATCAAGCAAAAAAAATTTCTCAGCTAATAAATTAAAATTGACAGTTACAAGGTAGAATATTAAAAACAAAAATTTGGACAGGTGAGGTGGCTCATGTCTGTACTCCTAGCACTCTGGGAGGCTATGGCGGGAGGATCACTTGAGGTCACTAGTTCGAGAGGAGCCTGAGCAAGAGTTAGACCCCATCTCTAACAATAGAAAAAATTAGCTGCGCATGGTGGCGCATGCCAGTAGTCCCAGCTACTTGGGAGGCTGAGTCAGGAGGATCGCTTGAGCCCAGGAGTCTGAGGTTGCTGTGAACTAGGGTGAAGCCATGGCACTCTAGCCCAAGCAACAATAAATAATAAAAACAAAATAGAAAAAAATAAAAACAGAAATTCAGTAATAATAAAAATAGTAAAAACAGCCAACATCTTCATGTTTGTGTTACAACAGTCCTATGAGTCTGGTATTGTCATCGTACCCTGTTTACAGATGAGAAAATGAAAGCGCCAACAAGGTAATTTCTAATGAATAAGAAGCCATGCAATTCTTTCATATATATAAATCAACTCAACTCACATTAACTTTTAAAAATGCAAGTTAAAATTTATTTCTAGCCAATGCAAGTTTCAAAGGGAAGTATGCAAATTAAAATTATGGTTAAATAATAAACTTGTTATATGCCTTTCAGAAAAGTATTTCACTCTAGCATCTCAAGCAAAGCTCAGTGAAGCTATTTCTTATATAGTTTGATTACAAAACTGCCTTTCAGCATATTAAATACAGGAAAAAACTGAAAAGCCACAACCATTTCCACTTCTGTGAATTACCCTGACTGTAAATTAGGAGGAGCCAGGCAGGTTGGGGAAGAATGGAAATTGCACATTGCCGTACTACTTGACCACCAAAGAAAAAGTGAACATCACTCTTCTCACGCCTTGTGGTCTTTACAAACTACAACTTAGCACCTATTTCAAGGGCACTTTAAATATTCAACTCGACTGGAAATAAAACAACAGCTAAATATCCTAACAGAAACCACTTTTAAACGGGAAAACAACTTTCACATTTACTTACAATGTCCACCTTCAAGTTATTTCCTCTACTAAAAATCCTCAAACTTAATGTTTACACTGAACAAACTAACTCCACTGCAGTCAAGGAAAACCCCTCTTATTTTTCCATTATCATGGGCAGTTACTGCACAGCCAGTGAAAGGGTCTCAAAGGAAAGTCAGATAAGAGGTAATTTTCTACAGATAATTTTCTCAAGTTTCATCTCAGACAAATTTTAAGACTATTTTTATATAAAAATGAAGGGAAAAACAAGATTACATTAACGAAAAGTTGCACTGCACAATGACACTGAAGCCTGAGTAACTTCTAAATTAACGTCGCAACTGCACACCGCTGAGAAGCAGGTGTAAGCTTCCTGAGCGGCTCCTTGCAGACTGTGTATCCCAGCATCAAGACGAACAGGGAAATCTTCACATTTGACTTTTTTTTAAAAAACTCTTTCAGAATCTGCTTCTCCTCAAGTCTACCAAGAAGAAAACGGGAGCATTCCAACCACACGCCGAGCAACAGGATCCCAACTTCCTGGTTTTGAAGGAATGCGATGCCCTGATGACCCATCCCTCCCCAGCAGCTGCGCGGCCGCCCGAACCCGGCTCCGGCGGGACCCAGGGGCGAGGGGGCGAGGCCCGGCGCCGCAGTGCGGGTCCCGGCGCTGGCCGGGCCCGGAGACGCCCGCGGCCTGCGACCCCGGCCCCGCCCAGGCCCTGCCCGACCCCGAGACGCCGCGGTCCTCCGCGACTCTGGCCCTGACCGTGCTTCCGGGGCCCGGCCCTTCCCCGCCCTGGCCCTGCCAATCCAGCCCGACCCTGACCCCAGCCTTGGCCCTGCCCGGGTCCTCCCCAGCCCGGCCCTCCTCGGTCTCCTCAGGCCTTCAGCTTCGATCCTCCCGGGCCCGGCCCTGAGCTCCTCCCGGACCCCAGCCCTGACCTCCATCCTCCCCGACCCCAACTCCGTCCTCCCGGGTCCTCCACAGCTCCGTGCTTCCTCGTCAGCCCCCCCGGCCCCGGCTTCCTGATCTTCCCCGGGCCCCTTCCGTCCTCCTAGGCCCCAGCCCCGGCCTGGTCCTCCCGGTCCGCCCCGGCCCGGCCCTGCCCCGCCGCGTCCCTCCGGGAAGATGGCGGCCCGTGACAGACGGGCGCGGGTCCGAGCCGGCCGGGAGGGGAGCCGCCCGCCGGTGGCTGAGGGAGGCCCGCTCACCTGTCAGCGCCGCCCGCCCCGCCCGACCGGCCGCCCGCGGGCTCCTCGCCGCAGCCCCGGTGCCCGGCGGCCGCGCCACACGCGGGGACGGCCGAGGAGGGAGACGGCAGGAAGAGGCGGCGCGGCCGGGCCGGGCCGGTGCAGGAGAGAAGGGCGGGCGCGGCTGGCGACGGCGGCGGCTTCTTCTTCCCCTTTCGGGCCCGAAAATGTCTCAAGCTCGGGACTCCGGATCCCCAACGCTCCTTCCCGTTCGCATGAGAACACACAGCTCCCACTTCCGTGGCTCTGCGGAAGTCCCGCCCCCGCGCGTCCCCGCGCCCTGCCCTCTTACACTCACCCGCCGGGCCCGCGGACTGGCACTCGCCGCCCGGGAGAGCCCCACGTCATGGCGTCGCCGCGCCCCGATTGGACGCCCGCGGCGCCCGGGCCCGCCCTTCGCCTCTCGGCCTCTGCGCGCGCGCATCCGTCCCGCGGCGCCTGTGATTGGCGCGTGCGCGCACGCCGCCCCGCCCGCCCCGCGCGCGTCACTCGCCCCGCCCCCCTCCGCCGACGGGGGCGCCACCAGAGCCCCGGAGGTGTAAACCTGTCGGGCCCTGGCTTTGGGGGTTCACCTCCCGGGACTCCCGCCGCCACGTGCGCCCACAGATAGCGCGGTCCTGCGACTGAGATCCTCGCCCCGGGAGGGACGGCGACCCCCCATCCCCTCCCCCGCCCCCCGGCAGGGACGGCGACCCCCATCCCCTCCCCCTCGCCCCCCGGAGGGGTGGTGGTCCCCTGGGAGGGATGGCGGCCCCCTATCGCCCCCGGGAAGGACGGGGACCCCCCTCCCCTCTCCCTCGCCCCCCGGAGGGGTGGTGGTCCCCCGGGAGGGGTGGTGGTCCCCTATCCCCCCGACCCCCCTTGCAGCCCCGGGGCGCTGGGTCGGGAGGCCGCCGCGGGCAGGGTTGGGGGGCCGGGCGGGGGTCCCCTGGGCCTGAGGCGGCCGCCTGGGAACTAGGGAGCTGCGAGTGAGAAAGTGCGGACTCCCAGGCCGGAGTTGCAAGTATCTACCAACGCGAGTAACCTCCCTGCCCCTGACCGATTTTATGGGAAAAAAGACAAGAAAGAACAAAAGTAAAGTTTGTTACATTCCCGTTAGGCCTGCTGCCTGCTTCTCTTCCTGCTCCGATTACAGGAGCACGAATTACTCCAGAGGTCAGGGCTCTCCCCGTTCAAAGGCTGCTCTGGGACGCCATAGTCACGGTCATGGGGCCTGGGCTAGTTGTTCCTCCTGGCAGCGTTCACATGCTGACAATTCTAGCTTTGGAAGAAAGCCTGTCCCACTTCCAGCTACTGTAGATGGTGTATTGCCATCAATGTTGGGTGCCTTCTGCTTTGTTTTGGGGGCTGTTGTGGGGTTTTGTTTTGGGGTTTTTTTTTTCTTTTGTGTTTTTGAGAGGGGGTCTCACCCTGTTGCCTGGGCTGGAGTGTAGTGGCGTCATCATAGCTCATTGCAGCCTCGAACTCCTGGGCTCAAGTGATCCTCTTGCCCCAGCCTCCCAAGTAGCAGGAACTACAGGTGCACGCCACCCCACCCAGCTAATTTTTCTATTTTTCATAGAGCTGAGGTCTCACTATGTTACCCAGGCTGGTCTCAAACTCCTGGCCTTAGGCCGTCTTCCCACCTCGGCCTTCCAAAGTGCTGGGATTACAGGCGTGAGACACCACACCTAGTACCGTGGAGGCTGGTCCTGCTACAGCCCATCATCATTCATAGTGTCAACAAGTCACCATCCTGCCTCAATTAAAGACCTGGCCTGGGGCAGCGGGTCACACCTGTAATCTCTGTGTTGGAAGGCCACAGTGGGAGAGGAGCACTTGAGCCCAGAAGATTGACACCAGCCTGAGCAATATAGTGAGACCCTGTCTCTAAAAGACAAACAAAAAAAAAAAAATAGCCAGGCTTGGTGGCACGTGCCTGTTGTCCCAGCTACTGGGGAGGCTGAGGCAGGAGGATCGCTCTTGCCCAGGAGTTTGAGGTTGCTGTGAGCTAGGCTGACGCCACTGCACTCTAGCCTGGGGACAGAGCGAGGCCCTGTCCAAAACTACAGACCTTCCTGGGCTCCCTGGTTTGCCCTGGGGGGTAAAATCCAAGCCTCAGCTTGTCTCAGGCCAGCCCTAGGTTTCCTTCCCTACCCTCGGGAGATGCCTTCAACTGAACTCACTTCCCAAGCATTTGGAAGACATGGGGGAGTTGGTGGGTCTACATTTGAATAAACACTGGCTTTGCAGGCTACACTGTTCACAGAGAGGCAAGTCACAGTTCCCAGTGTGACAGGTCTCCCAGCTGCTTCGCCGCTGGAGAACTGTGGCATGGACGTCCCGCCAGGCACCAGTCCCCCAGGAGTCCCAGGCCTCAAGGCTCCTTCCTTGACTTCAACTTTGACTTCTGACAAGATCTTGCTTGGTTTTCAAATTACAGCTCAAATGTCAAACTGTTTAAGTCTTTTGCTTTTGGACAGTTGATTTCCCCTGGGGTCCTCTTAGCCTCCGTTCGTAGCTCTCCTAAAGCTTCTTTTTTTTTTTTTTTTTTTTTTTTTGAGACAGAGTCTCACTCTGTTGCCCGGGCTAGAGTGAGTGCCGTGGTGTCAGCCTAGCTCACAGCAACCTCAAACTCCTGGGGTTAGGCGATCCTTCTGCCTCAGCCTCCCAAGTAGCTGGAACCACAGGCATGCACCACCATGCCCGGCTAATTTTTTCCATATATATTTTTAACTGTCCATATAATTTCTTTCTATTTTTAGTAGAGATGGGGCCTCGCTCTTGCTCAGGCTGGTCTTGAACTCCTGAGCTCAAACGATCCACCCGCCTCGGCCTCCCAGAGTGCTAGGATGACAGGCGTGAGCCACCGCGCCCGGCCACCTTAAAGCTTCATCTGATCCTATCCCGATTTTCAACCACACGACCTTCACCCCCACCAAGCAGTCAGTTCCCAAGGGCAGGGACAGCTCTCGGCCACACTCTGTGTGGCGCCAGGTGGGTACTTAGCCAATACAACGGGACATTATTCCCTTAGGAAAGGCTTGAGTTTTGTGAACTAAAATAAAATTTTAAGGCTCACCCCTGCCCCACCGGCTGACTGAATGGACCCCCTCGTGGCCAAAGGAATATCCTAAAACTAAACTGCCTGCCAGGAGGAGGGAGGTCAGACATGCCTCATCATGCTCCTCCTTCCCTTCTTGGGGACATCCTTTGTAACCCATTAACAGGCCTAAGGGTATGCAAGACACACCTGCAGGCCCTCAATTTACACAACAAATCTATGTCCCGTGGTTCATCTCTGATAAACAGCTATGTTAAAACATTCCAAGCCTTTAGACAAAGCTTCATGTCTTTAACCAATTACAAGCCAAAGAATCTTTAAACCCACCTATAACCTGCAAGCCCCCCACCTTGCTTCGAGGTGGCCCACCTTTTCGGGCCAAACCAATGTGTGATTCCCACGTACTGATTTATGACTTTCCCTGTAACCCCTGTCTCCCTGAAATGTATAAAACCAAACTGTAGCCCAGCCACAGCAAGTCCACTGGCTCAAGGCCTCTCGGGCGTGGCTCCGGGTCGTGGTCCTCAAATTTGGCTCAGAATAAATCTCTTTAAAATTATTTTACACTCAGGCAGAATAGAGAGTCTCAACATAAAAAAAAATAAAATAAAAAAAAATAAAATTATTTTACAGAGTTTGGCTTTTTCCATTGACAGTTTGAACTAGTATCTGAGAACGCTCTTCTCTGTTACTCTCCCAGCATTTTCTGTGAGGATAAACACTTTTTCCCATTGCGCTTACCTCTCCATTAGCAAACTCATTTGCGGTTCAAAAATCATCAAAAATTTATTTTTGATGATTTAGAACTATTCAGTCGCCCGTTAATTAAACAACTATTCACTAAGTACCTACTTGGCCTCAGGGCTGTGCTAAGTGCTGGGAATACCAGGACACCCCAGATGAGAAGCAGTGACCGCAGGGTGGGGCGTGAGTGTGCAGAGTATCCAGGGAGCCAGCTTGGGGAGGAACCGGAAAGTGAACCCTAAGGCAGGGCTGGAGGTGAAGGGTGAGGGGGCAGCCCCTGAACACCCAGGCAGAAGGAACCCTCTGGGGAAGTGAGAGGCCACGGTCCTGCTCAGCAAGTCGGATGGCGCTGACGCAGGAGGGGCCTTGGGAAGTTTGGCTGTGGAGTAACTGGCCCCAAACCCACCCAGACAGAAGCACAGGAGGAAACTGGCTTAGGCAAACTCGGTGCAAGTATCGGAATGAATAATGACAGTAATGCATTAGGATACTTGGAATAAAAGAGTGTGATTTCATACAGCTACTAAGAGACATAAATGAAGGGGCAAGCAGAAGACAACAGGGATGAGGGGGGAAAGGGAAGCCCTTCCTCACAACGGAATGACGACTAGCGAATGAAGGAGGAATTAGTGCAAAGTTACCACGTTGCAGATACCAGAATTTACTCTGCGAGACTCGTCCCTGAATGCTGAAATCACTGGGTGAAAGTCTGCCGAGGCAGGGGTGACAGACGGCTTTTCAGAGCGTGCAAATGCTACCACTTGGCCGGGCAAGGTGGCTCACGCCTGTCATCCTAGCACGCTGGGAGGCCGAGGCGGGAGGATCCTTTGAGCTCAGGAGTTCAAGACCAGCCTGAGCAAGAGCGAGACCCCGTCTCTACCAAAAAATAGAAAAAATTAGCTGGGGTCGTGGCAAGGCCTGTAGTCCCAGCTACTTGGGAGGCTGAGGCAGGAGGATCACTCGAGCCCAGGAGTTTGAGGCTGCAGTGAGCTGTGATGACGTCACTGTGCTCTAGCTTGGGTGACAGGGAGACCCTGTCTCAAAAAAACAATTTAAAAATTTGAGAAAATAAACTGATTCATGATCCGCTCCTCTAGATTTCCTCACAGCTCACGGGACTCTGCTTCTCCAAAGGGTTTGAAACAGCATAATTGAAAAGAGTGAGCAAATCAGGCTCATGGTTTCCTATGTGTGTGTGTAATTCGCTGTTTTTCAAGGCCAAGTTTGAACCATATTTAGAAATTATGGCTTAATTGTATACCAGCAAATTTTATCTTAATTTGTAAATCTTTCCTTCCTTAATTTGCAAGTATGTGATTCAGCCAGTTGGCATATCTTCGGTGCGGGGCGCACAACCCCAAGCCTGCAGAGCCCAGACGGTCCTGGGGGACCAGGGAGTGGTGAGTGCGGCTGAGCAAGAAGTGTGAGCCCGGCCTTAAGCCACACTCAGGGGAAACCTGTAGACAAAGGGATGCATTTGATCCACAGCCCTGAGCTGGCGATCTCGGTCACGGTCAGTAGTTTCAGGAAATTTGCCCGTAGAGACCAAGCCGGCAGTGCTTTTGTTGTGTTGTGACTTCAGCACACAATTGCTTTGTGGAATCTGAATTATGTGCGCCTTGAGCCACACCTACAGAAGTACACGTTGATTAACTTGGGGTGGACGAATGTGCCCTTGTTTAGAAGACATTTGAGCACATTTTCATATGTTTGTTAGTTGTTGCCATTTTTCCCTTGTCAGTTTAGATCCGGATTTATTACAAGAAATCCCTGGTGGAGACACCCTCACAGTGGAAGGCGGAATGATTTGCCGAGGGACGTACAGGGTAGGCGGGATGCAGAGGGAAGGGGAAGGGGGCCAAGTTTCCAGGTTGCCGGACCCTCCCAGGAGCCTGACTCGACCCCATATATTTCTCCTCTCCCCCCTTTTTCTCTCCCAAGCTTGATCCATGTCCCTGAGGCCCCATTTTCCTAGAATAATTTATTTTAACAAGGATCTTCTTTTTCAAACATCCTATTTGCACAGACTCAAGCCAGAACGTCAAAAGAACCTCTGTCCTGGAAGTTTTTCTCTTTCTGAGGGAACAGCCTCTGCAAAGTGCACAAAAGGATGAGTTAATGAATCTCCCCTCTAGAAAGAAAATACTGATCTACCTACTCTGATATTAGGAGTGGCCAGGCCAGGCGCGGTGGCTCACGCCTGTAATCCTGGCACTCTGGGAGGCCGAGGCGGGAGGATCGCTCGAGGTCAGGAGTTCGAGATCAGCCTGAGCAAGAGCGAGACCCCGTCTCTAGTAAAAATAGAAAGAAATTATATGGACAGCTAAAAATATATATAGAAAAAATTAGTCGGGCATGGTGGCGCATGCCTGTAGTCCAGCTACTCGGGAGGCTGAGGCAGGAGGATCGCTTGAGCCCCCAGGAGTTGGAGCTTGCTGTGAGCTGGGCTGACGCCACGGCACTCACTCTAGCCTGGGCAACAGAGCAAGACTCTGTCTCAAAAAAAAAAAAAAAGGAGTGGCCAGTGAACTGCTAATGGCATTTAACAAAATTTGGAATTCAACAAATATTTGTTGATTTTTATGTTTATGGATTTTAAAATGTTTCCAATTCTTCATGTATTACAAAGATGTAAGTTAGCATACATTATGACTGTGTTTTTAACTCACATTTTATAAGCTTATGTTTTGAACATAATTCAAAGACATTTCAGCCTTCCTATCTGTTATGCTGATGTCATAACCCCCACTGTGGCTGTTTTGAGTAAGGAAGTAATTATAAGGTTAGATAAGGTTATAAGGGCAGGACTGATCTGATGGATAAGTGTCCTTATAAGGAGAGACCCCCAGGGCTCCCTCTGCCCCTAAGGACACAGCCAGGGAGAGAGCCCCCCACCCCCGCCAGGAACCCACCCTGCCGGCACCTCAACCTTAGCCCAGCCCCAGTGCTGTGAGAACACACACCCCGGTTTTCAGTAACCTCCTCCTCCTCCCTCCTCCTCCTCCTCCTCCCTCCTCCTCCTCCTCCTCCCTCCCCTCCTCCTCCCTCCCCTCCTCCTCCCTCCCCTCCTCCTCCTCCTCCTCCCTCCCCTCCTCCTCCCTCCCCTCCCCTCCTCCCTCCCCTCCCCTCCCCTCCTCCCCCTCCTCCTCCTCCCTCCCCTCCCCTCCTCCCTCCCCTCCCCCCTCCCCTCCTCCTCCTCCTCCTCCCCTCCCCCTCCCCCTCCTTTCTGGAAAACACTCAGCGATGAGAACTTATGTCAAAGACAACCAGAAATGAGAACTGCGGTCACTTGGACTCTGAAATCCGCTTATCTGCCGAGCTCCAGAACTGAACCTCCCTGAGAGTGACCAGGAAGCAGAGCAGCATTTCCTCATCACCACCGGTAAGTCCAGCCGAGCTGGGTCAACCAACACACAAGTTCTGCTCTACTGCTCTGGGCGGAAGCCTCCAGGCGACAGTGCCGGTTCTGGGCAGCAGGACGGTCCTCACCTCAGACGTTGAAACCGCCCCCCGCGGCGAGGACACGCGGTGCCTGCCAGGAGCGTGCGAGGAAATGGCTCGACCCGCCAGACCGAGAACTGGGAACAGCAGGCTACGGAGCCGCTGATTTCCTCGATCATCTGATGATACTGGTTTCTTCTCTAATTGTGAAAAGCTCCCAAATCATGAAATAAATTATGTTTTTTTAATTAATGAATCAAACACAAGCGTGGGCTTTCCTGTGGGCGGCACGGAGACCCCAAGAGAGCGGGCACCCGGCTGTGCCTGCTGGCAGCTTCCCCTGGGCACGGCGCGGAGGCCGGGCACGCAGCTCGCGGCCCGCAGGCCGACACGGGTCAGTGCTGGGGACCTGCAGCCACAGGGCTCCCCTGTCACTCAGGGTCCTTGCTGAGCGGCGGCACCTGCGGGAACCTGGTGCCTGGTGGAACTGGTGTTCGCTGTGTGTCCTAAACTAAACAGGAACTCGAATCATTGCGAACAGCAAGATGTCCTAAGTGAGCATGTGCTTTCGTTTTTTTGGGTTTCATACTCTGGCTCCAAATACCTCACACTCTTTCATTATGGCAAAATTTCATGTGACAGAAGCAAGCCATCCCACGGCAGCCTGGGATACCTACGGAAAGGTCAGCGCGGCAGCTGAAGACAGAAATGGATTAACACGGAGAACAACCCAACAGCCGAGAACCCTGCTGCTCCCCGAAAAGGCCAAAGAGGTCGACTGAGGACGCAGGGGAAAGGCCGACCTCTCAGAACCGTGCAGCGCGTGGCCCTGCGGGCTGCCTCACGGGCACAGCGGGACTCCTGGTTCCCGTGGGGGCTCCTGTCCGCCGAGCTCCTTCGGCCCCTGCGACTTGCAGAATACCTGGAGTAACTCAACCTTCCCACCTCCCTGCACCCGCCGACCTGGCCTGACCCTGCCTCGGCCCCTGAGCCTCCCTCCACCCGCTGACCTGGCCTGACCCTGCCTCGGCCCCTCAACCTCCCTGCACTTGCCGACCTGGCCTGACCCTGCCTCGGCCCCTGAACCTGCGAGCCTGAAGATGCTCATCTGCTCAGAGCCTCAGTCTGCTCACCCACACAGTGGGGATCCCAATGTTGCCTCACAAATTCTGTCAGTTAAGCAGCTGACCCGTGCGGTCACTCAATAAATAGTAACTCTTGTTTATTCGCCCAAACGGTGCATCATTATCATAGAACTCAACAGCCGCGATTGTGGCTATAAGGTATGGCGGGGAATGAATTATGCACGCAAAGGCATTTTTAGAAAACGCTGGATTAGCTGTCAGGCGTATTTGGTGAGTCAGCTGGGAATGGAAATGCCATTGGTAAGTTTATTCTGGACGTCACGCATGGATTGGCTTTGGGATATAATTTATTAATATTGGTAATTTGGGGACGATGAACGGTGTGTCTGGGCAGAAGTCTGTGAAGTCTCTCCACCCCCAGAGACAGAAGCCAACAGTGGTGAGCTCCTGGGAAAGCCTCGATCGTCATCGAGGTCCCTTCCGATTGTGGCACTGCTGCCAGCAGCACCGGAAGAAGTTCTGCTAGAAGCTGTCATGCACAACCTTGTGCACGACCTTGTGCACGACCTTCTGCCTTCAGCGGAGTTTGTTCCTGGAGGGCAGGACTCACCAGCTGCTGACAATACTGCTCCTCCGGATTTTTGTGGCGGCAGCCCCAGGCTCCCCTCCTACAGGGGCGCTGCATTTAATCACAGCAGAACGGCAAACCATAGCACGTCAGACATTCACGCTGAGTGTGTGTGTTCGCTGTTCGTGGGAACTGCTTGCAGGGATAGGTGGGTTTGAGCCGTGCACCTACCGCGCTGCTGTTCCAGGCGCTGACCGTAGCCGGCTGAGGACCGTCTGTCCTCCCCTGCCCCCCACTCAGCCAGCGCACACCCTGCCAAGGACACGCCTGTGTCCAAGGGGGACTTCAGGGCCACGGAGCGCTTGGTACATCGTGATGTAAAGTGAGAGTCTCTGGATTCCTCCTCGGTGAGAGCTTCACTGTCCTAAGAGCACCTGTCTTACCTGTCGCCGGGGGTGGGTAGTTCATGGTTTTTAACCCCGTGGATTTAAACGAGCTCTCCTGGGATGCCTGACTCCACAATCTGAAGAACTTAATATTCTTTCTGCTTTAAGTTGTGGCAGGAAGTAAACACCACTCTGTTAGCTGGAATAACATGAAAGTGCACTGTTGAGTTTTGTAAAAAAGTATAATCTTTTGAAAATCCTGGCAAGAAGGAAAGTGTGTGAGGCTGTTTGGAAGCGTGGGCCTCGGTTTCTCCTCCCAATCCTGCCTGGCACAGACCATTCCCGGCTGGCGGAGACCCTCTCGCCCCTACCCGGTGCCGGCTACCTGCCGCTCCCACTTCCCGCACACCTGTGCTCTCCGTGCAGCCGGCAGGAGAGGAGGCGCGGGGCCAGGTTTCTGGTCCACACGCCAAACTCGCGCCTCCTCTGCGCAGCGGCTCCGGGAGCTACTCAGACGGCCTTTCGGCCCTGAGTGTCAGTGACCTCAGGAACCCTGACTGCTTAAATCCAATTAAACATGCACCAACCCCTCCAGCTCAGTGTAATGGCAGCTTAGAGCGTGACTTAGACCGCAATCTACAAACTGCATACTTATGTTCCCGGAGTACTTCTCGGGCTCCCGTCTGTGTGTCCAAGGCTACGCCCGCATCCCAGAGGCCCCGGGAGCACAGTCTAATTCAGAAATTCTTCAACGTATAATTTCGTTCAGCCTAAAATGACACACACACACCGAGCAGGTTCCGACCGGGCTGCCCCCTGGAAGGTGGGCTGCGGCCCGGCCCCCCACACGGCGGGTGGTGCCCTGGGCCCCGGAGCTGGATGGAGCCAGGCACCGGGGTCGGGGAGGGGGCTCTGGGGGGGCTGCTTGGGGTACAACCCAGACAGACGCTGAGGACGAGCTCGATGTCCCCAGGTCCAGCGTCTACGTTTCCGGCCTGGTCCGGGGCGTGAGCTGGGGTCCACATTCTGTCGTTCTGTGAAGGGAATAAACTTCAAATAAAAATACGACGAAGCCTAAAATCCCAAACCTGACACCCCTTTTCACTGCAGGTGACATCTTAGAGGAAGGAGAGAGAAAGTTGTCCTCTGGGCGATCTGGGACCGGCCTTCGAGCCATCTCCCGGCCTCGCCGCTCAGACCCTCTTGATTTCTTTTTTTTTTTTTTTCTTTTTTTTTTTTTTTGAGACAGAGTCTCACTCCGTTGCCCGGGCTAGAGTGAGTGCCGTGGCATCAGCCTAGCTCACAGCAACCTCAAACTCCCGGGCTCAAGCGATCCTCCTGCCTCAGCCTCCCGAGTAGCTGGGACTACAGGCATGCACCACCATGCCTGGCTAATTTTTTCTATATATATATGTGTGTGTGTATATATATATATATATATATATATTTTTTTTTTTTTTTTTGAGACAGAGTCTCGCTCTGTTGCCCAGGCTAGAGTGAGTGCCGTGGCATCAGCCTAGCTGACAGCAACCTCAAACTCCTGGGCTCGAGCAATCCTCCTGCCTCAGCCTCCAAGTAGCTGGGACTACAGGCATGTGCCACCATGCCTGCCTAATTTTTTTTCTATATATATAATTTTAGCTGTCCAGATAATTTCTTTCTATTTTTAGTAGAGATGGGTTTCACTCTTGCTCAGGCTGGTGGCGAATTCCTGACCTCCAGCGATCCTCCCGCCTCGGCCTCCCGGAGTGCTAGGATGACAGGCGTGAGCCACCGCACCCGGCCTGAACTTTGTTCTTGGTTTGCATTTTTCCATTCTCTAGAGCAGTTTTAGGGGGTTGTGTTTTCTCCTCACGTATGCGGTTCTGGGTCAGGAAACATTCCAGCAAAGGCTTCTAGAAATGGAAAGAAAATTGGATTTGATTCCCACTAAGATTCCTTCTGTCTCTGAGACCCTGTAATCCTCACGGCCTGAGAACCTCATTAAGGCCAAACCTGCTGATTTGTGACAGTCACGCTGGGCCCGGTCCCGGTGGCTCCGAGCTAACAAAGCCTCTTTCCGCCCCTGAGCACAGGGAGGTTGGATGTTACGGAAGTTCCACACCGCAGTTTGTGCGATAATTAAAATAATTCTCATAGTTTCCAAAGAATGTTCTTCTACTTAGCAACCCTTCATTAGCGCATTTTCGGTTACTGAATGTACTTGACTTTTCGCTAATTCCCGGCCTTCCCCCACGGAGGCACCTGACTGCAGGCAGAGCTCGACGCGGGTCCTGGAATCAAACCCGCAGTGACCAGTCCCCACTTGGCCGCTGAAACCCTGACACTCCGGAGCCCAGCGTGTGACAGTTCCACTGGCATGGCTGACGATCCCTCGGAAATTCCATGGAATTTCGTGGAACCACAAGGAAGACGTGGCTGATGGAAGTGACGGGAATGCCAGGAAACGACACCCTCCCTGGTTGCGGTGACCATGGAAACGCCTCCTTCCCGCGTGTCTGCTTCCTGCATATCCCGGAGAGAAAGCGCTAGAAGGTTCTACCTTGAGGCAAGTCCAGTATGCGTCAACAGTGTCTGGGGAGGAGACAGGGGCCACCTCACGCCTGGCTACCCGAGAGCTGCCCAGACCACCGCGGTCCTGCCGGCTCAGGTGTGGGCCCTGCATCTCTGGGGACACTTGGGCCACAGCAGCCGGCTGAGATGGGGTGAAACACCCAGAAACTGGTTTTTTTTTTTTGAGACAGAGTCTCGCTTTGTTGCCCGGGCTAGAGTGAGTGCCGTGGCATCAGCCTAGCTCACAGCAACCTCAAACTCCTGGGCTCAAGTGATCCTCCTGCCTCAGCCTCCCGAGTAGCTGGGACTACAGGCATGCGCCACCATACAGGGCTAATGTTTTCTACTTTTAGTTGTTTGGCTAATTTCTTTCTATTTTTAGTAGAGACGGGGTCTCGCTCTTGCTCAGGCTGGTCTCGAACTCCTGAGCTCAAACCATCCTCCCGCCTCGGCCTCCCCGTGTGCTGGGATGACAGGCGTGAGCCACCGCGCCTGGCCATGGTTTGGAGCTCTGACCATTCCAGCACATGCACAGGGTCTGAGGGTGCCATGAGTGCCGGACACCTCAGTAGTGCAGGAGCCACGGAGTCCCCGTCACAGCCCCGACTGCACCAGGAATGTGCTCGGCCAGCTCTCGGTCAGCGTGTTCCACAGCCCTCGGGCACGCCCCGGGCAACGCCGCCTCGTGAGGCTGGCGAGGAGACAGCCCTGCCCTTGCAGAGGCGGCCACGTCTTTGCAGACAAGACGCACACAGGAAGCATCCAGATGCCAGCCGGGTGTGACTCATTCTGGAGTGCCGGCGGCAGCACAGTGCTGGTGGGCACAGGGAGGTGACTGTGGACACTCCTGAGACCACGGCGACTAGCGCTCGTGTCACCCAGAGGCTCCTTTAGGGAAGAAGTGAAGTCACATTTCCCCGGCCCAGAGTCCACTGCAAGATGCACTTTTCATCCGTCAGAATCACAGTGACAAGAAAGTAACCCAGAGACCAACCTCACAAAACAGGTCTGACACTCAAGGCTCTTTGCCAGGAGGCGTCTGCTGTGGGCGTCCCTCCCCCGGGACAGGCTGGCTATTCCCTGTCACCTCTGAGGAGTCCTGCGAACACAGACCTCCGCCAAGGGCAAGCACTGGTTGTCACCTGCTGCCGCAGGCGGCTTGTCCAACTGTCCTCAGAAAAGGGCCTGACAGCTTGGTCGCCCCAGACAGACCAGCAGTCTGAGGTCTGGGACACACACACCTGCCCCCAGGAAGCCACACTAGGCCAGGAAAGTCACCGGCAGAACAGGGAAGAAAGGCCCAGGTGCCGCGGTGCCTGTGGACCTCATCACGGGGTGTGACCAGCCCGGGTGAGTCACGCCGTCCTCGCCTTCCCAGACAGGCCTTGATGGCCCAGCAATTTACAAGCCGATGGCTCCTGGTAGTGGCCTCCTGGGTCCCCACGCCCCTTTCCCAATGTCACGCTCACAGATACACAGTGAGGAGGTATTTTACGTCTTTTTTCATGGCTAGTTCTCACGCCTGGAACCCTAGGCTGTGCATGACCATGCTTTCTAAGGGGTGACGTTATTAGAAATGTGTCATTTAACACACTTTACGGCAGGGCTCAGATCATTACCGTGCACTAACCCAGTGAAGTTCTGGAATAAAATTTTACGAGCGACACCCATCCCACGATACCTCTTGCTTCTCACCTGCGCTTCTGCGCACACAACCTGCTCAGCTGCCGCAAACCATCCTCTGGGCTCGGCATTATTTCCCCGTTTTGCAAGAGAGGAAGCCGGACCGGGAGAGCGACCGGCCCCAGGGACTGGCTCGGGGTGGGCCGGGTGAGCACCAGGCTGTCTGGAAGGATCACGGAGAGGTTCCGGCCAATACGACTCGAAATCCTTGGGAAAATTGTAGAAATATCAGGACTCGTCAGCTTTGACTGACAGGATTTATAAAATCCTCTCACATTTATTCTGACAAGAAGGTTCCCACACGTTCTTTGCCAGGGGTTCCTTCTTTGTCCCTATTAATGAGCGTTTTCTCTTCTGTTCGACTAAGACCAAGAAAACCGCATATATTGCCACTTTATATCACTGTTGTACGTCAGGAATGCCGTCCCCTCGGCACGGTTTGTAAAAATGACTGTTTATGGGGCGGCTGAAACGCTGGGCATCACCTGGGTCTAGTCCTGGGTCCCCCAATCCCCAAAACCTCGGAGGCCCCGGTCCCCCGGACCCCAAACCTCCGGGACCCCTAACCCCTAGGGCCCTCTGGCCCCCAAGCCCCCAGAACCCGGGCACCCCGAACCTCTAGACCCCCAAGCCCCGGGGACTCCGAAACCCAAGACCCCAAAACCCAGACCGCCGAACCCCCAGACCCCGGACTCGCGAACCCCGGCCCAGGCGGGCGGCTGAGGGCCTGGAACCGCGTGCAGAGACCCCCAGGGTGGCGGGCCTGGAGCCCAGCGGGGGTTTCGCCTCAGCGCCCCGACACGGCGTCTTCCCCGCGCGCCCCCGAAGCCGCGTCCTCCCCGCGCGGCCCCGACGCGCCCGTTCGCCCCCGCCCCCCCCCGCGCGCGCCCCCAGCTTACTCGGGCCGGCCAGGGCGGCGGACCTCCAGGCCGGGCGGGGGCGCTGTGCCACACGGACGGCAGGGTTCCAGGAAGTGACGTACCTACCGAGTCAGGAAGTGACGCACCTCCTGCGCCCGACGGCGGAAGTCCCGCTTGACGGCGGAAGTCCCGCCCGCCGTGCCAGAGCCCTCGTGCAACCCGCAGCCGGCATGGCGCACTACAACTTCAAGAAGATTACGGTGGTGCCGTCCGCCAAGGTAAGCGGCCCAGGGGGGCCTCCCCAACTCTCGCCTTTCGCCTTGGCTAGGTCTCCGGGCATGGGCCGGGCCTGTAACTCGGACTGGGCGAGGGGTCACCTTCTGCCTGCCCGCCATCACCGCCGGGCCCACGTCCTGGGCGCCGCCTTTCGGGATGAGGCCTCCCAGAGAACTGGACCTTAGAGACCCGGAGCCGCAGAGACCAGGATCCACCCCAGGGACCGGGATCCACCCCTGAGACTGGCGACCGCTAGATACTGGGGGCTCCTGGAGATCAGGATCCACCCCAGAGACCGGGGACCAGAGAACCGGGGACCTCTGGAGGCTGAAGGCCACTACGGATCGGGATCCACCCCCAGGGACCGCGGTCCCCTCGAGATCGGGGCCTCCAATGACCAGAGACCGGGGCCCCGGAGACCGGGCCGCACCCAGGGGCCGGGTCCATCTGACACCAGAGTCCACCAGAGACTGGGGTTCAGCCGAGACTGAGGCCCCCCAGATCAGGGTCCCCTGCAGGAGCGCCAGAGATGACGAGACCGGTGTGTGGAGGGGGACCCCGACCTGCGAGGGAGGAAGGTCCCCGTGGTCGGTGACGAGCTTTTCCGATTCTGGGCTCACCGAAGCCCCCTTTGTTCTCATAATTTAACATTTCTTACTTTTTAAATCATTCTCTTTCACTGTTGGGCTTGGGGACGAAGTTGTTTTCAGGCAGGGCAGGACCAGACTAAATTTTTACAGTGTTGGTCGGTTTAGCAGGAGTGAGTCGAAAAAGCAAGAAGTCACGTTTTCATGGGGTGAACGTTCGATTCTGGTTGTAATCACATGAGCGAAAGCATGACGTGGCAACACGTGGTTTGCGGTGCCCCGGGTGCTGGGTGGGTGCAACGGGGATGTTGTATCCGCATCTCCTTTTCTTCGGGTCTCAACGCTGGAACGAGCTTGTCAGGAACTCGTGTGTTATGTTCGTAACAGAATCGTTCCACCGGTCCGGTCCTCTCCGTCGTTTCTCACTTCCCGACAATCATTCTGGCACACCTCTTGCTAGACTGTAGTAGTTTTGAGCGCAGGAATCATGTCTTATCTGTATTTTTGGTCCTCATGCTAATTTCTTGACCGTCTCTCAAGTTTGTTGCAAGGAATTTGCACAAAGATTGTGTTTTATCTGGAACGGAGCTCTTTGGTTCTTAAGAACTTTGTTCATGTGATTGACCCACGCGGAAGTAGGCTGGTAGTGCGCCATCCATCTTCTGTTCTCTGCAGCAAGGTCTGCGTTTCTGGAGAACAGACGAGTCTCCCCATCTAGATGGTAATCCAGATGGTAATCCCCTGGTAGGTCACAGCAGGAAAGTGCGGGATTCGGTTCATTCTAGAAGTGGTTAGGTGAGTGTCGGTGTGCAGGTACCATGCCTACAGAAATGCGTAAGATACAGTGTCTACCTTTCTGGAAGACATTTTCTAGAGGGCTAAGTGGAAGCACTTGTAACCACTCCCGAAATGCGACAGTCATTGTGATCGAGGACATGGGCGGATTTGGGAGGACAGAAGAGTGTGCTTAGCTCTGCGAGTGAGAGTGTCAGGGAAACCTTGGGACGTAGGTAACTTTCAAACCTGCCCCTTACGGTTGTGTAAACCCCACTGGGCGGAGAAGGATGCAGAGGGTGTCTCCCACGTGGGCCTCTCGTAGTGCAGTACCTGGCAGACCCTACCTGGCAGACCGTGGTGACCACCTGTTTACTGCTCTCTGTCGCTGGGCGGAGAAGGATGCAGAGGGTGTCTCCCGCGTGGGCCTCTCGTAGTGCAGTACCTGGCAGACCCTACCTGGCAGACTGTGGTGACCACCTGTTTACTGCTCTCTGTCGCTGGACCCTGAGGAAGGGACAATGTCTTGTTAATTTTATCTTCAGTGCCTGAGTGTTCCTATTATCCTTCGTGGGAGTTAGTAAAAGTGTTCAAGGGAAAGTCAAGTACTTTTGTGTGGCCAGGAAGGTGGGACTGGGGGAGCCTGGGGTGGATCCTTATCATAGAGAAGCACCAATTATTTGCGTTGGACAGAAATTATAAACAGTGGGTTTTATTTTACCTGTTATTTTATGTAGTTTCAAAGTCAAAGATACGCATGTTGAAATTGAAGGATTGTTTCTTTGTCTTGAGTACTCTGATTTATGCTTAAGTTGTCTGACTACTTAAGTTTCAAAGGTTCTTAGGTATTTGGAAGTAAGATGGCATCAACAAAGCACAGGGTAAAACTTATTTTTTACCTGCAGCCATTTGGTAAGTGTTTCTTAAAGGCCAGAAACTAAAGATGAACAAAGTTGTAAATAAAAGATTGAGTGAGACAAAGTAAATTTCTGTAGCTTCAAATACGTAGTACTGTTAGATATTAGTGTTTTAAGGTTTGGAGTAAGTGGATGAAAAGTAGACATTTTTGGTATAATCGTATCTTATTTTCTTTAATTGCAGGACTTTATTGACCTGACATTATCGAAGACTCAACGAAAGACTCCAACAGTTATTCATAAACATTACCAAATTCATCGAATTAGACATTTTTACATGAGAAAAGTCAAATTTACTCAACAGAATTACCATGACAGACTCTCTCAAATTGTAACAGATTTTCCCAAATTGGACGTAAGTGACGCGGGACGGGTGTGCTATGTGTGGTTATGTAAACATGAGTCCAGAGAATCGGTGTGCGGCCACTTTGGCTTCTCATCTGACAGAAAGGGAAACAAACCGAGGGGCTTGTCAGAGGCTACTCAGTAAGTAGTGACAACGCGGAACAGAACGTGGGTTTCAGGGTTCCTTACTATTCTTTCTTTGCCCAGCCCAGCCCCACGTAAGGAGGCCACCACTGTCCTCAGGCTTTCTGGTAACCTCTCGGGGCCACACGCTGTGTGACAGCCATGGGCCATGAACTCTGACGCTCGGGCCCTCTGGCGGCTCACGGGCTCGTCCGGGCCTCACCTCCTCCTCCTTTCTGATGCTTCCGTTTCCTCTGGGCTCAGCTTGCGTCAGTGGCTCAGGGTCCACTGTGATCCCGTTGCTTCGTCATCTGGTGACGGTCAGTTCGGCGCTGACCGGTTTCCTCCCCGGCAAGACGCGATCACGTGGGCAGCTCTGCCTTCTGCGCTGAGCCGGAAAAACCGAGCTCCTTCCTCTGCTGCGTGTGCAGTTTGTCTGTTTCTTCAGCCGTAGAAAAGCCAGAGTGGAAGCTGCCTGGCAGCGTCTCTTAACAGAGTCTCGGACGTTCCCGCGTCGGGTGACGTGGGTGCAGGGTTAGGTGAGGTTGCGAAGGGTGTGGATCAGCACTGCAGGCGTAGAGCCTGAATTCGCCACCGCCCGGCATAGGCCCTGAGGGTAGGCGATGGCAGAGAGAAAAGGCTGGCTCACGGGACAGTATTTTCTTTTACATTTAAAATAGCAATAATGGCTTATGTTAAAAAATACAGTGAGAGTTAAAATACAAGTCAGAAATGGCTGCTGGAGGTCAGGCGCTTGCCCGAGTGGAGCGAGATGAAGTTGTCGTTCCCCGAGTGCTTGTTGTGTGTCAGGCAGCGTTGTGAGCTGCCGTGAGACTAGGGATTTGGCAGCAGTGAAAGTTCCCATCCTCGTTCTAGTGGGGAGAAGAGTGAACAAGAACATACACGGTGTGTCGGATGAGAGAAGCAGAGCCGTGTAAGGGGCAGGTATCTGCGCAGGAATTTAAAGTCGGAGGAGTGATGAGAATGGCCAGGCGAAGGAACGAGTTTCTGGCTAAATCCTGAGCAGGGGGTGCAGGTGGGGTGGGACCGAGGACCTCCGTGCTGCCTGTGGCACCTGCCTCGCTCTGTCACTTGTGGCTTCGCAGGACCGGTGGGCCCGTCTCTGGCCAGGAGGGGGGCCGGGGAGGAGATGCCGCAGGCTGGCGGGGGGAGACAGGAGGTTACTCTCCAGGTGGTGTTTGTCTGTGGGGGTGTGAGGCCAAAATGCCTACTGTGTGTGTTTTGTTTGTTACAGGACATCCATCCGTTCTATGCTGATCTGATGAATATTCTCTACGACAAGGATCATTACAAGTTGGCTCTAGGACAAATAAATATTGCCAAAAATCTAGTGGACAAGTAAGGTATTATTTTACTATAGTATCCTTGAAGTTTTTATCAAAAGTGGAAAAAAAGCATAGTATTTGTTATTTTTTAGTGTGGCTAAAGACTACGTGCGGCTTATGAAGTACGGCGACTCTCTGTACCGCTGCAAGCAGCTGAAGCGAGCCGCCCTGGGGCGCATGTGCACCGTGATCAAGAGACAGAAGCAGAGCCTGGAGTACCTGGAGCAAGGTGCTCGCCTGTCTGCGGGGCAGTTCTCGGGCGTTCCACCCGACAGTCGGTCCTTGCTGAGGACTAATGCTCGAGACTTGCGTTACTGCTCTATCTTAGAGTTCTGTCGTTCCTAGCCTGACCTATAAGAAATCCTAATAAGCTAGTTATTGTTAAAACAAATGCCTAGCACTTAGGGTTACAAATTAATGGCATGATTAAGAAAATTTATGTTTTTCCTGTTTAATAGGTAAGGCATAGACAGAAATCATGAGAAATTACTGAAAAGCGTATAAAAATACAATGGTTCATAGATTTGTGTATTGACATTTTTATTTTTTAAAAGCTTAGCAGGACAGTTTCTGAATCAACATAGTAGGATTTTGTTGAAACAGTTACTTGCCCTCTGCCATGCGTGTGTTTTCACACTACAGAGGATTTGGACTCGTTTGGTTCTGTTCTGCCTCCTTCTGCATCTTGCAAACACTTTTTAACCAGATTTGTGGTACTTGATGCTTCGAGAGCTTCCCTGTGGTCAGTGTGGTCTTCGTGGCCAGCGGTGCCACCCGGGAGGTTTCCGCTGCAGACGGAGTGATTACACAGAGCAGCCCTGTGTAGCCAGAAAGTCCCGCACGCAGGCTTCAGAGTACCCTGTTCCTCAGATGTCACCTCAGGGAGACTCCTCTGGACGTGTTTTTGGCCCCACTTTTGTCCTGTTTTCAAAGTATCAGCTTGGACAAGGTCTAGGAATGTGCTTCTTGGTACAAACCTGGGAAATACTGTTGCATATGCCGTGTCTATACCACTAGTCTCTGCAACTAACCCTTTTTTTCATTAATTTGTATTTTCCCCATCACTTTTGTATTACAGAACTTGGAGTGGCATTAATATAAGAGCCACAGGCTTGAAGTGTAACTAAGTTGAAGAGAAAATTTCAAGCAAATCTTAAACTTGGAGTTTCCTAATTTTTCAATGTTAACTTTTCATAGTGCGTCAGCATTTATCCCGTTTGCCAACCATCGACCCAAATACGAGGACGCTGCTTCTGTGTGGGTACCCAAACGTTGGGAAGTCCAGCTTCATCAACAAGGTTGGTCTGTCTCTGTTTATAAAGCGGGTGATCTGGCCGTCTGAGGTCACGGTGCCGCTGTGCTCGCACGTCGTGGGATTCGGGTGGCCGTGGTACACGTGGCCTGACCCCGGAGCACACCTGCCTTCCTCTCAGGGAGGACTGGCTCTTTGTCTGAACCTACATTCATGCTGCTCTCGCAGAACCGTTGCTTTCAGTTCTTGGACATGCGAGTGCTTTTTTGTTGACACGTGGGTGTCGTGGGGGTGGTGACAACTTGTCCTGGTGGCGGCTGTGCCGGGGGGCTCCGTGGTAGATGCCACTTGCTGAGCTGGGCCTCCAGCTGCCCTCGGGGATCTGTGGCCTTGGCCGCTATGTCACCTTCCATGTGAGCTACGTGGTCCATGTAGGGGTGAGTTACTGAGTCTCTATGTGGGTGAGTTTATTAATCAGGATTCATGAGTGACATTTAGGGGATCGGTATTTCGGTGCTTCAGAACGATCTGGCCGAGCTCCAGGGGCCTGAGAAGAGGAGAGGCAGCGTTTCAAATGTGGATTTACCGCCAGCGGCAGCTCCCCTGCTGAGAAAGCTGTCAGATGTCACCGCTGACTTGGTTCCCAGAGCACTTTTGCTCTGCAGCAGATTTGTAGGTTTCATTTTATTCACAAGTTGCCAGGACGAGGTGACAAGCACAGCTCGGCAGGGTCCTTGCTGGCATTTCTGATGCCTGTTGGCACTGAACCTGCTCAGCGGCTGGTGCTTTGTGGCTGGTACGGTGGCCACTGGCCCAGGTAGCTCTTAAAATGTAGTTTAATTAAACAAAATGAAAGATTCAGCTCCTTAATCACAAGCCACATATCGGGAGGTTGTTAGCAGGGGGGCTGTGGACCCTGCTTGGACAGGGGAGACAGGTTCCATCGTCACCGCTCTGCCAGGCAGCGTGGGGTGGGGCCAGGAGAGGGGTGTGACGGGAGGCGGTGGCCGTGGGGGCAGGAGAGGGGTGTGACGGGAGGCGGTGGCCGCGGGGGCAGGAGAGGGGTGTGACGGGAGGCGGTGGCCGCGGGGGCAGGAGAGGGGTGTGACGGGAGGCGGTGGCCGCGGGGGCAGGAGAGGGGTGTGACGGGAGGTGGTGGCCGCCTCTGGACACCCGGCCCTCGCTCACTGTCCTCCTGCTGGAGTCACGGCCCCCTCGTGACACGGTGTTCATTTGTCGAAGTTGATGACTGCTGCCTGACACAGTTTAATTGTGTGAGGTTTCTTCTGTGTTGTTTTTTTTTAAACAAAAGTTAGTCTTGCTGACATGCAGGTGCCATGTTTACACGGAAGGGCAATGAGGTGCAGAGCCCGTGTGACGTGCAGGTCTGACTGCTGTGTTCCAGGTGACGAGAGCGGACGTGGACGTCCAGCCCTATGCCTTCACCACCAAGGCCCTGTTTGTCGGGCACATGGATTACAAGTATCTGCGCTGGCAGGTGAGAGTGGGCCGTGAGCAGGACAAGCATCTCGGCGTGCTGTTAAAGGAATTCGATTTCGGTAATCTCTAAAGAACTATAGTTTTGTGCATTTCATGGTGCACTTGGCGTAGAGTCGGCTGCCTGCAGTGTCCTCTATGGAGGATTCTGAGGAGGGGAAAACAGATCCCTGAGGTCACCCGTAACCTGAAATTCCTCCGTCACCATCAAGGAGACTTGTCTGAGCTTTGGGGCTCCATAGAGGCCGTTCACGTTTCTCTAGTACAGTTCGGGGGGACCCCCAGCTGCTAGGACGGGTTTCTGCATGATGTCAGCGTGAGAAAGAGTATGTGCTTTTCTCTCTGTGCCGTGTTTATTTGATTGTGTTCCGTTTGGGGGACCTACGTTTTATTCACAGGTCTCCTTAGGTGTGGTTTGGGTCTGTGCAAATACTTCTGGGAGGTACTGGGCAGGGAGCTGTGGGTGAGTGTGCTCTGAGTAACCAAGTCTGGTCTTTAGGTTGTCGACACCCCGGGCATTTTGGATCACCCTCTGGAGGATCGGAACACCATCGAGATGCAGGCCATCACGGCCCTGGCCCACCTCCGCGCCGCGGTCCTGTACGTCATGGATTTGTCCGAGCAGTGTGGGCACGGGCTGAGAGAGCAGCTGGAACTCTTCCAGAACATCAGACCTCTCTTCGTCAACAAGGTGAGTGTGGTGACTCTCACTTCACTTTATGTCTTGTGGTATGAAAGTAATAATTTCATTGTTCTTCTTCCTTGTCCAGCCTCTTATCATTGTAGCAAACAAATGTGATGTGAAGAGAATAGCTGAACTTTCTGAAGATGATCAGGTATGTCGTCCTGGCATTTTGCACGGTTCTTACTTAGTAATTCTGAGTGTCATCTCAGACAGCCAGTTTAGAAGAAGGAATTTTAGCAATACTAGTCCAGTATTTAATCTTACTGTTGAAATAATAACCTCAGTGATTTGGTGACAGGATGTTATAAAAACATAGTTAGTGTCAAACTAAAACACAGGTTTCTTGACTGCTACTCTTATTTTTTTGTTTGTTTTTTTGGAGACAGAGTCTTGCTCTATTCCCCGGCTGGAGTGCGGTGGCGTCAGCCTGGCTCACAGAAACCTCAGCCTCCCGAGTAGCTGGGACTGCAGGTGCACACCACCACGCCCGGCTAATTTTTTCTCTTTTTAGTAGAGACGGGGTCTCGCTCTTGCTCAGGCTGGTCTTGAACTCCTGAGCTCAAGCGATCCTCCCGCCTTGGCCTGTGTTTCTGTGCTCAAGGGCTGTCTGTTACTCTGACACACTCTGGTGCTCTCCCTCCGTTAGTTTTTCCTGAAAATGTAATGGTTTATTCGTTGTTCTGACTTTTTGTGAGGGGCTTCTTGTTGGCCATCTTGCTGACTTCACACTGTCACCTATTTGTATTTTCTTAACCACAGAAGAATACATGGAAAAGTAACTTTTTAGGGGATGTCTGTTCTTCAAGAGTTATAAAAACAAGTCAGAGATGTTGAACAATTAGCATTTGCAGAACAGAACAACTTGTTCCATAGGGAACTGGAAATAACAACACACTTGTACTTTCTCTTCTGTGTTTCCAGAAAATATTTATAGATTTGCAGGCTGAAGGCTTCCCTGTGATAGAGACCAGCACCCTGACGGAGGAAGGTGTTATTAAGGTGAAAACAGAGGTCAGTGTTTCCTTAAACCAGGTACCAGGCTTTTTGCTGTCTCTCTCTTGTTTTAGAATACTCCGTCCCAGGGAGAAGTATTTTCCTTGTAGGCGTTTCTAACACTGGGGCACTGACGGTAGCTGGACAGGTGTTGTTTCTAGGTGTTTCTATCATGGCAGCTGCACAGGCGTCGTGCACCAGGGCTGGACCGAGACTCTGGTTCCTGCCCCACGCTGGGAGGGTGGATTTGAGGGGATGCTTTGCGATTCCCACCCGAGACAATTTTACCCTAACATTACTGCTGTGTCTTTTGACCTCTTAGTATTTCCAAAGCACCTACAGTAAAAAGTACTTTTATGGAACCTGTTCAGAAGTAGAAGGGAAAACGTGGTCGCAAGCAAAGACAGCTTCAGGGAGGCAGTGCCCTGTTCGACTTCACACGCCTTCCCAGTTACTTTCTACGTCCTTGAGTCCTTTTTATCTGAAACAAAGGGACGCCTCTGCCTCTCTGGTTTTACTCAGGGATCCGCTGCCCGAGCTACTGTCCTGGGGGGCCGTGTCTCCCCGAGTCCAGGCAGGGCGAGTGGAGGGCACCGTGGGTCCGTGCGGAGGGGCCTGCTCTGCGGGCAGGACCCAAAACGGGGCATGGGAGTGCGCTGGGGTGGCCTTTCCTGGGGGCTGCGTCAGGACTCAGCCTCCCCCGGAGAGAGGCGGAGGCTCTTCTGAGAGCGTGAGCACGTGGTCTGCAGCCGCTGTAGTCACCTGCAGAGGGAGTGAGCAGGAGTCCCCGGCCGTCACCTGTGGGTGAGAGGGGCCCGTTAGGGTCCTCCTGGGAGCGTGTGGCGGAGGCTGCGGCCGGGTGTCTCTGAGCTGTGCCTTGTTTTACTTTGTTAGGCTTGCGACAGGCTTTTGGCTCATCGAGTGCAAACCAAGATGAAGGGCAACAAGGTGAACGAGGTGCTGAACAGGCTGCACCTGGCCGTCCCCAGCAGGAGAGACGACAAGGTGAGTGGCCTGCGGGCGCCCTGGCCACGCGGTGCATGTTCAGTAGGCGCCGTCCGCCGCCTGTCCCGGGGTCAGGGGTCGCGTTCCCACGTGCCCGTGGAGTTCGTATGTGGGCAGTGAGGTCATGTGCGCACACGCGGCGAAGAATCGAGAAGGGAGGAAGGAAAGTACCTCGGAAACCTGCTCTGGCTCCGCGGAGGCACCTGCCACCGTCACTCCGTCCCGTTTCTCCTTCCAGAAGTGTTTCCCGTACAGAAGTGTGTTTGTAAAGACGTTCTTAAAACACAGATGGAAGCGTCTTACCATTCTCGTACAATTCCCACTTTACTGGCGGCGCGGACGGTGCTGGCTCATCTTCACGCGTGTGTCCTAGTAGCTGGAAGATGCTTCTGTTGTCGTGTGTTTCTTTAGTGATCAGAGCAGTTGGGCCGTTTTACGGGCTTATTAGCCTTTCATGCCATCAGACGGTTTACCCTTTTCTGGTTGATTTGTAATTTTTATATTAAGAAAATTGGATTTTTGTCACTTGCCTTTTGGGTTTTTGTGTTTTTTTCAACTTCAAAGAACTTACATATTTTAGAACGGTTAACACATATTAATATTTTCTCCACGGCTGCTGGGTTTGTGTCAGGCAGACAAAGGCCTAGCGTCCATTCCAAATGTGGTTTTTTTTTCTTGTATAGTTCCTCATTTTTTACTTATGTAATCGGTCTGGGTATGGTTTTATATTTTTCTGGCAGACAGAGGGTTTGCTTCTGGTTTTTCGTTTTCTTCAGTTTCTTTCTCACTTAGGTGTGAGATGTTCTTCACACAAATGTTTCTGTAATCTTCCCAGGAGAGGCCCCCGTTCATCCCAGCAGCAGTGGTGGCGCGCAGGAAGAGAATGGACGTTGGGGAGCCCAGGAGGAAAAGGGTGCGTTGCTGGACCGGTGACCCTGGCGTTCCTGTGGGGGCAGAGGTTGTGTGTGCACCGTGGGGGGGGGGGATGCAGCCGTGAGTGCCCAGACGTCCCTCCCGCTCTGAGGGAAGGTCAGCGAGTGGGGGGACAGTCCCCCGCTGTCAGAGCAGCTTTGCCTGCGGAGGTGGCAGGTGGCCCCTGGCATGGAAGGGGCTGGAGCAGAGATCGCTTCCTGGGGACAAGCAGGGCGCAGCGCGTCTGAGCAGGGAGGTGAAACGGAGCCGCGATCGTTTCTTTCCCCCTGCAGGAACGCGATCTGGAGCTGGAAATGGGAGACGATTATGTTCTGGATCTTCAAAGTAAGGCTGGCGCAGTTGTCTCTATGCAGGGCCGTCGCATGGGCGGGTTTCAGAAACGGAGGGAAGGGCCGTAATGAGTCAAAACCTCCCGTGTGTGTGTAAACTTTCCGCAGGGCTTCGGTAGGTTTCTTTCTTTCTGAGTTGAGAGGATTATTTTTGCAGCTTTCCTGGCATGTAAGCATTGAGCAAGGTCGATGTTGTTAGTAACTTGTGGAGCATTTGGCTGGTCGCAGTGGCTCGCACCTGTGTTCCCAGCTCTGGGAGGCCGAGTGGGAGGATGGCTTGAGCTCAGGAGGTGGCGACCAGCCTGAGCAAGAGCGAGACCCCGTCTCTACTAAAAATAGAAAGAAATTAGCCAGACAACTAAAGACAGAAAAAATTAGCCGGGCGTGGTGGCACATGCCTGTAGTCCCAGCTACTCGGGAGGCTGAGGCAGGAGGATCGCTTGAGCCCAGGAGTTTGAGGTTGCAGTGAGCCGCGATGACGTCACGGCACTCTAGCCTGGGTGACAGAGCAAGACTGTCTCAAAAAATAAGCAAATAAATAAAATAATGTATGGAATATTGAGTATCGATGCTTGGTATGACTTTAGTAAGTCGTAACTCATTTGGGGCACATTGTACTTGAAAATGTTAAAAATTATAATAAGTGTAATTTATTTTTTTAAACTCTAGAGTACTGGGATTTAATGAATTCTTCTGAAAAATACGATAAGATACCAGAGATTTGGGAAGGCCACAATGTAGCTGATTATATTGATCCAGCCATCATGAAGGTTTGTGTCGCTTTTTAAATTGTGTGTTTTCCCTTTTTAATGTTTCTACTGGAAGGCGAGGCCCAGTTGGCTCCCCTGCTGCTGTGCCCCCATTCCCCTGCGCCCCCTTCCCCTGCGCCCCCTTCCCCTGCGCCCCCTGTCCCTTGCGCCCCTGGTCCCGTGACGCCCTCCCCACCCCGCGGCACTGAACCGGCCTGGCCCTGCCTCCCGCCACCTCTCCCTCCCGCCTCAGACCCCGCCCTGCTTGCTTTCTCTCTTGGCTTATAAATGTCAGTTTCTGTCTTAAGAACAAGCACTTGCCAACACCCTGTGCCCTTCCGCTGCTGTCCTGTCTTCCTCTCTCTGGTCGAGCGTTTTGGCAAAATGCCGAGTGGAGTGTTTGCCGTCTGCGCGTCCTCGAGCTTCCACCTGAGTCCCTGTGCCCTCCTTGGTTCACTTCCCGTTTTCAGTCTCGTCTCCACGACCCCCCACGCCCGGTCGTCGAGGTTGGGCTGGTTCTCGCAGGCCCTGCGGAGTGGCCGTCAGCGTGGGCCACCCTCGCGCCCCTGCTCTGTCACCCGCTTCTGAGCGCGCCTGTCCCCCAGAGCATCTGTCTTTCCCGCTCTGCCCTCTTCACCCCCGCGCTGAGCAGTCCTGGGCTCCCTTCCTGCAGCTCCGGCTGTGCCTGTGTGTCCTCCCCCCGGTCCTGCCGCGGGCGGCTGCCGGGGCCTGGTGCCCGTCCCGGCCTCCCCTCACACGCCTGCCTGTCGGGCTCGTGTCTCGGTTGGTTGGTTAGGGTTCCATATACACGCACATACGATAAATTTTCATTTTTGCCTTAACTTTGTGTCCAGTGTGGGTTGTGTTTGGGGTGATGTTAGAGTGGACAGACGGATATTTCAAATTCAGGCTCTCGCAGAACTGAGTTTACTTCGTGCTTCTGCTGAGAGCGTCAGGGAACAAGAGGTGCCTCTGCGGGTTTTCAGCCTCAGTTTGTGTTAAGAAGAGAAGGAAGCGGCTCAGAGCAGCTCCCGCCTGGCGCTCACGTGGTTCGTCCCTCACGGCCAGCGCTGAGAGGAGCCCTGCACGGGGGCCCAGCTGGGGCCGGGCCGCGGCACCCTTGTCCTCAGAGCCTTGTCACACACACTGCCGGGCGCAGCTGCTCCGGGGCTTTTCACCGTTAATTTTGTTTAATTACAACTCTCTTTTTAAAGAAACTGGAAGAGTTAGAAAAAGAAGAAGAGCTAAGAACGGCTGCCGGAGAATACGACAGCGAGTCTGAGAGTGAGGATGAGGAGATGGTGGAGATCCGACAGCTGGCAAAGCAAATCAGAGAGAAGAAGAAGCTGAAAATTCTGGAATCCAAAGAAAAAAATACACAGGGACCCAGGATGCCTCGAACTGCTAAGAAGGCAAGTTGTGTGTCTTTTCAGAGGGGTGTGGGCTGTGTTCTTGCAAACGGATTCTTGTGTGATCGTTGCTGAACACGACTCTGCTGCCACGTGTGGCCACGGGGTTGCACAGACCTGGTTTTGTTGGGGTGTATTGACTGGCAGGATTGTCCGAGTCTTGATCTTTTATATTCTGATTATCGTGCCTTTTCTCCGTGACTTTCAGCTTCGAGTTTAGGACTCTTACAGATCAAAGCATTTTGTAGTTGTAAAAATCAAAATTGTAACTTACGATTCATAGTTTAAAGCTGTTGGTTCAGGCCGGGCGCGGTGGCTCATGCCTGTAGTCCCAGCACTGAAGAGGCCGAGGCGGGAGGATGGCTCAAGCCCAGGAGCTCGAGGTTGCTGTGAGCAGTGATGACACAGCTGCACTCTGGTCAGGGCGAATGAGACAGAATGAGACCTGTCTCCGAATGAATAAAGCGATTGGTTAGCATTTTCTTACTCTTTAGTTTCTGTACGAGTCAGGATTCTGCCTTCTGCAGTTTACCGAGCCCCAGCCCCGTCTGGCCAGGCTCAAAAGGCCGTTTCTTGGCTCCTGAGACTGGTGCGAGGAGAGTGGTCCTCGGACACCACTGTCCCCTACTCTCTGCTCTTGGGGGGAGGGGGGCCAGGCCCAGGTCACGCGCCCACCCCTGTGGCCATGGCAGGGTCCTTTGATGGCCCCCAGACCACAGGACGTGGGCGGGGAGGAAGGGACAGTCCCCAGGAAAGAGGAGGACAGACAGGGCGGTTAGAACGTAGCAGGACAGGGAAGAAACAGCGTGACCCGAGAGACACTCTTGGTTTACAGTCCTGTGTTTGAAATTAGCCGTCACGTGTTGGCAAAGCACTGGGTGCCACGGCCTTGGACACTCGCCTGCTTCCTCCAGTGGTGCCCGGCGGTCACTGGGCGGAGAGGTGTTGGCGGGCGGGCATGTCCCAGGACGCACCCGTGTGGCACTCGCCTGTCTCGGGTCGTGGTGACGGGCACAGGGGCACGGAGCGCGCAGGGGCACGGAGCGCACGTCGTTCTTTACGCAGAGGCTGCTCGGCAAGCGTGTGCGGCTGGCACCGGGTTTAATGTGCCTGTCAAGCAGCAGGGACGTGAGCCCACCTAGAACTGACGGCGCTTTCTGACTGGAGAGACGGGGTCTTGCTCTGTCGCCAGGCTGGTCTCAAACACTGGCCTCAGGCGATCCTCCTGCCTCGGCCTCCCGGAGTGCAGGGTCACAGGGGAGCCGCCAGGACAGGCCAGAAATTGCAACTTAGGAAAGAGGCTGATTGTAGATTGTTGTAGTAGATACATTTTCCTTGAGACTTTTAAAAATGACATCAAACTAATTCTCTTTAAAACGATCACCTTTGTTTTCCTTGCCAGGTGCAGCGGACAGTTCTGGAGAACGAGATGCGCAGTCTGGGGGTCGACATGGATGGCAAGGACGACGTGAGTGTCCCGGGCCCGTGTGGGTGGGCGCAGCGGCCTCGGCCAGCGGGGCCTTTCAAAGCAACGAGGACTCTCGGTGTCTCTCCTGAGGACACTTGTCGGCACGGGGTCCGGTGTGGGGTGGTGGGTCGGCCACTGGGGCGTCAGGCACGGGGCCCCGGTTTGCTCTCGGGATGGGTTGGGTTTTGTCCTGTGTCCGCGCTGCTGGTACAGGGTGGTGTCTTCGGACTCGGGTACACGTGTGGCTTCCGACACTCTGTGGACTGCTGGGCTCAGCGCCCTTCCAGGTAGCGGCGCTGTCCTTGTTTACACACAAGGTGACCAAGGGGGGGCCTGCTGACGGGACCCACCCACAGCTCCACGGCCAGCGTGGGCTGAGCTGTGACGTGGCCGGGTGTGACCGCAGACCCGTCCCCACACGTGCAGTCTGCGTGACTTTGCATGCCCTGAGTTGGACTTTCTGACTGCCGTCACTCCGTGTTCAGACGACAGCCCCAGGGGAAGGGAGGGGCACGTCTTCACGTCTGAAGGATGAACTGATGCCGCACGAATGGCCGTTTTTGGGAGGGGAGGTCTACGCATTTTTAAGTGGAGTGAAAATCACTGTTGCATAAAGCAGCCTGTGTTTGGTGAAGAGCATTTGACCCGTGATTACTGTGACGTTAACTGTGTATTTCGAAGATCTTTAGCTGGTTTTGTGCTGACGGCTCTGAAGACTCCTGGGTCTTTGGTGTCTGTCCCCGAGCCGCGGCCGGGCTGGTCCCGGGCGCCGACGATGCCTGTCTGCTTTCCAGGCCCACTACGCAGTCCAGGCCAGAAGGTCTCGGAGCGGCACCCGCAAGAGGAAGCGGGAAGACTCCGTCCCACCCTCCTCCGTGGCCCGGAGTCGGAGCTGCTCCCGAACCCCACGGGACGTTTCTGGTCTTCGCGATGTGAAGGTAACGGTGGTCTTTGCCGTTCACTCGGTGAGGGCTCGGGGAGACGCCAGCAGGTGTCGTTTGTTGGAGCCGGAGCTACGGGCACAGCTGCGCTGTGCGCCGCGGCCCTAGTGTGGCGGCATCCTCAGAGGCCAGCCTGGGCCAGGGTGCAGCCGGGGGCCCTGGGCGTTGTCTAGGTGGGCCGTTCCGATGCTTTCCTTTCTCGGAGCGTGGAAATGGCCCAGGTGATAGCTTGGGCCACTTTTCTGTCACTTGCAGTATCTTGGCAGACTTTGGATGTTTCACTACAGCGTCTTTTTGTTAAACATAACAACATTCAGTTTCAGCATTTTACACGTTCAGGCCGAGGAGAAACTGTTGATAAACTGGGCGCCTGCGTTTCCTTATTGGGCCGTTGCCACCTGGAAACCGGGGCGTGGCGGCTGCATTGCCGCGTGTCAGTCCTGAGCCTCAGTGTCTCAGTTCATGCAAGAGGCTGTCGGAACACGTGCTCCGGCCATCTAGGTCCAGAGCTTGTCCTGGACGGTGACCCGCGTCTGGTCTGTGCACAGCAGCACTGGTCGAGCTCCTGCAGGCAGGGCCCGAGGGGGCCGTGACACGACCCCGGGGGGGCGTCTTTGCCAGACGCCGCCAGCAACCGAGGCACCGTGCGGAGGTCTGGCTTCCGGTAATTAGGGCACTTTGTCTCCCTCCTGCGCAGATGGTGAAGAAGGCCAAGACCATGATGAAGAAAGCGCAGAGGAAGATGAACCGCCTGGGGCGCAAGGGGGAGGCCGACAGGCACGTGTTTGACATGAGGCCCAAGCACTTGCTCTCCGGGAAGAGGAAAGCCGGCAAGAAGGACAGGCGGTAGCATCCCTCCTCCTGCCTCGGTTTGCTCTGGTGTTTCCTGACCTTGGAGCTGTGACCTGTGAGCTGGAAAAACAGTGTAACTGAAGCACTTGTTGCTTTGCTGAAAACTGGTTAGCCCTATAGATGTGGGAAGTTTGTCACTGCATAGTATCACAGGTACTTTAGTAGATGGAGGCTCTGCGTTCGGTGGAGTATTGATTGCTGCAGATGTGCAGAGCTGGGATGATTTACTGGGATGAGTGACTGCTGTTTTTGATGGAGAAGGACCTCAGTTCTCTCCAAAGAGGGAGCCGCGGTTCATCACACGCGAGTGGTCCTCTCTGTGAAGGAGGCGTCTCCACCGCGGGTGTGGGCAGAGGCTGCAGGCTGGGCAGGGAGAGGGTTGTGGGTGTGTCAGCCCCACGCCTAAAATACGCTATTAAATTATTTTCTAGTCTTTTTGTATGTGTCTTACTATAATCTAGCTTTATTATATCCAAAATAAACCTGCAGAAGAAAGTTTTGATTTGTTTGGCTCTTTTTTTGGTTTACTTACAAATCTGTTGATTGGGCCAAATGAAAAACAAATACATTTCTTTTTTGTTTTTAAGGCAAAAATCCCGGAATAAAATGTGGCCTAAGGCATTACAGCAGGTAAATGTGGACATGTTTCAGTGGTCCAGGGTTGAAAACTGCGTGTTCAGTAGCACAAAATCCACCACAAAAGCACCTGAGGCACCTCCTGGGAGCCTGTTTTAAAGCACTTTATTTATTTATTTATTTTTTTTGCGACAGAGTCTCACTCTGTTGCCCGGGCTAGAGTGAGTGCCGTGGCGTCAGCCTAGCTCACAGCAACCTCAAACTCCTGGGCTCAAGCAATCCTCCTGCCTCAGCCTCCTGAGTAGCTGGGACTACAGGCACGCGCCACCATGCCCAGCTAATTTTTTCTATATATATTTTTAGTTGGCCAGATAGTTTCTATTTTTTAGTAGAGACGGGGTCTCACTCTTGCTCAGGCTGGTCTCGAACTCCTGACCTCGAGCAATCCACCCGCCTCGGCCTCCCAGAGTGCTGGGATTACAGGTGTGAGCCACCGCGCCCAGCCAGTTTTAAAGCACTTTAAATGGATGAAGTTGTGAAGTGCATGTGAACTCAAACCCCCACAGTGTGACGTCACAGACGCACATGCTGGAATATCAAAGGCCCAACGCCTCACTGCTTGACCCGGAACAGCACTGTTGTTAGCACTTCGTAGCACTGTTGTTAGCACTTCGTAGCATACGTAGGTAAATTAGCAGGTCCCCTCCGCTGCCACCTGGTACACTTCCAAAGCACACCTGCCTGTGCCATCTCCTGTCCTGTTGGCAATATAATTCAAGGCTTTTCTTTTTGCACATAAATGTGCTTATAATATAGTGTTGCATTTTGGGGACATAAAGTAAAATTTTCACATGTATATTAACACATACATACGTGTATATGTGAGAATGTTCATCTATGTGTATGTGCTGGAAAGGGGTCTCTGAGGGGTGTTCAAACCCAGGTGACGTCAGGGAAGGTGGTAGAACAGGGAGTTCCAGGAATCTGTCTCCCCACCTGGATGATGGCTGATAGAACCTACTTTGGAACTTACAGAGCAAGGATGGGCCAGTAAATTTCAGTGAACTTCAGCCCTTGGCGATGGTGCCTACCTGCCCCTCAACTCCCAGCCCCGTGACAGGCACCCGCACTTAGGAGCTGCTGTGGGAGGCAGAGGAAGCATGAAGGACCTCGTCCTTCCAGACTGGGGGTGTGCGTGCTGATTGCCAACTGCTGCTCCCGATGGGAGGTGCAGGCGGGGAGCCCTGTGGCTGCGAACCCCCCTCAGCTGAACAGGCTTTTCAGGGAACATAAAGGGCCAAGGCCTTTCGCTTGGTTGGTTGGTTTTTCCCACGTGTTTTTCCTTTTTTCCCCATTGGAGGCCAGACATTTAATAATAAGGATTTTCAAAAGCAGTCGCATGTTCAGATAAATTTAGAAAGTCACCGCACATTTCCAGGGCAGGGCACACGCTCAGGAGAGACCTGAGACGACCTTGAGTTGAGCGTCAGACTGATCTCTGGCACAGACGCTAAAACAATAAAACCAAACTAGCAAATGCTGGGGAAGAGAGGAATATGATTTCCAGAGTCACCACACACAATTCAAATGCGTTCTTAACAAAAATTGATAAGACTAACAAAGAAATAGGAAGGCATAGCCCATTAAAGGAAAACTATGTTGACAGAAACTGTCCCTAAGGAAGATCAGGTGGCAAACTTACTAGATACAGACTTTAAAATGGCTTAAAGGTGCTCAAAATGCCGACGGAGGACACGTGCACACTGAGGACCAAGGTCTGCGCACGGAGGGTGAGGGGCCAAGACCCCCCAGTTGTCTCCTGGGGCACAATCAACCCCCCGTCAGCCCTCACTGACCTCACCGGGTGTCGCAGGGCAGAAGTTACATCCTACCACACTCCTGGGTGTCAGTCCTTCTTTTTCTGGTTTTAATTTGGAATTACTGAGTTGTGAGTCTCAGCTCCTTCCATGTTGAATGCCCAATTGAATTTTAATAGACGTTACTCTTAGGCCATTCCGGTTCACGGCAAAACTGCGGGAAGGCAGAGTCCCCTACACCCGCCCGCACCCCCGCCCCAGCAGAGGGGCCGGGCATCACATCAGCACCACACGGGCACTCACCCTTGGGTGCACCCTGCAGGTTTGGACAAACCCCTGACAACACACATACCCCCTTACGCCGCCACGCAGAGCAGTTTCCTGGCCCTAAAATCCTACCTGTGCATCCCTCCTCTCCCGAGCCCTCAACTTTCTCCTGTTCCAGGTTTCCCTCTAGCACGTCACGGCTGGGTCCTACACTGCAGCCTGCGGTGGCTTCTGTCGCTCCGATGTTCGCTCCATTTCCGCCGTGGCCCGACAGCCTTTCGTTTTGGCGAGAATCTCGTCCCACTGTCTGCACGCACAAGTTCACTCACCCACTCACCTATATGCAAATAAAACAGAGCACAGAACCCTCGGGAGATTTAGACTGGGGAGCCTGAAGTATGTAGAGGATAAATACAACGTGTGAAAATTATAAAGTAGAAAGTTACTGTCATGATCTTTAATTTTTTTTTTTGAGACAGAGTCTCACTCTGTTGCCCAGGCCAGAGTGCCGTGGCGTCAGCCTCGCTCACAGCAACCTCAAACTCTTGGGCTCAAGTGATCCTCCTGCCTCAGCCTCCCGTGTAGCTGGGACTACAGGCACGCGCCACCATGCCCGGCTAATTTTTCTATATATATTTTTAGCTGTCCATATAATTTCTTTCTATTTTTAGTAGAGACGGGGTCTCACTCTTGCTCAGGCTGGTCTCGAACTCCTGAGCTCAAACGATCCGCCCGCCTCGGCCTCCCAGAGTGCTAGGATTAC
>CM052453.1:0-18436 GCA_028533085.1 Varecia variegata | reverse complement strand
ACTACAGGCACGCGCCACCATGCCCGGCTAATTTTTCTATATATATTTTTAGCTGTCCATATAATTTCTTTCTATTTTTAGTAGAGACGGGGTCTCACTCTTGCTCAGGCTGGTCTCGAACTCCTGAGCTCAAACGATCCGCCCGCCTCGGCCTCCCAGAGTGCTAGGATTACAGGCGTGAGCCACCGCGCCCGGCCCCTTTGCACATTTTCTGAAGCACAATAAGATTTAATGCTAACACAGAGCCCCTGGCAAACAGCACGGTGCTCGGCAGTGTTCCAAAAATGCCACTTACTTGTTCAAATTTGTTATAATCACGTGTTTGGATGGTTAAATTAAGATTTATTTGTTCTTCATTTTACAAAATAAAATCTCTCACAACTGTCTTTTACAACAGAGCACAGATCCGGGCATATGATGCAAAATTATTAGTTGTGTTTTCTTCCCAAGTCGTAAATTATCAAGGTATTGTGTAAGAGTTCTCCTGACAGGGAACTGAATTTTTAAAACAAGTCACTCTAAGTTCACTAAGTAGAGAGATTCTGCAGGAATCCGTCTTCCCCACGTTCACATTCTGTGTATTCTCTCGTGGTCCACGAACTGACCCAGGTGATGTATGTTATCCCACCACGTAAAGAGAAACGTCTCCACAATAATTTTAAACCACGGTGTTATCTTAATTTCACCACTGGCTGCTTTTCTCAGAAGTTGCTCTAGTTCTTCCTTCGACACGTAGCAATAGCTTTTCACCTCGTTGGGGTCGGGGTTCAGCGTCACGTTCTTCCTCATGAACAGGATGTAGTCGATTTCATGTTCGCCCCAGACACCGTCAGACTGGGCCTTGTAGTGAATGCGTGTCAAGTAATTGATTTCTTCTGGAGGAATCTAACACATTAAAAACATAACAAAAAAGTAAAATAAAGTCACCACACTACAGCAATATCTTGAACAGCAGTATGGTTTTAGAATTAAAACTTTTAAAGTATTAATCTCCTATCAACGATACATAGAAATGACAATATATGGAAAAACTATTACATTGTTATTTCAAGTGTCTGTATTTTTTTCCATAGGAGCAAACATATAAAGTTGATGTTTTTGAAATAGTGTTAAAAAAAGGAGGGTCATTCAATGTGACATTCTCTTTCATATTTTAAGATTACTTTTCAGAGAAAAAAATTCACCATTTTAACTAGATGAGAAATACTTTCTTAAATCTAGGTCTCCTTTAAAGGGGACAATTTCAGAGAAAAAGAACTTCAACCAATTAGATTTATAGTTCATAATCATAAGGATTTCCGTAAGAAAATATTTATCTTTGAAAATCAGGCTTACACAGCGGTTCACAAATCAGTCCATCTCAGTACTGAGCCAAATTGTGACAAGTCATGTTAAGAAATCAGAATTTAAATAATCTTTATTCGAAGTGCTTTCTGGGGCCAACTCCTATCTCAGCAGGTTGCCATGCGGAGACCTGCGCCCGAATGGAATGTTCCGGAGTGTTCCGGTCTCGGCCTGTGCGGCCGTGCGGCAGAGCACACACCTCGTCCAGGGGGATGCCCAGCTCCGCGTGCAGACGCCGCTGCGCGGCTCGCCGCACTCCGAGGGCCTCGCTCTCCTCGAGCTCACCTGGGTTACTCAACGGGTGGCTGCAGCACGTGTTGGTGAAACAATCTGGAAAACGTTAACACAGACATGGGCCGACTGTCCTCCAGAGCAGGCCCGAAAGATCAAAGACACCTTTCATACGTAACAGAAGAGTGGTTATTTTAGGATTTCAAAATCAGTTATAATGGGCTACCAGTAATTACTTTGTGAAACAGACATTTGTAGATAAGTTCTTTATTAATGCCTCCTGAGCCAAAAACATCAAAATGTGCAGATGATACAGATAAAACACACACACACACACACTCCTATCCCTTAGCAGTTCTTACCCTTTACTGCTGTTTTATTAGGCTGCATTCATTGTATACGCTTATTTCATGTAGAATATGAAATTATGTCGCTCACAGGATTCCCCTTTTGACCTTAGCTTTAGGAACTTCAGAGTGATAAAATGTATAAAAAGAATTGCACCGTAAGTAAACTCACCTGGAAAGGTGATCTTTGCATCTGACCTCTGCTGTAGCAGGAGCTTGTTTTCGGTGTTGAATAAGAAGACACTAAAAGCTCGATGCAGTAATCCTGAAAGCAAATAAAATACAACTAAGTTTGCAAATGCCAGTTATCTGCCCGATGCTCCCCTGTGGTTCAGCAAAACATTAGTGACTTGCTGCAGTTTCTGCCTTTTCAGTTTGTTATCGGGACAGTCTGCTACTGGGACAGTCTCCTATCGGGATAGCCTGCCATGGGGACATTCTGCTATTGGGACATTCTGCCATGGGGACAGCGTGCCATGGGGACAGCCTGCCATGGGGACATTCTGCTATCGGGACAGCCTGCTCCCCCCGGCTGGGGAGGAGCACAGGCACCTCACCAGGGAAGTCGGCCGCAGGGTGGAGGACGAGCTTGTCGACCACGTTGCTGCCGGCCAAGCTTGCTCTCAGGAACATTCAGCCCAGGCCCCGTCAGTCTTGCACACCTGGGAAAACGGCACTTACGATGCCGCCTCTCCCTAACACGAGAAAGGAAGGCCTCATGCTCGACGGCCGCTGTGCTAGGATCCGTCTATTCCCTCTCTCGGGAAACCTGCACCATCATTCGGAACCGCGTGCCCTCTGCCAGAGTGATTTTCTCAGCTGACCTGAAATGCCCGGGCAGGTCACTTTTCAACAAAGAAGACAGTACCTTTCTCAATGTTTTCATTCAGGTGACAATTCTTCTTGGTCTCAGCCCCAATGTTATTGTCATTTTCATCAATAAGGATACACATCTCCGCCAGGAGTTGGACTTGCTGCTTATCAAGGTGGTCGGTATGGATCTCAGGCATTGTGACAAAGTGTCGGATCTGACCTAGAACGCTAAGTGTAAAAGGAAAGACAAAGGCCATTTGTCATCTCACGTTTCTGTGAATGTCATTTCAATATAGTGGGAAGTGATTCCCGCTCTCTGAGCTCCGTAAGCAACGTGGCCCTTCCTTTCGGAGGTGAGAACCGTGCACGGCTCCGCCTGGTCTCGCCGCTCTGCACCCCCACCTGGGAGTCCCCCGCGCAGGCCGTTCGTCACCGTCACGCTCCTCAGTGCCAACCTCAAAGTTCCCCTCTAAATTCTTGCCCTCTGACATCCTCTGCACCCCCAGACAGTCAATCCTTCCTCCCCTGTACATTCTTCTTCCTTAGGAATCTGTCCAGCTGTGGTCTGGCCCCAACCTAACTCTCCATCCTGTTTTCCCAGGACAGCTTCTCTCTTCCCGCTGTGTTCCCACAGCTGTGCCCGGTGTTTGGCCACTGCCTGCCCCTGCACAGGTGCTCAGGAATGCCACAGCCCAACCTGGGCTGGAATCCATTTTTCAAGGTGCAATTCATCTGCCAAACAGTCAGTAACCCTTTTACCAATGTCCCAGTAAGATTTATTCCCGTTTTTCTCAACCCAGACTCCTAATCAGAAAAATGATCTGTGTGACTGTTTTGTCAATTCTCCCAAGGCAGCGCACAGCTGACACCATTCTAGATGAACAGGAGTGAACGGGGCAGATAGTATCGTCTTTGCAAGGCTCAGACAGCCACAGGCAACTCGAAACTGGGCCACCTGCAAACTGGGGGTGGCTGTATTCCAATAAATATTTATGGACACTGAAATGTGAATTTCATTTAATTTTCACACATCACAAAATATTTTCTTCTGATTTTTTTCCCCCAACCATTTAAAAATGAAAAAAAAAACATTCTTAGCTCACAGGCCACAACAGAAATAGGCAGGTCAGATCTGGCCCATCCCTACCTTAGTGCACTGGGCTTTAATTTTCTGAACCCCAATTAATCCTTCCCATGGGATTTAAATTTAAAGCACTTTCTATGTCCTGACTCACACTTTTTGCACATCTATATCCAGCAGTTTCTCAGCTCTCTAACCTTTGTATCTTGCAGAGCACCTTATACAGAGAACATCCTCAATATTTCTCGATTTTTCCACACAATATATTTTGAAGATTCTATGTGGCCTACTTTGTATGTGACTTTCTTTCAAATATATAGATTTACGGAAATCCTTTCCATGGAGTTCACCATACTACAGAATGTAAGTGTTTATTTATTTTTTTATTTTTTTTGAGACAGAGTCTCACTCTGTCACCCGGGCTAGAGTGAGTGCCGTGGCGTCAGCCTAGCTCACAGCAACCTCAAACTCCTGGGCTCAAGCGATCCTCCTGCCTCAGCCTCCCGAGTACCTGGGACTACAGGCACGCGCCACCATGCCCGGCAATTTTTTCTGCATATTTTTAGTTGTCCAGCTAATTTCTTTCTATTTTTAGTCTTGCTCTTGCTCGGGCTGGTCTCGAACTCCTGACCTCGAGCGATCCGCCAGCCTCGGCCTCCCAAGTGCTGGGATGACAGGTGAGAGCCACTGCGCCCGGCCCATGACTGTACTTTAAATCAGAGGGCCCCAGCCTTTTTGGCAGCAGGGACCATTTTCATGGAAGACAATTTTTCCATGGATCGGGAAGGGGGATGCTTTCGGGATGAAACCATTTACGGGGCATCACATTTAGGGTGCACTTTATTTCTATCAGTACATTGTAACATAAAATGAAATAGTCACACAACTCCCATAGGCTGGGGACGCCTGCTTTAAACCATTCTAGATGATCCCTTATAATACCTAACACATTGTAAATGTTACGTCAATAGCTGTTACATTGGAATAACGGCAACAAAAAAGTCTGTACGTGTTCGGTACAGATGCAATTTTTAAAAAAATATTCCCCATCTAAAGTTGGCTGCGCCCACAGATGTGGAACCCACAAATACGGAGGCCGCCCGTATTAAACCATCGCTAAAGTAGGTCTCATCACTACAGAGTTATCAGACTTTTTGAAACGACAATGTTCTAAATCACACTGCTCTGTCACGGTTTTCACAATTTAGACCTTGAGACTAAACTTCACAATCTAAGATAAAGTGAGTACTACGCTTGTGTTTTATTTTTGAATTTCTACAAAACGGAGAATCATTCCTTTAAAAGTCTCCCGGGACTGATTTCAAATTCGGCATTTTGCTACAGCTCAGCTGATGATGGTCCTGCTTTTTCACTGACAAAAGAATGTCAAAGTCTAAAATGCCTGAGGCTGAGCAGACCTGGTTTGCTAGTTTCTACGGACTCGGCCCGAAAACTGCCCAGCAGGCCCGCGAGCACCTGCACGTCGCGTCCGACGCCCGCGGCGAGACCCCTCCGCGGCCCCGGCCCGTCCAGCCAGCGGGACACGGCACCTGCGGGCCGGGAACCTCGCGCCCTGGCCCGTCCCGGCCCCCGCGTCCCACCATCTCGCCCCCGGCCCCCCATCTCGTCTCCTGACTGCCCACCTCGTCCCCCGTACCCCCTACCTCATGGCTCGTGTCCCCGGTCCCCTCTCTCGTCCCCCGACCCGCTTACCTCAGCGGCCTCCGGGCCCAAACGCCGGCCCGACTCGGCGCGCGCCCCTTCTCAGCGCCGACCGCCCCCCGGCCCCGCCCCCGAGCCGCGCGTCCAATGGCCTGCGCCAGCGCCCGCCCGCGCCACATGCCGCGGCCTATCGGCGTCCGTGCACTTGACGTCACGATCGCGCCAGGCCGTCGCGCGGTGGCGCCACCTGCCCGCCCGGCCCCCGGCGGCGCCGCAGGCTCGGGACCCTGCGCCGCGAGCGCGGTCCTCGTCACCCTCGGTGCTGAGGCGTGCGCTCTCCCGGCCGGCCGAGGAGGCGTCAGCGGCTGCGCTCGTCAGGCGCCGGAGAGGGGCCGAGACCGCCCGACGTGCTGAGGAGGCTGCGCACTGTCGCCCAGCGACCGGAAGCGCGCGCTCCCGAGCGGGGCGGACCCGTCAGACGCGCCTGCGCACTGCCCCGGAGCAGCTTGGTGGCGCGTCGCTGCGCGCTCGTGTCCGCAGGCGGGACCGACTGCGGGGCGGGTGTCGGCCCACGGACCCCGGGGACCCCTGCCTTAGCTGGACTGGGGGCGCCGTGGACCCCGGTGACCCCTGCCTGAGACCAAGTTGGATAATGATGACTAAACACTGTAGTGAAAGTGAATTCATCCCAACCCACGCGTAAATTAACAAGGTTTGACGTTACTATTCCAACAACTTCAGACCATTTAAAACAAATCGACAAGGTAAAGAGCCTGGCTAGCTGGGCACTACATAGATTAAATGTCAAAAGAAAAATCGTCTGGAAGCCTGCCTTTCTTTCCCCTCAGACATAAAGGCGAACCATTTCTACACCATATTGTTAATGTGTGATAAAAGATAGATTTTTTTCTTTTTTTATTTGGGCATTACTAACCAGAAAAAAATAGATTCTTTTTAACAATCACAAGCATTCAGCACAATGACTGGATAAAGATGAAGTGCAGAAACACAGTCCAAAACCGAATAAAAGACAATGGTGTCTGTTCGGTGGTCCAGCGCTGGTATTATCCACCATAGCTTCATGAAACCTGGTTGATTCCAGCGATGTCTGCTGCAACCAGTTGGGTGAAATGATGAGGATGCTTGTGATTACACAGCCAAGACTGGTCAACAGACAGGCCAATCAATGCTCTTTCAAGACAAGGCTGGACCACAAGTCAACAAACAAGGCTGCTCAAGCTACACGGACAAGACAAACCTGCAGGTCCTTAATTTACACAACAAATATACCGCTGGTAGCTTGTCTCTGATTTAAAAAACTTCCTTAACTTAAAACATCCCAAGCCTTTAGACAAAGCTTTCATTTCTTTAGTTACAAGTCAAAGAGTCTTTAAACCCACCTATATATAACCTGTAAGGTCCCACTTTGTGATGTTCCACCTCTTTGGGCCAAACCAATGCATGCCTTCCATGTATGGACTTACGACCTTACCTGTAATTCCTGTCTCTCTGAAATGTGCAAAATGAAACTAACGGAACCACAGCAAGTCCACTTGCTCAAGGATTCTTGGGCGTGGCTCCCACCCATGGTCCTCAAATTTGGCTCAGAATAAACCTCTTTAAATTATTTTACAGAGTTTGGCTTCTTTTCTGTTGACGCAGTGATAAGCTTTTATTATTATGCTTATTGAAGAAATAACTTCAATTTTTTTCTACTTTTTTTTGATATTTGGATCCTGAGATATAATGCTAAATTTGTTTCTTATATAAGAAACATATTACTGCTTCCTGAATTTTAATCTTGAGATTTATTTTTAAAGGAGGGAGCAAGAACGTCGACCCATATAACCCATATAGAAAAATGCTTTTACGCTGCTGATTCGCCCCAGGCCCAGGACAGGCGCAGTGAGCGCCGTGGGCGAGGCCGGGAGAAGGCTGGGTGCCGGCTGCGGCGGAGCACGCCCTCCCACCTGGGTAAAGGGCAGAAGGCCGCTCGAGGCCCACCGAGGCTGGGGTTTCCTGCCGGCCCCTCGCGAGCCAAGGCTGCGGGCCCGGGATAGTCGCCCCGCGGCGGGGATCGAGGGAGCGGGTGTGGACGGGTGGTGTGGAGTCTTCCGGGCGGGGCGGTGTGGACGGCTGGTCCCCGGGACCGTCGCCCCGGCGGAGGGACGCGCAGCCCTCCCGCTGGACCCGCCGGATGAGTGGGCCCGGGCCTGCCACGCCGCGACTCGGGGCCCCGACTTGCTCCTCACCCCGGGGCAGCCACCACGTCCCCGAAGGCGCAGTGACAGTGGGGTCATAGGCGCCTGCAGCGGCGCCCAAAAGCTGGCGAGCAGTTTAGCGGAAGCCGGGGCGGGACTTCCGGCATCGCGGGGCGTGCCCTAGGTCAGGGGCGGGACTTCTGGCGGCGCCGGAAGTGCGGCGCGCCAGGTCGGGGTCGGGGGGTCGCGTCACTGCGGAGATAACCGGTGTCCTGCGCGTCGGCGGGGCAGTCCTGGGCGCCGCGTTGTGGGGACCGACGGGCTGTGCGCGACCCGGGCTGGCTCCGGGCGGTGGCGGGCGCGGCGGCTGTGACAGGTGAGTGCCACCATCTTCCCAGCTGTGGGGCGCCGAGTCCTTCCCGGGACGCCCCGAGGAGGGTCAGGTGCTGACGGGGACGGGGCGGAGGAGGGGTCGGTTGCTGGAGGACATGGGGCACAGGAAGGGACTGGGTGCTGGAGGGGACGGGGCGACGAGGGGTCGGGGCCCAGGAGGAGATGGGGCACCGGAAGCGGTGGGGTCCTGGAGCGAATGGGATGGAGGAGGGGTCAGGGCCCAGGAGGGGTCGGGGTCCCGGAGGGGATGGGGCGCAGGAAGGCGTGGGGTGCTGGAGGGGTCGGGGTCCAGGAAGGGATGGGGTGCTGGAGGGGTCGGGGCACAGGAGGGGTCGGGGTCCAGGAAGGGATGGGGTGCTGGAGGGGTCGGGGCACAGGAGGGGTAGGCCCTGGGCCCCGACGCTCCGTTAGTTCTCTCGTACCCCCGTGCCTCGGCCTAGGCACCCTGGGCTGCCTGTGCGCCTGGGGACGCACTTCGGAGGCCTTTGGTGCAGGAGGACGATGGCCTTTGCTCTGTCCAAAGAGGGGGCTTGGCCGGGAGGCGGCCAGGAGGGCAGTGAGAGGGGCTGTGAGCGCGGAGGGAGCGGAGGCTGAAGCGATCCCACGGCGCCATGCTTTTGTTCCGCTTCGGAAGACTTCGCCGGTGAACTGCCCCCGCCGGGGGAAACGTTAATTTCAAGACGGCTATTCACTAGAATAACACAGCAGCAACACAACGATAAACACTTACTAAACACAGTTGCATAAATACATTTTTCCCACTTCGTGAGCACAAGTATCTTATGGTCTGCCTGGTTTTTATAGGTTTTGTCATCCAGTTTAAACTCTACGACATTGTTTATGCTTGGCCAGGTCCCCTGAAAGAGATACTATTATGGAAGAGTGCTAATTGCTTGGAAGTTTCATTTATTTAAGTTCAAGTGGTTCTTTCTTAAATTCAGTTTGTTGGCCTATGAGTTATGGCCTTAAAAGTATTTAGAGATTATTTACCTCCAAATAAATAACATAGTTCAAGGTAGTAGTCGTATACCTCCAGGATCTTTTCTGAGGAACGCTCCCCTACACCCCTCGCTGTTTTAGTTACTTTCTTGATCAAATTTGAGTCTTTGCAAATCCCTTTGGAAACGTGGTCCTCAGACTTGAACACAGTAGCTAGACGGATGTGGAATAAATGGAGTGGTGCTGTTATCCACTGCACTTGGACACCGCCTCTGTATTGATACTGCCCACAGGGGAGAGTGGGGTAGTGGACACCTGGCAAGGAGCTTCCCAAATCTCCGCTTCCTGTCCTCTGATTCGGTGTTTGTATCAGCCTCATTTTGCTGTTGGAAAGGTAATGTTATATAATGTATGCCAAACCTTCTTACAAAGTGCTAGACACGGGATCTTTAGTAAGTGTGTTTCCTTCCTCTTCTCTCAACTTCTTGTGGCACTTCTTTTTTGATAGCTGTGTTAGACTGTTCACTTACTTAGTGGTTGCCCAGAGCTAAACTCCTTAAGTCCTTTTCCCTGAGGTGATACTAAGAGTTTTCTTAATTTTTCCGCCTTGATTTTTTTTGAGGAAAGGATTTTTTATTTAGTGAATTTTGTCCTTGGTTTGAGCTCATTCTGTAATGATTGAGATCTTTAAAAAAATCTTGGTTATTATTTATCTGATTCATGATGTATCCCAGTTAAATGTCACCCACAGAATTGATAAGCGTGCATGTACTCCATGCCTTCATCTCATCAATGACAAAATATTTTAAGCAAGTCAATGATGGTGACATTTCTTAGGTTGCCTCTAGGGACTGTGCACTCCTTTGATAGTGGTTAGAGTTGAGTTTGGTGTTTCAGCCCACTAGGAATTCACCTAACAATGCTATTACCATACAGTATTACTGAAAACTTGATTAAACTTTCTGTGGAAATTGAGTCATCTTTTGTGTGTTTGAATGCCCCATGCATATACTGTCCTTTATTCTTTTGCATGTCACTGACATTTATGAAATTAATCATTTAAGCATATGTGTTCCTTTTGCCGAAAGAAAAATGTTTAAAATTCCACTGGATATGAAACTGTATTTTTGTTTCAAATGAAAGCATAAATTGATCATTTGTTGTATTGCTTTTTAAAATGACTTTGGTTATATCTTTCTCAAATTATATGCACTTAGAATTTTATAGTTTATATAGTTACAATTTAATTGATATTGGAAATATTAAAAGAGCCTTTCGGAAAAAGCAGAAAGTTAAGTGTTCATTGATGATATTTCATGTTACAGTATTTCTAAAGGTGGAGAATTCAGCTTGATAACACAAAATGTGTTTGTGGATTTCATTAATTTGTGAAGTATCTGGCCAGTGCCTGCTGTGTGCAGAGCGTGTGCTGTGTTGAAGTTGTATGTTTGTGCATCTGTCTTGATCACAGACACCAGAGGGTATAACACGTACATGGCAGCAGATAATAGGGACGAAGGAGTTGGGCAGACCACAAGTCAGTCAAGAGTTCAGAAGGAGGCTGGGCGCGGTGGCTCACGCCTGTAATCCCAGCACTCTGGGAGGCCGAGGTGGGAGGATCGCTCGAGGTCAGGAGTTCAAGACCAGCCTTAGCAAGAGCGAGACCCTGTCTCTAAAAATAGAAAGAAAAGATCTGGACAGCCAACAATATTTATAGGAAAAAAAATTACCTGGGCATGGTGGCACATGCCTGTAGTCCCAGCTACTCGGGAGGCTGAGGCAGGAGGATCGCTTGAGCCCAGGAGTTTGAGGTTGCTGTGAGCTAGGCTGACGCCAGGGCACTCTAGCCTGGGTGACAGAGCAAGACTCTATCTCAGGAAAAAAAAAAAAAAATTGAAAAAGTTTTGGTTCGTGAAAAACTCTGTTAGGATAAAAAGATAAGCAACAGATTGGGAGGAGTGATTTGCAGCCAACATATGTGACAAATAATTCATGCTGTAGAATATATACAGAACTCTTAAACGTCAACTGTAAAAAACACAACCCATCTATTATAAAACAGGCATGAAGAGGCATCTCACAGAAGAGGATTTATGAATGGCAAACGAGCACATGAGAAGACAGGCAGGTGTACTAGCCATCAGGGAAGTGCACACTAAGACCACAGTGACATGTTACCCATCAGAACAGCTAAAACCAAAAACAGTGACCACACCGAATGCTAGTGAGGACGCAGAGAACGGACTCTCTCCTACGTTGCTGATGGGACTGGAAAAGGTTACAGTTTGTCTGGAAAATAGTTTGATGGTTTTTTAAAAACAACAACATGGTTAACCATAGAGTTGCCTTATGACCCAGCTGTTCCATTTCTAGGTATATACCCAAGAGAAACAGGAACATAAGAGTTTGCACACTAATGTTCATGGTGGTATTATCTATAATCTACACATGGAAACAACAAATGTCTTATCAATTAATGAATGGATAAGTAAAATGTGGTATATCCATACAATAGAGGACTTGGCAATAAAAGGTAGTAAGTTACCGGTACATGCTACAACATACGTGAACCTTGAAACTTCCAAGTGAAAGTAGCCAGGCACAATGGACCAGACCACACCTTGTGATTCCATTTCCCCGGAATGGCCAGAATAGCAGTTTCTGTGCAGAGAAAGTCGATGGCGGGTGCCGAGGGCTGATGTGGGACGGGGTGGGGACACGGGGTGACTGCTAGTGGGGGTGGGGTTTCTTTGTGGGCTGATGAAAATGTTGTAAAGTTGATTATGGTATTGAGTGCACAGCTCTCTGGATATACTGAAAATCATTGAATTGTACACTTTAAATGGGTGACTTACGATGTGTAAATTGTATCTCAATAAGATTTTATTTTTAAACTAAACACACATCTATCCCTACAACCCAGCAGTCTTACTTCTGGGCTCTTCATCCAAAAGAAATGAAAACTTACATTCATACAAAAATCTGTATATTATTGTTGATAGCAACTTTATTTGTAATAGTAAAAAAATGGAAAGAGCCAACATTTTTCGCAATAGGCGAATGGTTAAACATACAGCTAAACGTCCATGTTGTGGACAGTACCTAGCAGCGAAAAGGAGATAACATTGATACATGCAGCAGATTGGATGGCTCTCAAGCCTTAAGCTGAGTGGGAAAAAGAAATCTCCAAAGAGCCCATGCTCTGTGATCTCATTTATGTATTAATGACATTCTCAAAATGACAAAATCAGAGGGATGGTATGCAAAGTGGTGGTTCTCAGGAGTTGGGATGGTGGGATGGTGTTGGGAGGGCGTCGGCCGCCCTAGTGGGCAGTGGGATTCCGTCTTTGTGGAGATGGAGATGTTTTGCATCCCGGTTATGGTGGTATTTACAGGAATTGATATATGTAGCAAAGTGACAACTATACACATATATTGTGCCAATGTCAAATTTGTTGGTTTAACAAAATTAACAAATTAATTGACAAGTTAACAAACCGTACTATAATCATATGAGATGTAACCCTTGGGGAAATACGGAACTTCTCTACTATCTTTGCAACCAACTCCCTATGAATCTGCAATTATTTCAGAATAAAAAGTTAAAAAGAAAAGATGATCCAGCCCCAGGCAACCACTAATCTACTTTCTCTATACATAAACTGCCCGTTCTGGGCATTTCATGTAAATGGAATCACAATGATCGTCTTGTGAGGACTTCCTAACTAACACACGACTGTTTTGGTTGAGAATGAATGACTGGTAGCTTTATGAATAGGCTAAAGCTTTTGAAAACTGCCTTAGTCATAAACAATAGGCAAACCGTTTTTCAGGTTTCTGATATTTTTGGGTTAGGCTTGGCTCTTTTTTTGAGACACGGTCTCACCCACGCCCTACTGAAAGATCAGTCGGAGCTGTTGAAAACAGTTAAGTCTGTAGCAGATGAAGAAGGAAGATGTAATATGCAAATGTGTCACCTAAAATTGCATTAACTAATACAGCGATACAATTACATTGCATATGTGGCTTGCATTGTATTTCTCTTGGACAGCATTTTTCCAGAACCTGTAATCTAGAATATGTAGTTGAAATGGGTTCCCTCGGGAGAGTAGACTGTGCCTGGGAAAAGTTGGGTTAAGGGAAAGTTTTTTAAGTCGTTCTTTGCTATTTGATATTTAAAACATGTTAACGAAATTTGATAACAAATTACCTCTTTAACAAAGGCTGTGGTCTCCACCTTAAAACATCTTAATTTGTCATAGTGAATTATATAGTGAATGGTAGTCATAGTAAGCAAGCTTGTAATTCAACGTAATAATTATTTTGTCTGCTGTTTTTCCCCGTATTTTAATTTCCTATATCAGAAACAAAATACTTGTTTTCCTTGCCGTTGTTTAGCTTGTTGAGGAAGTGACCGGGGCACTACCTTCTAGAAGTAATGCCCACAGAAAGCGGAAGTTGTTCGACCTCTCGCCAAGCAAAACAAAAACGCAAGTCACACAGCCTTTCCATACGGAGAACTAACAGCTCGGAGCAGGAACGGGCGGGGCTGCCAAGAGACATGTTAGAGGGACAGGTAAGTTACCTTGGTCGGGGCCTTCTTGGTGGTGATCGTGTTTGCGGTGTAATAAAAGTGGTCACATGTGTACAGATCTCCAAAGTAGGGAAAAGGTTCGCGTTACTAAAAACCATCCTCCCCAAATTCCCAACAATAAACCCATTAAATGTACTGTCAAATACAACATCGTACGCAGATGGGTTAGCATGTTTATAATGCTTAATAACAAAAGGAAGTAGGTGTGGCAATTGGGATTAGTTTTTATTGTTTGTACAGGTTAGTTGACAGCACAGCTTTGGGTTTTCTGTCTGTAATGGTCCCAGGGATAGCACATCTTCTGCGGCTTGGGTACCCGTATCCCGTCTCTGCTGCAGTGAGCTTGCCATCCTTTGACTGTCAATAACTAATATTTTATTGATGAAGATAAATTTTGCTTAAAACTTTTCTAGTTTCTTTATAGGTGATGAAAATATGTCAGCATTTTAAAAGAATATTATTGTGAAGCCTAGACAAAAGTATATGTCATATTAAAACAAATTATAGATATATCTAATATATGTTTATAAACATATATTCCATTTCTTCCCAGTCAGAACTAATTGATCAGCCGTAATGCTGCAGGAAAGTAAGGCTTAACTCTGAGAAATTGGCTCACGGGCGTCTTGGATCTCGTGAGAACCTGTGGGTGCCGTGATGGCCAGGACTGGTTGGCTGTAACCTCCGCCAGGACGGCCGTGTGCGCTCAGGGCCAGCACCACTGCTGCCACCAAGTGCATTTTCTGTTCGATTGAATTACTGTATGTCCAGTGAGTGACTAAATAAACACCTGGTTCTGCTTTCTGTAAAAGTGATAACATTTTAATTTCATGTTGGAAATAAAATCAGAACGGTAGCTTTGATATTCTTAGCTGATTACTTTGCTAGGGCTGCTGTGACAAAGCCCCACACACTGAGTGGCTTAAACGACAGAAATCTGTTTTCTCCCAGTGCTGGAGGCTGGAGCCCTAAGTCAGGGTTTCGGGGTGGGGGGGAGGCTTCTTCTGAGGCCCTGTCCTTGCCCTGTGGATGCGTCTTCTCCCTGTGTCCTCACGTGGCTGTCCCCTGTGCATGTCTGATAAGACACCCGTCCTCCTGGATCAGGGCCCACCCCTGTGACCTCATGTTACCTCGATCACCTCCTTAAAGACCGTGTCTCCACCTACAGTCACATGCTGAGGTCCTGGGGGTCAGGACTCCAACACGTGAATTTGGGGGCGCGATGCAGCCACAGCACTTGGAGAGTGAAACCGGAGCTGTGCGGTGGGACTTCCGTGATGGTGGAAATGTTCTCACACGTGGCTGCTGAGCACTGGAAATGGGGCTGGCCTTTCAGGTCCCGAAATCTTAATTTTTAGAAATTTAAATCCTTTACGTTGAAATTTCAATAGTCAGACGTGGCTGTTGCACAGTGTGGGAAAGCAGTCAAAGATAGGTCTGTAAGATTTCTCAACTGACTTAGGTTCTGCTGGTGCGCTCTAGAGTCAGCTCCGCCTGAGGTAACACGTTCTCTTGGCCTCGTGTGCCCTCCCTCCATTGTGACGCGGGACAGGGGTCACTGCGTCTCCTGGTAACCCTTGTGGAGGCTGCGCAGCCTTCTCCGGACCGAGGCTGAGTCCTCCGCAGCGCTCTGGCCCTGTTCCGTGGCCACCCTCGTCCCCTGGGTGATGCTCGTCTGTTGAAGGGGTGCAGTCACTTGGAGTGGGACCACCGGCCTGTTCTGTGAGTGGCCAGGGTGGGCGCTGTGCCTCCCTTCCAGCCACGCTGTCGGTGTGAGCGCTCGGCATGGTAGGTGTGTGTGCAGCCACCCAGGAGCACTGAAGTCCCGACTGCCCGTGGGTCCGAGTCGGTCAGGACTCATCTCTAGGCCAGCGTACGGTGATGCTCAGCTATCGGGGCAACAGGGAAGAGTCGTCTGAGTGAGACACCAGGTTTAGCCGTGTACATCTTAGAGTTGCAACCGCGAAGGAGCTTAGAAGGCAGCGGGTAGCTCGGGAGGCGGCTGTTGCGGGAACGGCTGAGTCTGTGAACTCGCAGCGCCGGCTGCTCCCGGCACCTGTCTGCGCTTCCCAGGTGTGTGCCAGTGTTGGTGCAGAAATGCAGGTTCATGTAAACGCTTTACTGAGCCGTAGCTTTTCTGTCTTGAGTTTTCTCCAGTGATGCCAACAGTTCCACACCTCTCATTTTAGGGTCTATACAATTGAATGGCACAAAGGAGGAGAACTGAGAAACGGGTGAAAAGCAATTTGTAAGGCCGGCTTTTACTGGGCTCGATTTGCCTTCTTGTGCAAAAATTCTCATTTCGCTGTATGTTTAGTTTCTTGATTATTTTTAAAATGAGGTCAATGCTGACACCTCAGCTTTGTTTTTCATAACAGTTTTATAGTACGATGCATTTAATATTCAAGTAAATACGACATTTTAGTTGCTGAATAATAAGGATCTTAAAACATTACAGGTATTGATGAGCAGGAATTGATGCGTATAAGAGGAGATTTGGCCTTGCATAGGAGTTGGCGAGGCTCCTCTGAGGGGGTGACACTTGGGAGTGGGATATGCAAATGCCATGGGCAGGATAGAGAGAGTTTCCTTTTTTTTTTTTTGAAACAGAGTCTCGCTGTATTGCCCCGGCTAGAGTGCCATGGTGTCAGCTTAGCTCACAGCAACCTCAAACTCCTGGGCTCAAGTGATCCTCCTGCCTCAGCCTCCCGAGTAGCTGGCCCTACAGGCATGTGCCACCATGCCCGGCTAATTATTTTCTATATATATTTTTAGCTGTCCATATAGTTTCTTTCTATTTTTAGTAGAGACGGGCTCTTGCTCTTGCTCAGGCTGGTCTCGAACTCCTGGGCTCAAGCGATCCTCCCGCCTCGGCCTCCCAGAGTGCTAGGATTACAGGCGTGAGCCACCGCGCCCGGCCTGGAAGCTTTTGAATAGGTAGTGTTATGTCCACTTTTGTAAAGAGAAAGTTATGTTATTTTGAACGCATGCTTGTTCTTAAACCCCATATTACCCTAGGTAGGCATTTATATAATTTTATTTATAGTTTCCTCCAGAAATTTGGAACTTTACGTTCTTTAAGCCTTATGAGAAGAAATAAAATCTGTAATGATATAAAATAAGAGTTTAAGATAAAAGATAACTTTGGAAATATCATATTGGTACTTGGTGTTAGAGTTTCTTATTTATTCATTCATTTGCTCATTCATTCATTCATTCATTTTGAACAAAATCTTCCCTGCAGGATTCTAAGCTGCCGTCCGCGGTCCGCAGTTCACTTCTGGAACTCTTTGGTCAAATAGAAAGAGAGTTTGAAAACCTTTATATTGAAAACTTAGAATGTGAGTATCTCCGGTCTTAATATACTTTTAATATAACTTTGCACTTACCTGTAGAGATCTTTGGGAGTGGCGTTCGTGGGCAGACGTTCACTGCTGTGTCAGTTTCTGTTTGGCTGTAACAAACCTGGTGGCTCAACGCAGCGCACGCGAGTTGCCTCGCGGTCTGTGGGTCGGGTGTGGCCCTGTCTCGCCGCAGGGCAGGGCGGCTGCCGGGCTGTGGCAGAATCCAGTTCCTGGCGGTTTTGGACAGAGGTCCCCGACTGCCCCCTGGGGAGTCCCTGGTGGCTCTCTGGCCCACCCTCCCCTCTGCTCTGAGGCTGCGTGTGCTTGGGTTGGGCCCCCGGACGCCCCAGGTGACCCCGGCTGAGCCCCTCCTGGCCTCCACAGCATGGTGACGGCCTGGTGACGGCCTGGTGACGGCGCGGGTGCTGCAGGCCTACTCTGGGCCATCACGCAGCGGGTGGCTCGTCCCCTCAGCGCCCGTGTCATTCTGTGCCGTGTCGCTGACATCCTTCCTCCTGAGGCTTCTCTTTTTCCCTGTGGTTCTGTGATTCCTATGTATTTTGAATTCTCAGTCTCTGTTGTGTGTAATCTTCACTTGGCAATTACGTGGTGCCATGCAGTAGTCGTTATGGGTTGTCATCGTGTGACTTTTCCCAGTTGCAGTGTTCTCAGTGAGGCTGTCCACGTTTTCACTGAATTTCAGACAGTATCAGAATATTGTGTTTAATGCACAAAGTACAAAGGAAACTGTTGACTTGCGGGAGCCCTGCTGGAGGCCCTCCCTGGTGCTGGTGTCTCCACGGTGGCAGGAGCGAGTCAGCTTTTAGTTCTGGAATGACATCAGTGATGTCTTGCGTTTCTGGGGAACTCTATGAATTGTGACCTTGCTTATTAGAGTATTATTCACGTCTTTGTTGAGATGACACTGACACACAACGCGTTTGTGTGTGCAAGTTCTGGCCGTGGTGAGGACATTTAAATATAAAAATGTACTTTACACTTTAGAAAACATTTTTTTTATTCCCAGTGCGTAGAGAAATTGATACTCTTAATGAACGTTTGGCTGCTGAAGGACAAGCTATCGATGGAGCAGAACTGAGCAAGGGCCAGCTCAAAACCAAAGGTACGGTGGGCCTGTGGCAGGGTGGCCCCGCGAGTGCCTGTGCGGACAGTGGGAAGCCAGCGCTGTACACTGCCCGGTTTGCTCTTTGCCGTCAGCAAACCTGGAAGTCCCCCGTCCGGGGTGGGTCTAGAGGAATCGAGCTTGCAGGAGTTCGGGTTCTCGTCCAGCCCTGCCCTGTCTTCCTGTCACCGCAGACACAGGAGCCCTGCTGGGCTCTGCCTGCGCCGGGGCCCTGGGTGGGGGCTGGGGCCCTGGGGGGTGCGCTGGGGCCCTGTGGGGGGCTGGGGCCCTGTGGGGTGCGCTGGGGCCCTGGGGGGTGCACTGGGGCCTTGTGGGGTGCTGGGGCCCTGGGGGGTGCGCTGGG
>CM052452.1:20989504-21005848 GCA_028533085.1 Varecia variegata | reverse complement strand
GGCAGGTGGGGGGAGGTGGAGGGCAGGTGGGGGCAGGGGGGCAGGCAGGGGGGCAGGTGGGGTTAGATGAGGGGCAGGTGAGGGGACAGGTGGGGGGCAGGTGAGGGGCAGGTGAGGGGCAGGTGGGGGCAGGTGGGGGCAGGTGTGGGCAGGTGAGGGGCAGGTGAGGGGGAGTGGGCTGGGTGGTGGGGCAGCTCAGGAGGGCTTGGACAGTCAGGGTGGGGCTGGCTGGGAGCCTGGCCACGGAGCGGCCCTGCCCACCCGGGTCCTGCTGTGGCTGGCATCTGTGGGTGCGCAAGGCCCCTCAGTGCCCCCACAGGAGCCTGCGCCTCTCAGGGACTGTGCCTGACTCCCTGATGCCGGCTGCTACTCACAGGGGCGGGGTGGACAGGACTCGTGTCCCTGCCTTGCCTGACGTCCCTCCTGGGTGATCTGCAGCCGGGTGTGGTGCTTCTCGGGTCAGGGGGCTGCCTGGTGAGCACTGGCGGCTCTGCTCACCGCCCAGCACCGTCCTGCTGCCCCAGCTGCCCAGGGACCCGCCCTTCCCTCTGCCTCTGACACTGTCCCCACCCCTGCTGGGAGTCCCCCGAGCCCGAGCCCTCTTTGGGGCAGCCCTGCTTAGGACGCTGCCGGAGGCCTGCCCCAGCCCTGGCCGTGTCGTTGGCGTGGGCCCCGAAGGCTGGCGAGGTCGGCCTGGGGCTCCCTGTCCACGGCGGGCTGAGCCGCCTTTCCCATCATCCCCCTCCCGGCCTCCTGCCTGGGGCCCACCAGGCCTGCACGGCCCTCACAGACCAGGCCCTGTCCCCAGGCCCCTGGTTCTGAGACCCTGCCCTGGGGAGGCCCTGCATGGCCCACCCCTCAGGACGCACCTACCTGTGGTCTGCCGCCTGTCGCTGGGCCTTTGTCTTCCCAGCCTGGACTCTGCCGAGGGTGGCCGGTCGGGGGCCGGTCAGACAGGTGCAGGTGGCTGGGCTGATGTGGCTGGGTGAGCACCGGGTGGATGGTGTGGGGGCCCCACCCGCCCCTCCGTCCACCTGGGCCAGCGTGAAACTGGACCCTGGTTCTGGGTCCGGTCCTCTCAGGGTCGTGTCCTCTGGGACCCGGGGGTGTCACTCTGCCGCGGCATCCTCACGGGCAGATTCGGCTCAGCAGCAGAACCTCCAGGGTTTTGTACTGAAATTTTCAAATCGAATGGAAAACACCCGTTTCTGCTCTCTGACCAGAGTTGAGTTCTCTCTTGTTGACATTGACATCGAGGCACCGATTGGCGCCTGGTGGGCGCTGACGCCCTCAAGTCGTCCCCGGGGCATCTCTGTGGCGGCTCCCACCTGAGCGCCTCGGCTACGTTACCTGTGGGTGGGCTCCGCACCCCTCGACCCCTGCCCTTAGCTCTTTAAAGGGAGGTGACAGCTTGGAAGGCCGTCTGGGCAGTGCCTGGTGCCTGGGTTTCCAGCTGTCCTTCCAGGCTGGGGCCGAAGTGGCTTTGACCTTCAGGGTCCCAGTAGGGCAGGGCCTGGCAGTTTCAAAGATGCAAGGCAGGGGGCAGGGTGGGGGCAGGGCAGGACAGGGTGGGCCCCCGGTTGCCCACCTGCCCAGGGCCATACAGCCCCCGCCTCTGCCCCAGCTGCTGCAGGGACCCCTGCTCTGGGGGAGGGTGGGGTGGCCGCAGGGAGCCCCTTCCAGCTCTGGGCCTGGGGCCCTGGCTGGCAGGGGCGGAGCTCGCTCTCCAGGGTGGTGCTGGCGGGTCAGCCCGGGGACCCCTCCGCAGCCCCCGCTGCCCATGCCCACCCTGGGCTGACTCCCGGTGGGGTTGCTGGGCCTCTCCCTGCCACGCTTGGGTGGCCATGCTGGCACTGGGAGCCCGGGGAGCTGCTGGCAGTGCCGGTTCTGCCTGCTGTTTGAAAATGTCAGGCCCGTGGGTGGCCGATACTGCCCAGCGCCCCAACCCCCTCTGCCACTCGGTGAGGCTGGACACGGGTGGCTGCCCCAGCCGTGGAGCCAGGCCAGGAGCCAGGAGGCCCCACAGAGCAAGGAGGGCTCGCCGGGGGACGCGGCCGGTGGGGAAGGGGTGGCGTGGGCTGGCCCCGCCCCCTCCCCGCCCCATGTCCGAGGCTGATGGATGAGGTCCCTGTCCTTGCTGCCGCGGCAGCCTTGGTGGGCCGGTCGATGCAGAAGAGTGATGGTGCGCCCGGGGCCGCGGGGTGTCTGTGGGAGGTTTATTGGCGTTGGCTGATTTCCCTGGGGACCCCTTGCTGGCAGCAGCCACCATACTCCCCGAAAACTGACCGTGTCAGGCCGGGCAGGTGGTGGGAGGCCTGGCGGCGTGACAGGTGGGCTTGGCCATTGGCTGGCTGGGCCTGGATGAAGCCCCGAGGTGGGCACGCCTGGGCTGTGACAGTGCCGTGGGGTCCCTGGGGGGGCCAAGGGAGGCAGGGGGGAGGGTCTGCGCTGGGAGGTGGGCCTGAGGGAGGGGAGGTGACCTCCTGGGGTGGGGGGCTATGGGATGGCAGGCTCCTGGTGACACCGACTGAGGGAAGGGAGCCGGTTGGGAAGGGGGACCTGGGTCTGGGGCACCAGGAGGGGCCTCCTGGCTTGGGACTCAGTCCCACCTCCTCGTCCCCTTGTGTGAGAACTGGCCCTTGCGGCCAGGGCTCTGTGGCCTCCCCGTGGCCACCCCTACCCTACTCTGGCCACCCTCGGAGGGTTCCCTCCAGCCGCTCCCCTGGCCTCAGCCCTGGATGGCAAAAGGCCCTCCTCTCACCTGTGGCTCTGAAACAGGTCTCGTTATGGTGCTGGTGTAGTGACAGGGAGTGGGTCTGATCCATTTGTCATTACCGCGCAGTCCGCCATGCCTTTGCACCTGCCCACGCGCCCTGCAGAGGTGCGGGCTCCGGCGCTGGCCACCACGCACGGAGCGGGCAGCGTGGCCACGGCAGGGGGCAGGGAGCCCGGAGGGGAGGCTCTTGCACTCCGCGCAGCGGCCTGGGCTCCATGTGCCTTGCTGGGCTGGAGGGGCACAGGAGTGGGAGGACCCCAGGGCTGGTGGGGATGGGGACGGGGACAGGGGACAGAGTGGCTGCCCTTCTCCAGGCCTGGCCCCTCCACTGGGCCCACACCCGCCCACCGTCTTCCTCTCCCTTCCGCTCTTGACCTCTTTCTCTCTTCTTCTTCTTCTCTCTCCTGTCTCCTTCTCTCATTCCTCTGGGCACTGCTTGTAGTGTCACCAGCCCAGGTGTCATTGTCCCCTCTGCTACCTCATTTGTCTGCCTGCCCATTCCCAGCTCTTGGGACATTGCACCCACAGGTGCAATGCTCAGTCCTGGCTCGTAATGCTTCTGTGCACCCTGGCCTCACCTGTGCCTCAGTTTACCCATCCACCACACGGGACTGAGGGCATCTGCCTTGCATGTGGGGCTCAGGCTGGCCCAGCGACGTCTGACTGCTGTGTACTCTTGGCTCCTTGGGTCTGGCCACTCTGCGACGCATTCAGCTGTGCCCCACGCTGGCCCTGTGTGGCCCTGGGCACAGGCCTCCCCAGGCCTGGTCTGGGAGGGGCCCCTGCTGTGCTGTGCCCCCAGCCTGGGCATGTGCTGGGCTCCTAGGGTTCTCAGGCAATGGCCACCCATCTCCCAAGCTGGGCCTGGCTCTGCCCAAGGTCACACTCGAGGGTCCCCCAGAGCAGTGACTCTGGCTCAGAGCCCAGTGAGTGTGGTCCCTGGCACCCCAGGGTCCCAAGCCTGGCCCGGGGCCCGCAGCCAAGGCCCGATCCCTCTGTGCAGGGCCCCCAGGCCCCAGGAGAGCGCAGGGTCGGCGAGGTGGGGACAGGCGGCTGTTTTGAAGTCCCCAGTGGGGGATCCTGCCTGGGGTGCCTGGGGCACAGTGGGGACAGATGGCTTTTGGCAGGACACATGCCCCCACCATGTGGGGCCAGCTGCGTTGAGTTGGGCACAGCAAGTCTCCCGGCAAAAGCAGCGGGACCAGGGCCGGCGCGGGCCGGGGCGCAGGTGGCTCCCAGCTCTGTGTTGGGCTCCAGGCCCCACGCAGCCGCTGCCGCGGGGCCCAGGGTTGCAGAGGCCTCCACGCAGGGACCCTCCTGCCTGCTCCAGCCTTACTCTTCCACTGCTTTTGTCCTGACAAAAGAAGCACGTTCCCGTGGTTAATTGGCACAATAAATCAGAGAACGATAAAGATAAACTAGAAGGTGCCTCCCACCACCCGGCCCCTCCTCAGGGTCTCCCCAGGGCCGGCCCCACAGCCCCTTGTCCCCAGGCTGCACGCAGTTAACACGACCTGCTCCCACCCCCACGCCCCGGCCCTGCGTCCGAGGTCTCCAGAAACACGGTGTCAGCGGCCACTCTCCGTCCCAGCTCTGGGATTCAGGGAGCCATCTTCTTCAGACATCTGGCTCGTCTACACCTTCTTGCTATTGTAAGAAAGTCCCACAGTGCCCACGTGTTTCTGGTGCACACGCCCGGTGACCCCCACAGTGGGAGGCACATAGCTCAGCCTACCGCCTGCGTGCCACCTCCCGTTGGGCCCATGGCAAGCCCAGCCCCACCTGCCTTTACCTGGAGCTTCTCCTGTGCCCACCTGGGGCAGCGGGAGGTGTGTCCCGCTCTCGAGTCAGACGCTCACAGATCTGGGGCACACCGGGGTCGGGTCCTGGGTTCAAATGGGAGCTCTGCCCCTGCCTGGGCACCGTGCCCGGGTCCGTCCGGGCGCTCCCTGGGGGCCTGTGAGAGCAGCCCTAGGGCCTGGCCTGCAGGTGAGGCTGCTTAAGTGGTGCTGGGGGGTCCCCAGCACGGCTTCTGAGGGGCCTCCCATGGTTACAAGGAGGCAGCCCTCGCTGTGCCAGGGCTGGCCCTGCCACCGCTGGTGAGACCAGCAGGCTGCCTCAGGGCTGGAAGGCTGGGGTTCGCCCCCCATCCGTCACCAGCCGGGTCGTCCTGGCACCTGCCCCCTGGCCCTGGCCGTGGGGCCTCGTTGAGGCGCATCTGAGGGGCCAGTTGACGGCCCCGGCAGGTCCCCGAGCAAAGGGCCCCTGGGAAACAGCAGCCAGAAACACACATGTGTGTGCCCGTGGAGGGCTGTGGGTTGCCGGGGCCTGGTGGCCGTGAGCACGCGTGTGCTGGCTCCTCCCCACCCCAGGCTGGCGGCGGGCTCAGAGGCCCACCTTCCGCCTGAGGAGCTCTGCACTGGAGACCCCCCTGGTCTGCGTCTTGTCCTCCTGTGTGACCCCCAGGAGCCGCACCGTCTCTCAGGGCCCCCCACAAACCCCACCGTCCCCCCGGGCTCCCAGGAACCCCACAGTCCCCGGGGGCCCCCACAAACCCCACAGTTCCCGGGGGCCCCCCACAAAACCCACAGCCCCCAGGGTCCCCCTAGAGCCCCTAGTCCCCTCGGCCACACAGCTGGCCCCACTGCCACCTGCCAGCTTCCTGGAGTTCTCTACGTGACTCCCCGTGTGTCCAGGCCCAGGAACACCTCTGAAGCCACGTGAGCCGGTGACAGGTTGCCAGTCCGGCGGCAAGGCCCGTGTGTGAGCCCTGCGCGGGGCCGGGGCGCTGGGCCCGTCGGCAGGGATTCCCGGGCCGTGGGGCCTCCCGGGCTCGGGACTGGGTGTGTCAGCCCCAACACCGCTGCTCCTCCTGAGGACGCCCCCACCCCAGACCTCAGGGCCGAGGGGCTTCTGCACCCCCAGCCCCGACAGGGTCCCTGCCACGGCCCGGCCAGGCCCAGGGCACCGACTCAGACCGACCTGCCAGAGGATGGAGCCGGCCACGCGGGAAGCAGCGCCGTGCACCCCCTGCCGGGTGCTGCCCCACAGGACGATGGCAAAGGGGAGGAGGAGTGTTGGGGGCACTCGGGCCGGGTGGCGGTCAGAGCGGCCCCTCTCTCCTCATGCCTGAGGACCTCCGCTGTGTTCACCCGCAGTTTTCTTGGGCCCGGGGTCCCTGACTTTCTTGGCCACCTCAGGACCAGCCCTCTGGCCAGCCAGGTTCCCAAACACGCCCTGCCCTTCCCTCCACGTGGAGTCTTCAGAACTGGGAGGTGACAGTCCTTACAGATGTTTCCGAGGTCCCCATGCCAGTGCCGGGCTGCAGCCACACAGCGCCCTCCCCACAGATCCCCGAGGGACGGGAGTGCCTCTCAGCACCACCTGCCAAGCCCAGGACATGAGGGGCCCACCGAGAGGGGCGAGAATCTTTGTTCTGTCCAAAGGCCTTTCCCAGGTTCAAGCACCTGCCGTGTGCAGGAGAGGGCCGCTTCACTTTCATTTTATGGCTGAGCTTAAGACTCAGGAGAGAGGGGATCAGTCAGGGCACTGATAAGGTCTGCAGGGAGCACACTGTTAAGGACTGAGCCTGGGGTGGGGACTGCCTGTCCTGCTCAGGCTGGGTGGGCAGGTGGGGTGGGCTGGGTGGCGCTGCAGCTCCTGGCCTGATCAGGGGAGCCAAGGGCAGTCCTGCATGTCCCCTGGCTTTGCTGGACACAACAGGAAGAACCATCAGGTGTCATCTGAGTGGCTATCATGTTTTCTGTTTGAGTGAACCTGGATGTGCGGATTTGTGAGTGTCTGACCAGGAGGGCTGCCTGTCCATCTGTCCTCCACTGAGGCCCACCCAGACCCAGAGCTGAGCCGAGGAGAAGGACTTGCAGGGAAACGCTGAGTTAAACAAAGTTTTTATGTTCCCTGCAGGACTTCTCGGTGCCTTTAGCATGTCAGGTGTTGGTGATTTTAAGAGATGCCTAGGTGGCTGTGGCCTGCGTGCCACCACACTGGGGCTGCTGTCTTCCTGCACTGCCCAGGGCCCTGTGCAGGCGTTTGGGAGTGGGCCTGGTAATCAGTAGAAACTGAGAGTCTCTGTCCCCAGACACTGCTTCGGAACTGGGGACAAGATTCAGCCATTTCATGTCCACACTAGGCAGCGCTCACATGTGGCGCCCAATAACTTCTGCCCTGATTACAGGAAGAGCTTTCTGCCGTCAGCGGGGCGGTGGGGGGGCGCTCTCCCTGCAGGCGGGGCCTCGAGGCAGAGAGCCCTGTCCCGTCCTGGTGGTGTGGCCAGGACCGCAATGCCCTCGCAGCTCCGAGTGGAGGAGCTGTGCCTCTGGGGACTGCGCAGCACGCGCTGTTTTCATTGTTTGCACAGATAGCTTCTCTTTGCCACCCGCGACGCTTGTTTTCCATTTCCAGTGGCGCTGTAAGATTTCCTTTCAAAATATAATCACTTGAGTAACAAAAAAAATCCGTATGATGGAAACCCTCAGGTAAACAGTGGGGAGGCAGGAGGGTGACGCAGGGTGGAGCGAGCGTGGGCCCCAGTGTGGGCTGCACACAGGGCGGGGCCCTTCCTGGGACACCCCAGCCCCGTCTGGCCTCTGGCCCTGCCCTCCCTGCCGGGCCCGCTCGGCTGCGGTCCTGTGGCCCCGGCTGGCATCGGTGCCCTGACACCACCAAAGTGGCCAAGCCTGCTCAGCCCTGGGCTCCCAGAGTCCCCTGGTCCCACGGCCACTTCCCGCCTTGACCCTGCCACCAGCTGTGCTTTTTACTTGTCTGTCAACCTTGCAGCCGATTCCCGAGAAGGGGACAGGGAATGGGCCGTCTGGGGAGTCTGGGGCTGTGGGAAGCCGGGCTCCTATCCCGGGACATTCCGGGTAGTGGCTGTGTCCCAGGATTCCCAAGGCTAACCCAGCCAGGGCCTTCCACCGAAACCCACATGAGCAATGGCAAGGACCCCTCTTCCCAGAAGGTAAACTGAGGCCCAGGGCATTGCGACTTGCTCTCTGTTCCTTCACGAGGGCTGGTACAGCCGTGCCCTGAGCAGGTGTGTGGACGTCCCATCAGCAGAGGCCCCAGGGGGCCGGGCCCTCCTTCCACCTCATGGTCCCTGCACCTGGGATCTGTGTGCTGGGACTTGGCAGAGGTGGCCCTGTCTCCTTTCCTGACAGGTGGCCCTGGTGAGTGAGGTGGAGGTGTGGACTTCCACACCGGCAGTGTCCAGAGTGGGCACTCTCTGGGGGTCGGACACCAAGATGCCCAGGAGGAGGGGCACAGACCCTCGCACAGACGGGGGCAGCTCAGGGCCCCGGATGCCAGAGGCTGCAGGCCAGAGTTCGACTTAGCCACCCTGCAGTGAGGACAGCTCATGGCCAAGGACACTTGTGCCCAGTGTGTGCCCAGCTGTCCCTTCCACTATGGGTTTGGTATGGGGCCGTCAGCAGGGCCGGGCTCGCTTAGAGCTGGGGAGAGAGAGAAGCTCCCTGGTGGGCTACACAGGGGGCAGGATCTGGCCTCGGGGGCCCCTCAGCACCTGGGCTGGGGCTGGCAGAACCCAGGTAATGCCTCAGAGAGTGGGATGGGGAGCCCTGAGCCCACGGCCCCAGCATGTCACCTGTCCCCAGAGCAGGGCTGCTGCCTCCCACTGTGCAGGTGGGGAAACTGAGGCAGACTCTCACATGCCCTGCCCACGTCTCACGACAGCAGGTGACAGAGCTGGGAGTCCCAGCCCTCTGCCCTCTTCCGTCCACCTAGGGGAATGACTCCCACTGCTGACAGGAGCGTGAGGCCACTGCCACGCACCTCCCTGCCCCCGCTGGGGCCGTGCCTGCTCAGGCCTGAGGGACGCACTTGCCTGCCCCTCCCCCCGCACGGCAAACACCCTGGCCGCTCTTCCACCTTCCTGCCCACGGGCTGTGAGGAGGGCACGGCTGGCGCTGTGGTCACACTTGTCCAGGGAGCCCAGGGCCCTATCCTCGGCTCCTCTGTCCTGTGCCGGGTGAACCCCAGGAGGTGGACGAGCAGCCGTGCCTGGGATTTCGCGGGCAAGCACGTCACCAGGCACAAGCAGGTGTTGCCGACTGATGGAGGTCAATTCCTGGCAGCAGATCTCAGCCTAGGCCTTGGACCCCACCTGCCTGCCCACCCCTGGCAGGCAGAGACCTTTCCAGAAGGTCGTGGATGCCGCTGCTGGGTGGCTCAGACTCCCAGACCTGGCTGGAGGCGCTGCCTGCCGGCAGCTGGGATTCTCCAGTCTGCGTGGGAGGCCTGGGAGGGGCTGGGGTGCTGGGATGGGGTGGGGCACACAGGGGCTGGTCCAGGACTAGCAGAGGGGCGGTGTCACAGAGCACAGAGCTGCGTCCCCCACCCCATCCATGGCGCTAGGGTAGGTGCACCCTGGACTCCCCTCCCCGGCTCTCAGCACGTGGAGCTCCGCAGGGCCCAGCCCTCCACCCTAGGACGTCCCCTCCCATCTTGGGGCCTGGAGGGGCTGTTGGGGGTGTGAGACCATGCAGCCTGTGAGCACCTACTGTGTGCCGTGCCCTTGTGCAGGCGTCCTCCTGGGAAGCAGCGTGGCCCTCCTGGGTGGCAGTGGGGCAGCAGGAGGTGGGCTCTCATGCAGGTGGCAGGGGCGTCCAGGGTCCTTGTGCCAGACTGGAGGTCATGCCTGGGTCCTGCTCTGTGCCCGTGCGCTGAGAGGAGGCCTGGGTGCTGGCCGGGCCCCATCACGCCTCCCAGGAGCGGGATGGGCCTTGGGAAGCCCCAAGCCAGCCCCGTGGGTGCGTTGGAGGTGACAGATCTGGGTCAGGGCTGACCGTCCCTGGTCACCGGCCTTGGGATGGGTGCCAGGCAGGCAGGTGTTCCCACGCTGCCCCCAGGACAGCCTTCCTCTTCCCTGCCCCAGACGCCCTGTCCTCTGCCGAGGACTGCAGCACCCACGGTGCACCCAACTTTTGCTGAAACCTCAGGACGGCCAAGCCCAGGTGGGAGCCTCAGCCAGAGGCAAGGGGCCTGCTGGAGGGGTGGGGGAAGGGCGGGCACACCCTTTGCCCCGGGCTCCCTGCTCATCCGCACCCCTGCTCGCCCCACAGGCCCTGACACTCTCAGCCCTACCCCGTGCCTGGGTTCCCCCGGGTCCCCCCCTCTGCCCCGCTCTGCACACTGTGGATGCAGGACAATGCTCGCTGTCACCATTGCCCCTCCACGTGGCCCAGCAGCCTGGGGGAAGGGCAGACTGGAGGGGGACCCCTGCGACAGGGAGCCCCAGCCCAGCAGCTTGTTTACTGCATGCGCATTCACTCCTGCCAACGCCTCTCACTCACAGGGCAGCTGGCGGCACGCCTGTGGGCCAGCCGGGAGCCCTGCTGGCTGTCTGCAGGGCCTGTCAGCCACTGCAGCCACACCTGCCTCCTGACAGTTCCAGGTCTGCCTCCTCCTCAGGTGCCTGATGCTGCCTCCTCCATGCTGGCCTCCAGGCTGCTCATGAAAGGGTTGGAGCCAGGAATGAAAAAAACAGAGTAAGACCATTGCCAAGACCAGGATCAGGAGACGGGGCCTGGCCACCACTTGTGGTGGGGGCCTTGGGCTGGTCACTCCCCTATGACACACACAGTGGGGTGGGGAGGGCTGTGCCAGTCGGGCGCTGTGCAAGGCCCCAGGGGAAGGTGGTGTGGGGCGTCCAGCTTGGCCCTGCAAGTTTGTGTCCTCTCCAGCCACACACCCTTGGTTCTGTACACTTGGCCAGCCCTGCGCGGGGCACAGTGCAGCCACTGCCCCAGCAGGGGGTTAGGCTCGGCTGCAGGATGGGGGTGCTCCTGCTCTCAGGCCACAAGAATGAGGTGCTAATGGGGGCACGCAGGCAGCAGCCACAGGCAGGGGAAGCCCCCCATGATTGGCTCTGCCTGGACGCTGGGCGGCCCAGGGCAGGTCACTCCACCGTCTACGCCCGCCTGCTCGGGCTGTGCCGTGGGTCAGCCTTGGAGCCCAGGACACCCACAGGCAATATTGATGCTGTTTCTGCCCAAACAGCCAAATGCTAGATATTAATTCCAGGCTCTGGCCAGGCGCGGTGGCTCACGCCTGTAATCCTAGCACTCTGGGAGGCCGAGGCGGGAGGATCGCTCGAGGTCAGGAGTTCGAGACCAGCCTGAGCAAGAGCGAGACGCTGTCTCTACTGAAAATAGAAAGAAATTATATGGACAGCTAACAATATATGTAGAAAAAATTAGCCGGGCATGGTGGCACATGCCTGTAGTCCCAGCTACTCAGGAGGCTGAGGCAGGAGGATTGCTCGAGCCCAGGAGTTTGAGGTTGCTGTGAGCTAGGCTGACGCCACAGCACTCTAGCCTGGGTAAGAGAGTGAGACTCTGTTTCAAAAAAAAAAAAAAAAAAAAAAAAAATTCCAGGCTCTGCTGGGAACACAGACGTCGATGCCCACAGATCAGGGAGGACAGACCCTCAAGAGGTACAATGTGGTGTCTGACCCCAGGGGGCCATTACGGGCAGGAGGGGCTGGAGGTGAGCAAAGCTCATGGTGTACAGACCTGTCTCTGTGCTGACCCCTCCCCCAGGTGCAGACTCAGGGACAGCACCTCGGGGGTCAGGAGAGCAGACCCTTGGGCTGCCACTGGGGACCTGGACTCAGGGGGCAACCCTGGTGCCTCAGCGCTCTCCCCTGCCAAACGGGGAACGAGGCCTGCATGTGCCCCCAACTCTGGCTCCTGCCCCGTTACCTTGACTTTGGTACCTCAGTGACTCATAAATAATTGTGGAGGGGACAAATGAGTGAGTGAGTGAACTAGCGTCAACTCTGTGACCAGGGAGGGGCGCGTGCGGGAGGGCGTGAAGGGTGCTGGATGGGGCGGGGGGGGGGGCACAGGCTGGCCGCCCTCTCCAGGGGGAGCGAGCCCCATCGCGCCCACGGCTGTGCCCTGCCCCTCGCGGGTTTCTCCATCCAAGCTGCATTCTGGGTCCCTGGGTGCCACCACATACCTAGGACCTCGGGCTCCCGGTCAGGAGGGCTCCCGCCAGCACCCCGGGAGGCTCCGACGCCCCGGCTCTGTGGTGCGCCTTCCGGCCAGCTCCGTGGGCAGCACGTGCCGGTCTCGGCCTGCCAGGCCCTGTGCACGGGAGATGCCCAGAGTTTGCGGGACAGCTGCTTCTGCTGGAGTCCTGGGCCCACATCCTGCCTGGGCTTCCGGGCTGGGGAGCACGGGCGAGGCTCCCGTCCTCCGCAGGCCCCACCTCGGCCTCTGCACAGGGAGCCGGCACCTCCGCTGCAGCAGGTGTCGGGAGGGCGGGCTCTGGCTGGCGAGTCTGCCCCTGCGCCCCACCCGTCCTCACTCCCGCCTGTCCTATCCGGGGCTATGGGGGGACAAGCGTCTTGTGGGTGGGGGCCAGGGCTGCGCAAGTACCTGGCCCCCAGAGCCCCCAGCTCGAGGATCTGTGAGCTGGGCCCTCACCAGGTAAGGGTTTCCACCTCTCTGAGCCTCAGTTTCTCTGTTTGTCAGACAGAGGAGTGTGCTCCTGGTCAGGTTGGGGTCCTGCCATCTCTCAGTGGCTTCTAAGGCCCCCACATGCTGCCCGGGCCCCTCCCCACCCCATGCCAAGACCTCCTGGCCCCTCGAGGGCATGCGGCCCTCCAGGGTTCCCCGTGTCCCCATGGGGCTGCCAGGAGCAGCGCTGAGCCCACAGGCTGCTGTGCCTGCGTCCACCCGTCCCGCCTGGCAGCTGGCTCCACAGCACGGAAATGCTACGGCCTCTTGCTGCGGACCCCTGGCCAACAGTCGGATTCTTCCCCGGGCCTTCCTCCGCCCAGGAGGACCGGTGGGCTGGGTTGGGGCAGGAAGGGAGGCGGGAAGAGGGGAGGTGGGCCCTGGCCCGGCTGTCCGTCCCCAGAAGGCCTCGGCCCCCGGCAGACCCTCCCCTGCAGCACCTCCGCTGGGGGCAGCTGCTGCCCCTCAGCCCTGGGCCGGGGGGGGTCCAGTCTGCCCCCTTGTCTCCAGTCTGCGGGCCTGCCGTGTGGGTGGCTCTGGCCAGGGCCGGACTGGCCTCCCAGGCGTCCCCTGTGCCCCATTCTGTGGGCATGTGGCCGCTTCAGTCTAACAGCAAGGCACTGCGGCAAACCCAGGACGCCCCGCAGAGGCAGGAGCCCTTGGTGACCCTGACACAGACACCCCACAAGGGGATCCCAACGGGCAGTTTTCCACAAGGCAGCTCTGGCTGGGGGAGGCTCCTGGGTTGGACGCTTGATAAGCAACCTGCCAGGTGCCCCCTCAGATGGGAGGCCGAGGATAGGGGCCAAGATCGCGGACCCATCACGCCCAGGCCCCTCTCTGGGCCCCCACTGCAGGCACATGCCCTCCTGCCACCTGGGGAGGTCCCTCGGCCTCGACCCCTTCCCTCCCTCTTCCGGAGGCCTGTCCTCGCCCTGCCCTTGGCCCATGGTGGCCCCTGGGGTGCCCAGGTCCTTCCTCCTTGCCCTGGAGTGGGCCCACCTCTCAGCCATCCTGGCACCTACTGCTCTGCCCTCGGGACCTCTCTTCCTCCCAGCCCCTGCCAAGGGGGTCTCGGAATCCACCGATTTTTGGAGGAATTCCCTATATGCCGCTGTACTCGTTGTGGAGCGCTGAGATGCCTGGGGCGCGAGCCACAGCGTGAGAACCGTGGCGGGGCCCAGGCAGTGGAGCCGGCGACTTGCCCCCACCCCTCCCCCGGGCTGAGGCAGCAGGGAGGGCGCGGCCTTGGCGGAGGTTGAACCCAGTCACACAGTGGCAGGTCTGCCGGGCTCCAGTCTCCCTGGCTTTCGTCCCACGTTAAAAATTAATTGCGGATCAGGGAAGTGAAGGTAGTGGCCATGCCCACTGAGACGCATCAGTGGCTCTGGGAGGCTTCAGGGGACTGGCCTCCTCCTCCAGGAAGCCTCCCAGAGACTTCCAGGCCCCGGCTTCTTCTACCATGGCCTGCTCCCTGTGCGCCGCAGACCCTGGGCTGCCAGGACCTCCGTGACCCCCAGCCGGGCCTTGGATGGGTTTGTGTTTGCAGCAGGAACCCCCACCCACCCTTGCTCCTGTCCCTCCAGTCCTGGCCCGGCCCCCACCCACCTGCCCGGGCTCCTCTGCCCTCATCCTGCCTGAGGGGCTGCCCCCCCACCCCGCCCCGTCGGGACATCTTGCAGACAAGGAGACTAAGGCTCTGTGAGGTCACGGTGCCTGCGCAGGGCACACAGCCACTGGGCGCCTGCGGCTGTCTTTCTGGGGAGGCTGGGCAGGGAGAGCAGGGAGCCATGGGCAGCGGTGGACGTGAAAGACCCTCCCCAGGGCTGGGCTGGCCCAGGCGGCCTGTGACCGGGCCTGTCTGCCCCACCTCTGCCCTGGCATCTGCAGGCTCAGGCTCTGCTGCCCACGTGCAGCCTCTCCGGCTGCTCCCCCCAGGGGTCTCTCCTGAGCTGTCCTTGGCCTTGGGAATTCTCCTGTGTGAATGTGCTTGGCCCCACCGAGTCCTCAGCCTCAGCAAAGACTCCCGGGCAGAGTTTTCAGGTGCTGTCCAGCCCTGGCTGCCCCTCCAACCCCAGTGGCTGGAGCCACCTGTCCTCCTGTCCCGCCACCTCTGTGCCTGGGGGGTGGGGGGGGTCTCCGCTTGTCCTTTGCCTAAGCCCTGGGGCATGGAGGCCCCTGGGGTGGACGCTCCACATCCTTGCCTGGTGTGAGGGGGGCTCCGCCAGCACCGAGACAGGGCCCCCTGGGTGCCCTGTGTGGATGGGGGGCGCTTGCTGGAGAGAGCCCCCATCCAGCCCACTTATCTCCCAAACTCAGAGAAAGTGCACTTCTCAGCAGAGGGGCTTCAGCTGGAAAAATTAATAGTCTTGGCTCCTGGAAACTCACCCTGAGCCTCCACAGAATAAGCAAAGAGCCTCCAGTGGGCAGGACGCTGGGATGTCCGAGACAGAGTGAGCATGGCCTGGCCCAGGCGCCAGAGACCTCTGGCTGACGGCTGCTGCTTCTGTGCCCGGGGGGCTGCTCCTGGGGGTCCCCTCCGAGTGGGGGTCCCAGGTTGGGTGGGGCAGGGTGGGTGTCCAGGCTGGTGAGGCCTGTTGGGCAGTGTGGCGGCCATTCATCAGCCCACAGCACCCCCTCTCCACCCCGTCTTTGAAGCTGCAATAAATATTGATTTGGGCAAATCGATGTGCTTCTGAGGACCTGGGTCGATAGCAAAGTTACAAGGATCGGGGCAAAGTCATCCACGTGCCCGACTCCAGCATCGAGGAAGAGCTTGGCAAGGGCTGAAAGAGGAGAACAGGATACATCCTGGTGCCAGTGCCGCTGGCCAGAGCTGCCGAGGGCCTGGGAACGTGGACGCCCCACCACTGCCCTCACCTGGCTCTCTGGTCCTCCCTTCTCTCTCCACCATCCGCCGTTCAACCTCCTTCCTCTGCACTGCCCACCTGCCTGGACCTGCCCTCCCCAGGGGGCAAGGCTGGGCTGGGACATGGGGAGCACTAAGCTGCCTCCAAGTCCTCCCAAAGGGGGCTGGGTGGGAATGAGCTCCAGGGACCACCATCTGGGCCAGTGGGTGTTGGGGCTGAGCCCTCCCCTCTCCTGTCTCTGATGCTCCCTCCTCCCCCCAGTCCCCTACCTTTCTTCCTCTCCTGGAACTTCAAGGCTAGGTCTGGTGTGCTCTGGTGGGGGGGGGGTGGCACTATATTTATGAGAATTTGGGAAATGCAGATGTGGTCTTTCCAGCTAATAGCCCCAAATCACAGGTACTGTCCCATGAGCGGGGAAGCCGCCTGTGTACATTACACACCACCTAAGTGGGGCTGAGGCAGTGGTTTTATGACTCCATAAAACTTTGGGAGTTTATTGCTATTGAACAAACATGTAATCCGATGCTTCAAGTTCAGTGTATGTAGCCAGCGGCATCCAGAGCTGGCTGCGGCTGCAGCTCCCACAGCCGGACCCAGCCGCTGAGACGTGTAGGGGCTTCGGAGCGCATTGGCGATTGATTGTCTCTAGGACAGGGGAAGGATTTATGGTGGGCTGTGTGGGGCTGGTCCCTCTGCATATTGAACAGCCCAGAGGACATCAAACGGGAGGTGCAGCACCAGGGAACTGGGGCCAGGGGCTGGTCACGGGGTGCTGGGGCAGAGGTGGCAGCAAAGGGATTGTGGCTCCCCTGAAGAGGTGGGCCCAGCAGAACTCCTGGAGGGGAGGAGCCGAGGAACAGGCTAGGGGAGGGGTCAGTGGCTAAGACTTATCCACCAGAGGCCTCACCCATCCCCCATTCATTCACCGTCTGCCCACTCCATCCCTCCACCCATCCACCTGCCCATCTATCCATCCACCCATCCATCCATTTATCCACCTGCCCATCCATACATCCATCCACCCATCCACCCACCCATCCACCTCCCCATCCATCCATCCATCCACCCATCCACCTCCCCATCCATCCATCCATCCACCCATCCACCTGCCCATCTATTCATCCACCCATCCATCCATTTATCCACCTGCCCATCCATCCATTCATCCACCCATCCACTGCCCATCCATCCATCCATC
>CM052452.1:20873685-20989004 GCA_028533085.1 Varecia variegata | reverse complement strand
ATCCACCCATCCACCTGCCCATCCATCCATCCATCCACCCATCCACCTGCCCATCTATCCATCCACCCATCCATCCATTTATCTACCTGCCCATCCATCCATCCACCCATCCACCTGCCCATCCATCCATCCATCCGTCCACTCATCCACCTGCCCATCTATCCATCCACCCATCCATCTATTTATCCACCTGCCCATCCATCCATCCATCCACCCATCCACCTTCCCATCCATCCATTTACCCATCCACCTGCCCATCCATCCATCCATCCACCCATCCACCTGCCCATCTATCCATCCACCCATCCATCCATTTATCCACCTGCCCATCCATCCACCCATCCACCTGCCCATCCATCCACCCATCCATCCATTTATCCACCTGCCCATCCATCCATTTATCCACCTGCCCATCCATCCACCCATCCATCCATTTATCCACTTGCCCATCCATCCATCCATCCACCCATCCACCTGCCCATCCATCCATCTATCCACCCATCCACCTGCCCATCCATCCATCCATCCACCCATCCACCTGCCCATCTATCCATCCACCCATCCATCCATTTATCCACCTGCCCATCCTTCCATCTATCCACCCATCCACCTGCCCATCCATCCACCCATCCACTGGCCCATCCATTTCTCCATCTGTGTACCTATCCCATTCATTCATGCAGCCACGTTTCTACTCATCCATCTGTCCATCCCCCCATCTACTCATCCATCCATCATCCACCTACTCACTTATCCACCCATCCACCTGTTCACTCACATACTTATCTACACGCCTATCTGCCCATCTACTTGTGTATCTGTTTGTTCACTCATCCATTCTTGTTCCATCCACCTGCCTACCTGGCCATCCATCCTTGCATCCAGGGGCAAGGCTGTCCTTCCAGTCCCAGAGACGATCAGAGCCTGAGAAAGCCTATGTGGCTTTTGTCACCGTGCAGAAGATACCTGCATTATTGCTCCATCAGGACAACACAGGCCTCATGGCTTCATGCCCCAGGAATCTTTCTTTCGTGCCTATTGTTTCATATATCTATTTTAAATAAAGGAGACCCTCATGGCTGCTGATGGTTTGCTTATTTCCTCCCAGTCTCATTCTGTGCACACATTCTTCTCAGTTTGTAGCATCTGGTCCTGTCTGTCTTGTATTTCACTCTGCGTTTGTCTCATACTGTTGCAGCTCATCGTAAACGTCTGTCCAGGTGCTGTTCCACAGCAAGACTCTCCCCGCGTCAACTTAAGCGCTCCCCCCATCAGTGGATACTGTGGCTCCTTCCACCTTTCTTGCATTATGAGTAAGCTGTGGCCGACTCTGAGCCCACAGAGCTAGGGCCGCCCCTTGGAGTGTTTCACCAGTGGAGATTCCAAGAAGGGGCTTAAAGGTGAAACATCTCGTGACTCAGGACACACCTTGTCCTGTGACCTTCAAACACCTGGTCTGCTGACCGGTGCCTTGGTGGAGGAGGCACGTCTGTGTGCTGGGCTGGGGGAGGGGCTGCGTTTGCTGCTTGTCGGGTGGGGCACCCGGCTCGCAAGTCTCACGTCCTCGGGGTGTCGCCGTCAGTGTTGGTCGTGCGCAGTGTGCTCAGGTCCTCCTTGGTGTTTTTGCTTCAGATAAGCTCGTGTCATGTTAATGGTATTAATTTTTTGTCATGTTAGTGTGAAAAATTTGCCCGACTCGTTGCCTGTCTTTTAGCTTTGTGTTTTCTTTTGAGCCACCTGGGAGTTTAGGTTCCACACAGTCCGAGTGTGCTCATCTCGTTGCCTTTATTCTTAGAAAGTCCTTTCCCACCAGGGGTTTGGCAAATATTTGCTTCTGTTTACTTCCTCTTCCCTTCACTGGTTTGAGTTCTGTTCAGTCGGCACCACCTGCCCCCGCCCCAGGGCTGCGGGCCCCACGCTCCAAGAGGATACGTGGGTCCCTCCCTGCCCCCCTGCCCTCCTTCCGTCCCAATAGCCTTCAGACTGCAGCTACGCAGGGGACCGAGACAAAGCCCTGGCCTCAGGGACTCGCATAGACAGCGGACTTGGGAACTGGGGGCTGGAGGACAGAGTGTCAGGTGGGCTGGGAATGCCAGAAAACTCCTGCAACAATGACGCTGTGGGGTGGGCAGGTGGTGGAGGGGTGGACGGTGTCCTGGGGAGCACGTTTTGGCACTGCCTCAGGTGTTTGTTTGGGACCCCAGGAGCAGGGTTGAGGCAGGAGTGGGAGGGGAGGTGGGGGCTGCAGGGGAGTGGCTGACGGCCGACCTCCCTCCTGGGCCCAGGGCAGCCGCGTGGGACCACGAGACGAACCTCAGTGGTCCCCGCACCCGACCACTGGGGGAGGGGTGGGGACTGGTCTCAGAGTTGGGAGTGCTTGTGGGTGCTGAACACCGGGGGCTTGGATGTTGACGGGGGAGTCTCCTTAGAGAGCTTCACCATGGCCTGGGCAGAGTCGATGGCAGCCAGGGACAGGGTCGCAGCTCTGCCCCTCCTGCGAGACACTGGCCGAGCCTCAGTTTCTTCACCTGTAAAATGGGGTGATCGGTCAGTGTGGGACTAGGTGTGGCACGCCCAGCACAATGCCTGGTGCACAGGAGGCCCTGCCAGGATGTTCTGGAAGTGATTCCTCCCAAGGACTTCCTGGGCCCCTTCATCACAGGCTCTGACCCACATGCTGCGGTCCCCAGTGGGCTCCTGGCCGCTCCAAGGGTCAGTGTAGATCTCTCTGCTTAAGGCCTCCCGAGTGTGCTGGGGCGTGACATCCCCACTCCGGCGATCGAGTCTTTGAGGACTGACAGAATCAGCTGATGGAACGTGCTTTGTGCCCGGTGAAACCAGTGGCAAGCTCAGCCCTCCAGGGCGGGGACGTTCTGAAATGAGGGTCTCATCTCCTCCTTCCTGGCCCTCTGCTGCCACACAGGATACGGTGCCGCTGCTTGCCCTGAGCTGTGACTCTTCTGCCGCAGCCCAGGTCACTGCGGAGTTTCCCGTCCGGGCCATTCTTGGCAGGGGCTGTGGGGCCTGGGGCGGGGGTGAGGGGCCTGGGCCCTGCCATGCGGGAGGGGCCCTATTCCTGCCCCTTGGCAATGGGAGCAGCCCATGGTGGTGCCCGAGGGCCAGGCAGCCTGAGAGCTGTACCCACTGGGACCCAGTGCCCTCGCCCCCAGCCGAGAAGGTGGACGCTCCAAGAGGGGAGAGTTCCCCGGGGGCGAGCTCTCTCATGGGGTGGGAAGCAGACATTCCTGGGGATACTGTGGAGCCATCACCAAGCAAGGCACAGATGGGGACCAGGCCCCTTGGCCCCCAAGACGAGGCTGGCTTGTGGCTGGGACAAGAGGGCCTGGTCCTTGACCACAAACCCAACCATTTGTTCAGGTGGAGACATAGGCTTTGCTTGTAACAGAGAAGAAAGGGACTCAGAATCAGGTGACAAAGTCCTACACAGCCTGTGTGGCTGGATGCCAGCTCAGACACCAGAGCTGGCCACATTAGCAGAGGTTGAGGCCCAGAGGAAGGGAGGGGATGGGTCTCGTTTATCCAGGGCTGGCTGGGCGTGGAGGGGCCAGACGCTGTGGCAGAAGCAGGTACCCAGTGGTCCGTGTAGCACCAGGAATGGTGCTGGGTGAGTCGGGGGGGCCCCCAGGAGAGTGGCCGAAGCAGGAGCCAGCGAGCAGGGCGGGGGCCCCGTTGGAGGGGCAGGGGGAGGGCCTGAGGCCCGTGGCCTGGGTCGGGCTGTCCCGAGCGCTGGCCCAGAGTCTGCTGTGCAGCAGCCGTGTCATCATGCTGAGACGTGACCCCATTAGCTCTGGGGCGGGGCAGGTGCCACACGCTGAGGATTAATGGCCAGAGGGAGGAGGGGCTGCACCACTTCCGGGCTGGTCGAGTTAATTACCAGCCTCAATTAGCACTTGACCCGTGGTCAGCGCCCGGGCGCCCGTCAACTCATGACTGCTAATTGCAGGGACTCAGTGACCCCTCGGCCCTCTGTCCTCATGGTCACAGCCCCTGCTCTGCGGAGGCCTATGGAATGGGGGCTGGAGGTGGCCTGAGGTCCCCTGTCTTGCCAGGCATCCCACGGGTGTAGAGGGACCCTGGGCAGAGGGTCTTCGAGGGTGGGGCTCGGAGAGTGGGTCTCATCCCTGCCGGCCCCACTCCGGCCCACCCCAGTCTGGCTGCCTTGTGACGTTGCTCCCCACCCCCACCCCGTGCCCACACTCCACTCCGTGCCCGGGGACATCCCGAGGCCTGCCGGGGTTGGGGTGCAGTTGTGCAGGACCCTCTCCTGGTTATGCAGGGCCGGGAGTCGGGGTGGGGGCCCTCCCGGACCCTCCAAGACATCAGATTGCTCAGCTCTTTGCTGGGGGTGCGGGGCTGTGAGCACCCGTGAGGGAGGCCGTCCCCGGGCTGCCCCGGTCTCCAGAGCTGCCTTGGTGGCAAATGGCTGGGGCTACCTCTTCCACCAGGGGTGGCCGGGTCTGCTCCAGGGTCGCCCTGGGTGTGGCCGAGGGTGCGTGTCCTCCCCAGGGACCCCTGCCCCGGCTTGCCTGGCGCGGTCCTCGGCCACCCGGCCCTGCAGGGTACACGCCGTCTCCCCGTGAGCAGTCGGGCTCCGTGATCCTCCTGGAGCAGGGCCTGGGACTCGCTCCCCAGCACGGAGTTACAGGCAGCCCCCGAAACCTGACGAGTCCCTCAGAAGTCAGCCTGTGCGTCCGGTCCTGGCCGCGGCTCTCGTGCATTCTGGTGGGCAGACCCTCCTCATCCTGGGGACCTCCTGCGTCCCGCTCCACCGGCTGCCCAGCCGCTGAATTACGGATTTAACAGCAGAGGAGAGGCGGGGCCGCCCAGACACCCCGTGCTGGCTCAGGGGCCCAGGGGCAGGGCCAGGGACTGTCACCACCCTGGTGCCCACCCTGCTCCCCACGGTCGCTGCGGAAGCAAGCAGAGACATTTATCTTCCCGGGTTTGCGAGGTACTAACTGAGAAGGCTGAGAAGCAGAAGCTGAATAATTTATGGCCTTGCTGGCTCCGAAGAAGACGACGGGCCAGGACAGGAGGAGGAGGGGCCAAGAGGGCTGACCTCGCAGAGTGGGGGACCAGCCCCAGGACGGCAACGGCTGGCTGGAGGACCCCAACTCAGGGCACAGTCACAGGCGTCTCTGGGCAAGTGCCAGGGGCTGCAGGGTCCCCAGGAGCTGAGCCTGGAAGACCCCAGGGCTGGCGCAGCCCCCACTCCCTACCCACCCTACTCCCCTGTCCTGCCAGCACTGTCCACTGCCCCACCTGTCCCTGTGGACTGGCTGTGTCCGATGGGCCGTCTGAGCCTGGCGGAGCGTGGCAGCAGGGGCCGGGGCCGGTTGCGGTGCCTCCTCAGCCTCCTGACAGCCTTGGCCCCCCGCCCCAGGAGCACCCCCACCCGCCGGTATGTCTAGCCTCCCTCCCAGCTGCTGTTTCCACCCAAGAGACCACTGCCCGCCCCCGCCCCACTCAGGGAGGCCAGGGACAGGGTGGACCCCCCAGGAGCCAGGCCCTGGGGACAGGCGGGAGGGCCCCCTGGGGCACACACCTCCCCTGGTGAAGACCAGGCCCAGTTTCTTTACCTGTGAGGGGCCCTCAGGGGCGTCAGGTATGGCCTGTGCCTCGAGGAGGAGGGAGGCTCACAAACCCCCCACCCCGCCAGCCCACGGGCTCTTCGCAAAGGGAGACTTGTTTATTTGAACTTGGATGAAATAAAAGTTCACTGTCCTCCCTCCTGACTGGGGTTGGAGGGTCACACAGGTGGGTTATGTCGCGGGTGGCTGGAGCCCTGGGCAGGGTTAGGGAGAGACGTGCAGGGGCGCTGCACGGGCCACCCACCAGGTGCCCAGGCTCTGAGACTGAGCCCTGCCTCAGTGTCCCTCCCAGGCCCAGCCCATGTTCTGGGACCCTGGACGGGATCTGGCCCACAGGACCTGGGCCTCCAAGGCTCTCCCGGTGGCCGAAGTGGATGACAAGAAAGTGCCCGTGGAGCTTCCTCCTGCTGGGCTTCTGAGAGGGTGACAGGCGCAGAGACCGAGTCCCAGGACATGGGGTGGCCTGGGTGGCCTCGTGTCGGCACCGCACTGTTCTCTGCAGGCCATTCTGGCACCCCTGCCCGTCCTCTCCTCTCGTCCCCGGTGGCGCACGCACCCTCACCCCAGGAGGCATCGGGGCGGGTGGAGGGCCCAGTGGGGCGGGTGGTCCCCGAGTCAGTTTTCAGTTAACACTAGTCCAGTGCAGTTTTTCCTCCGCAACTGCGCTCACGCAGGCAGGCCCCCTCTCGCCCCGCGCAACCCGCCGAGCCCTTGCTCAAATACAAGCCGCTTTGCCGCTTTCTAAACACAGCAAATCCAACTCGGGCTTTGGGGATTCGAGGTGGGCAGCGCCAGGCAGCGGGTGAGCCTCCCCCACTGGGGTCTCGCCGATGCAGGGTGGGGTCGCGGCCAGGCATCCCGTGAGCCCTGCCCTCCCTGTCACACAGTGGCTACAGAGCGAGGGGACCTCAGCGGGAACACTGGCCCGAGGCAGGACCCCCATCCGCTGGGCCTGCCCTGACCCCGCCTCTCCAAGGTGGCCCGGCATCACTGCTGCCCCCCAGGGCCCCACCGGCCTGGATGACTCCCGGTTCAGCTCACAGTGTGGCCCTGCAGCCTGCGATGGGGAGGTCCCAGGAACTGGGGTGGGGCCTTCCTGTCGCCGGGGCCAGCGCAGGCACTCCTCAGCCTGCAACCGCAGCCAACCTGCCCCTGGCCGGCACCTGTGGGCTTTCCTCGTCCCCAGGACACCCTGCCACCTTGCTCAAGAAGACAAGGGACTCCACCACCTCTCCACCGGCCAGGCCCCAACTGTGCCCTGCGAGGGGCCCTTGAGCTGGGTTCTCCTGCCAGGGGCAGAAACTGCAAAACAACCCAGAACACACCCGGCCCCCAAGCGACAGGTTCAATTCAATCCCACAAATATTGACTGTGATCCTCCAGCTCAGGCTCACTCCTCCAGGGCCCGGCTCGCTGCGGATCCAGTTAATCCCTGCCTGACAATGTCGCGGTTCACAGCACAGGACTGAGCTGCTCCGGGCCCTGCAGGAGGGGCCAGAGCTGGGGTCTGCCCTCTGCACCCAGACCTGCTACCATGGGATGTCCCCCGGGGTGGGCTGGGCCCCGGGGCGGGGGTGTGCTCAGGCCAGCCCCAGCCCGCCAGACCCCTGACCTGGCAGCCGATCTCTGCTGGGTGCTGCCGCCCCACGGTGACTCCGGCACAGGGACATTCATCAGAAATGGAACTGATGGATTAAAGTGGAACCAGGCAAATCGATTTTTGTCCCCTGGGCACTTAAATGCTACCCTTAATCAAGCAATCAACTCCCGGGATGGGGCGGCCGCGGTGACAGAGGTGGGGGTGAGGGGTGGGCATGGTGGGGGTTGGAGGGCAGCTATGGGGACGCATGAGATGGGATGGGCCTCGGCCCAGCCATGGGGCTGGTGGCATCAGCAGGTGTTGGACCAGGAAGGGCAGGAGGACCGGTGCTGGGCCTGGCCTGGTCTCAGTGTCAGGGCCCAGGTCCAGCCTGACCCAGGGGGGCTGGGCAAGTGGCCAAGGGGCCAGGACCACCCGTCTGGAGCCTGGGAGAGGAGCACTCCAGTGCCCTGCAGCTTGGGGGCCCTGTAGATTACCTCCCTCCTGGGACACTCCCAGCACACACCATCCCCTCCCTGGCAGGAAGGCCTTGGCACATCAAACCCAGGTGATGGCGAGAGGTTCGAGGCCCAGGCTGCTCCCCTCTAGGAGGTTCTGGGTCTGGCCAGGGGAGCGTGGGATCACACTACTTGTCAAGTGTGTACCTGAGACTCAGTTTCCCCCTGCGTTTGCCACCTGCCCAGCAGGCCTCCCCCACCAGACTAAACACTTGGGCTGCAGACCTGGCCCAGGGTGAGGCGTCTCTGGCAGCCCTCCCAGCCATCAGCAGGGCGGCCCCTCGGAAGGCAGTCCCCAGCCCTTCCTGGCGGGGCCTTCATTAGTCGCAGGAAAGTGCTGAGCCAGGAAAGCGAGGGGCATCCGAGGGCCGGGCTCCTGGGGGACGGCCAGGAGCTGCACGTGGACAGGGCACTGGGGAGGCAGTGCCCTGCTCACCTGGGCCAGTGCTTGGGACGGGGCCAGGGACACATCTTCAAGCTTGAGACCCCGGGCCCTAGCCGCTCCAGACTCTGAGCTCCAGGTGTCTGCAGCTGGCGCAGGCAGCGTGGGCTGGGGGGTGTTTAGACCCAGCCCTGCCCTGTGTGTACCACCGACCTGCACGGTGACCTGCAAACCTTCCTTCCTCCCCCACGAAATGGATATGGTCCGGGACTTTGTGGTGGACCCCTGCTCCCAGAATTCCTCCAGGTCCGACAAACCAGGAAGCATCAGCAGGGGTGCACCTGCCCGTACCCCGCCCACCACACTCCCTCCAGGGACTCTCACCTGGTGTCTGCGGTGTTTGGCTGGCTGGGCTGGGTGTGCTTCCCACCCTCAGAGCCCTGCAGGGACTCCCCCTTTGCCAGCCCCTCCCCAAAGCCAGACAGGCCCTGACATCACCTGACAATGAGGAGGTGAGGACAGGCCTGGACCCTGCACTGCCGTTCCCCCCATGGGGACCCCAGCTGCTGAGCTGCATTGCGTAGCCTCACTTCCCTCCACCCTTGCAGGGAGGCACACCTGTGCCCACCCCGAAAAACACCATCGTGGCCGTGTCCCCTTGGCTCCCTTGGCCTAGTGCCTGGGCCCTGGGACCTCCAGGTGATGAGGGTGGCCTACAGGGCCCAAGGCGGCCATGCCTGCTGAACCCCCCCTGCCCCATCCCCACCCTCCCCCAGCCCTCAGGAGCCAGGCAGGCTCCACCCCCTTGTTGCTCTGTGAGCTTGGGCAGTCCTGGGGTGCTGTCCTGGGCCCCCAAAATTGTCCCTCTAGAAAGTTGGGCTGTGTGTGAGCCCAGGCTTCAGCCTGGCGTGGGGCAGCCCCCATGGGCAGCCGTGTTCAGACGGGGCTCCACGTGCTGGGGTGGCCAGGGCTGTGCCTGGCGGGCCTCAGGGCACAGGGAAGGGCCTGAAGTCGCAGGTGGCTTTGGCGGGAGGCCCTGACGCTGAGCAAACAGGGCAAGTCCTTCGTACACAAGCCTTGTGCGCTCAGCCTGTCGGCCTGGCCAGCGCCAGTGGGGCAGGGACCAGGCAGGGGTTCGGGGCCGGGCGGGAGCTGGAGCCTGGTATGGGCTGACTCAAGCTGGGGCCTGGGCACTGCAGGTGGCTCTTCCAGATGCCCCTTTCCTGGGCCACGTGTCTCCATGGTGCTAGCTGGAAATACAGCTGCCTCTTCTTTGGAGGCTGGTCCCGGGGTGGGGAGGGGTGTGAGAGCAGCCCAGCCTGCCCCTGCCCACCCTGAGGGCCCCACTGCCCAGCAGGCTCCTGCCTGCTACCTGGAGGGGCTCGGCTGCCCGGGCTGAGGAGACCCTCCTGGAAGCCAGCCGGCCTGGGCCCCGTGACCCCACGGCTGCCGTCACCCTCAGAGTCAGGGCAGGCTGGAAGGCAAAGGCCCGGAGGGCGGCGGGACCATGCTACAGCTCCTGTGTTGCCTTAGGCGGGAACGGCCGCGGACCAGGCTTGCCCCCTTCCCTTAACTAGCGCCCCCGAGGCCTCCCAGCAGGATGGCGTGTGCTGCTGTCTCCTCCTGCTGCCTGGACCGCCGTGTACTGGCTGTCCTGGTTCCCCCGAGGCCTCTAGTGCTGTCCCAGGTAGGGCTCCGAGTGCTGCTCCCACCCAGGCTGCGCGGTGGTCCCCAGGGAGACCCACCTGCCCACGTGCCCCTGTCCCAGCGTCCAGGCCCCAGGGATCGACCTTGACCCTGGATGCTCAGCCTTGCCAGCCAGGGCCCAGAGGGGTAGGAGGGGGCTCCACAGAGGGGCTTCCTAGGCTGGGGCTGGCCCAGCCTGTCCGCTTCCCGCCCTGCTCGGCCCCCACCTGTCTGGATGTCACCCACCTGGCTCCACGAAGCCTCTCCTACGAGGCTGCTTCTGTGTCATGTGTCTTCCCAGCCTTTGGAAATCTCAGGGATGACTCCATGTGGGGAGAGGCCTTCACCCCTCCCCGTTGCCTTATTTCTGTCCCCCCAGCACCCCCAGCCCAAGCCCTGCCCCAGGACCCCCCTTTCCGGTCCGTGTCCTGTCCTCCACCAATAGTGGACCCTGGCCCAGCCAGACCCCAGGCTCCGGCTCCCACTGCCACATGCCTGCCTGTCCCGTCCCCACCCGTGTCCTCCTGGGGTCCTAGGGAGAGCCCAGCCCCACAGTGCGCAGTTTCCACAGCAGGCGGGCAGCTGAGCAGAGACGCCGGCCAGCTGCCAGCCAGCACCAGCCCTGCTGAACTTGCTCCTGCAGGTGGGATGGGATGGCCAGGGCTTCTCTGGGGATGGGGCATGCTTTTTGTCGCTGGGGAGCAGGGAGAGTCCAGAGCAGCTGGTGGCATGTGGGTGGGGCATTTGGCAGCAGCCGGGGTGGGACACCAACCCTGAATGTCAGTGAGAGGTCTGTGCAAAGGGCCTGAGAGAAAAGCAAAAAACAAAATGAGCTTGTGTGGGTGTGTGAATTGTGAGTGTGAAGGGCATGGGTAAGTGTGCGGGTGAGCGTGCAAGAGTGTGTATGCACGTGTGCGTGAGCATGTGTGTGCAGGTGTGTTGTGCGTGTGCACACGGGTGTTCGTGTGAGTGTGCTGTGCCAGCGTGTGTTAATGAATGTGAGTGTGCAAATGTGTGCGTGCCCGTGTGCTGGTGACCCAGGTTTGGCACCTGAATGGCTTTGACTCCCTGGCAGTGGACCTTGACAGCAGGGTGGGCCGGGAGGGCAGGCCAAGCCCGGGGCAGTGTGACGGCCAGGAGCCCCGCACCCTCGAAGGGGGTGGTGGCCCAGGAGGCCCAGGCCCTGCGTAGCGTCCTCCCCATGCGATGTTGATGGGCAGGTGCCAGCCTGGGAGCAGAGCACATCCCAGGCCCCCATGAGCTTGGCTGTCCCCTCAGCCTCGTGACAACGTGCACCCCACGGGGAAAGTGCCAACAGGGCAGGGCTGCAGGCTGGCCGCTGGGTCCCCTGCTCCCGCAGGCCCGTGTCCACCACTGGCCACAGCACGTGGGCTCTGTGCAGTGTCCTTGAACGCCTGAAGATGAGAACAGCTCGGGCGGGCGGGCGGGCGGGGGCGTTTCACACATCCGACACGTGTTCCTCACGCCTGTGGGCGTGTGCAGGGCTGCTTTGCAGTTACGTGAGGATCTCAGGCCCGAGGTGCCGCGCCTGCGGCTGAGCAGTGCCCGGGGGCGAGGGGGAGGGTCCCAGCCAGGAAAGTGGGGTGATGCGTGCCCACATGGGATGAGCTCCAGCCCTGTGCCAGCCTGGGCTGTCTGGGGACCCACGGCCAAAGTCCCCAGTGCGCTTGGCTCCCGTGTTTGGTCCTGAAGCACCCCCAGGGTGTCCTGGCACAGTGCGGTGTGCTTAGGGACCTTTCCTGCCACCCAGACGCCACCACAGACCCCCTCACCCCGCTGGGCCCCCGGGGAGGAGCCGCTCTCTCCAATTTGGATAGCCCCCTGCACCGCGCCCGCTCGCCCAGCTCCCGAACAGCTATTCCCGCCTCCCTGGGTGGGCGCAGGAAGCCGGAGGCAGCCGGCACTGTTGCTGTTTTTGGAAAACAGGGGCTCGAGGCAGGGAGGGCCCAGCCCGTGTTCCAGCAGGGTTGTCTGGCTGGGGGGTCCGCGCCTAGCCCCTGCGCCCCCGGGTTCCTGGCTCCCCACGCACACGCAGCCCTTCTTGCCTGGCAGGCCTGGGGCCCCCCGGCCGCCGCCCGCTCCGCGGCGGGTGTGATTTCACAGTGGCGTTCTCCTTGCCAGCTTGTGTCGCACATAGGGGATGTTTCCATTTTTACAGCAGAAAGAAACCGATTCCAAGTGCCTCAGCCACAGGCGGAGCGCGACGGCCCCCGGGGAGCCGCTGCCACGTCAGGTGCTTGGGGGGTGCAGGCTGCTCTGCCAGCCACGGCCCTAATTGCTGTCACTCAGGGAACCGGCTCTAGCCTGGGGCAGGCAGGAGGCAAGGGGGCGGGGCTCCAGGGCAGGCACCAAGCCCTGGGGGAGTCGGGGCCTCCGTCTCGGTCTGCTGGCACCTTCCCCACCCTGAGACCTGGAGCGGCCCTGACCGGGCCAGGGCTTTGCCTGCGGGGTGCTCTGCAGGACAGGGGTGCCCCAGAGCCCAAGCTGAGCACACAGTAGCGCCAGGCTGTGCCTTCCAGCCGCGTGGACCTGCCTCAGACCCCGCGCACAGTGGCCTGCCCCAGGGCTGCCGCGAGGTCCAGCCGACATGGCTGCCCACAGCCCCAGGCCCGGCACGGGGCTCTGCTGCCATCGCCGTCCTGATTCTGCCCTGTTGCCAGGAGTTACCTGTGGACTCGGGCGGCGTCCCCTGGGCTGGGGGCACGGTGTCCTCTGTCACCTCCACAGCTGGTCTTCCAGTGGGCAGTTGCAGCTCCTCGAGGACTATCAGAAAGATTTTCTTGGGAAGAAATACTTGCTGCCCAGGGCACAGAACAGATGCGTGAGCTTGACATCCAAAGGTCTCAAATAACACACAAGGCAATTTAAAAAGAAAATAAGAAAATTCTTAGGAAACAGGAAAAAGATCCAATTTTACCTGCCATCAGTGTTGTGAGCCTTGAAGGAACAGGGTGCCGTCGGGCTCATCACACTGGGAGGGCATCACTGTGCAGGGGGCATTGCCGACCCCACAGTCCCCGGGGGGTTGCTGCCAGCACCGAAATCCACAGGAAAAGCGGGACTCGGAGTCAGGGCAAGGCCTGCAGCGGGTCCTGGCCTCCTGGGAGCCTGGGCAGATGCTGGACTCTGCCTCTGCACTGCCCTGTGGGCTGGTCACTGGTCGTGTCCACAGGCTCCAGGCAAGGAGGAGAGGAGAAACAGAGGCAGGCAGGGACCATGCCCGGGGCTCCTGGCTAGAGGCCTGACAGGGAGGCTTCCGGCCAGCTGGAATCAGGACAGCCTAGGTCTTTGGTTTCTAGGGTAAGAGGAGTGTGGAGGTGGCCACAGCAGGATCCGTGGGCTGTCACGCACGCAAGGCGGGTGCCTGCAGGGGGAGTGGGGCCCAAGGGGCGGCCCTGGGCCAAGGTCCCCCGAGAGTCCACTGACTGCAGTGGATCCTGGCCCTGGGGGGGCCAGGTGCACCCGCTCTCCCATGGAGCAGCTGGGTGACCCGAGGCCATATCACCCTCTCTGCCTCAGTTTCTCCCAGGTGACAGCTCCTCCCTGGGTGCAGCCCCCAGGCCTTTTCTGATGCCGCGGCTGCTGTCTGGGACGCCCCGGCCTCCTGCCTGGGCTCACGAGGCCCCATCAGTGCTGAGCTGGCAGAGCTGGGGCTGGCAGCTGCCCGGCCACGTGGTGGGCCCAGGCAACACAGGTGGGCACTGCTCTTCATGCACTGGCAGGACGGGGGGGAGCCAAGCACAATGCACTGTCCCCAGGTGGCTGTCTAGGGCTGTCACTGCAGAGGCAGGAGGGGAGCTGAGCTGCCCAGCCCCGGCTCCCGGGGGGACCTAGCCGCGGGCCCTGTGTGGATTTCTGGGGTTCAGTGCGCCTCCAGCCTCCTCCTCACGGCCAGGGGAGCAAAGTGCTTGCCCTGGGCCGTGAATCCTGAGAGCTGGGGTTCCTCTTCCAGGTCGCACAGGCCCCTCTGAGGCCAAAGCCAGCAACTCATGGCTCCTTAGTCAAGGCCTACAACCCCTTATGCCTCAGTTTCCCTCATTAAGTGGGGCATAATCTCCACCTGGGGCAGGGGACGATGCTTTTCCACCCTCTCTAGGCCTCTAGCCTCTGCCCATCCTGTGCCACTGTCCCCGGCAGGCGAGCGACTCGTCTGGTGGTCTGGGACCCGGCTTCACGGTGGGTCGGCTGCTGCCCACCCAGGCCAGGGCCCTGTCCCAGGAGCTTCCTCCTTCAGACCCAGGAGGCTCTCGGCCCTGGAGGCTGCCGCGGCCTTCCCCGAGTGACAGAACCCGTAACTCCAGAGGCTGCTTCCTCTGCCAGCACCCGATGCCTCAGCTTGGACTTGGGGTGCTGGTTGGCAGTGGGGGCCCTTGCCTGGCCTCCTTCCTCCTGCAGCCTGGCCTGGGCAGGGGTGCCCTACGCAGTTTGGGGGGGCCGTCTCCCACGATGTTCCAAACACAGTCACACGCCACATAATGATGTTTTGGTTAACAGGTGACTGCATATACCATGGTGGTTCTATAGGATTATAATCTCATATTTTTACTGAACCTCTTCTGTATTTAGCTACACAAATATGTACCACTGTGTCCCAGCTGGCCCGCGGCGCAGGTCTGCAGCCGGGGAGCAGGGGCTGTGCCGCCCAGGTTTGCGTAAGGACACTCTGGGATACTCGCACAACGATGAAATCCCCTAACGGTGCATTTCTCAGAACGTGTCCCTGTGATTAAGTGACACACGACTACGTATCACAAGAAGACACAGGGACAGAGCCTGTTTGGGTGCTCATTCTCAGGGTGGTCACCATGGTTGGACATCTCCACACATGTGGGCACACGTGCACACACGTGCCCACACACGTATGCACATGTGCTCACATGCACACATGTGCACATACACACGGGCTGGTGGCAGGAGGCCCAGTGGGGAACTTGGCCCAGTGGGGCCCAGGGGTGTCAGGCCTAGTGGTGCGCTGGGCCTTTGGCCCTTCCAGCACCCGAGGGGCGAGTCTCCCAAGGGGGCAGGGAGCCCATGGCAAATGGGATCTGGAACGCAGATCCCACCTTGCACCCCGGGTGTGCTAAACTCGTCTTCCACCTGGGCAGGGCATGGGGTGGGGTGGAGAACCTGCTACCTGGGTTGCAGTAATGTCCCTGCGGGGACCTTGCCCAGTCGTGTCCAGTGCTGTGGCTGCACCACTGCAGGAGGGGCTGGCTGAAGACCCGTGAGCCCAGGAGGGCAGGGGCCAGGGGCCCTGAGGCCACAGTGTCTGTGGGTGGGCCTGGCTTGTGGTGGGTGCACCCGTGCCCAGCCATGCCTAGGGCGACGAGAGCCTGGTGTTGGGCCTCAGATTTCAGGGCTGCTCCAGGAGTTGCCCCCGTGGGCCCTGGGACGCTGCTCCCTGACCCCAGGCCTGAGTAGTCTGGACCCTGAGGGCCATCCCGGCAGCCGGAGCCCAGGTGCCACCCTCTGGCTGCCCCCCACTGTGGGGCTGCGGGTGCAGGTGCCCCTTCTACTGGGCCTGACCCCCACCCCCATGGGGACTGACCACCAAGACCAAGCGCAGGAGGTTCCTGGAGCCTGGGTGGGTGCCACAGGCAGGGGGCAGCAGTCTGTCCCTTGCTGCCTGCCTGGCTTTTCCCCCGCCTGTCCTATCTTGTCCTGTCTGATCATACCCCAAATGTGCACTCATACCCCGTCTCCCTGCCACCAGCGCTGACCCAGGCCCCACCCTGTCCCTGAGCCCGGTCCCGATGGTCAGCTTCCTCCTTGGTCTCAGCCCACTGGGATCCGGGGCTGCCAGCAGGGTGCGGCACCCAGCAGCCTCCACCCTCCCTGTCACCATCACAGAGACAGATCCTCCCTCCTGTGGAGCCCAGGATGGGCGGTGCAGCTCGGCCGTGGTCACTGTCCTTGGCCAGCCTGCGTCCTTGGCCATGGAGACGCCACCTGCCCCTGACGGACGTGTCCAGGGACGGGGCAGGAAGGACTGAGCCCCACAGTGCAGCTGGGCCCTCCCTCCAGCCATCTAGTCCAGGGTGATTACACTGGCTGCAGGCTCAGGGCCCCACTGTGGCCCGCATGGTCCCTGGGAGGCCAGCCCGAGGTGGGAGGCCACCCGAGACCCTCTGCAGCTGGGCCAAGGCAAGGGTGAGGGAGGAGCTGGCCAGGGGGTGGAGCACTGGGGACGGGACCAGAAGGTGGGGGCCTGCCCGTGCTCCTGCCCCCCAAATGTGGCTGGCAGCCTCGCCCTGGTGGACTCATTGCCCCCTCTCCCACCCGGCGGGTCACCCTGCCACCGAGTGGGGCTGTCGGTGGGGCTGCCTGTTTTAAAACAGAGGTTTTATTATTATCCAGGATGGTGAGGCCGGCAGACCAGGAGCCGGCTGCCACTGAAAAGACCGTTTGCTACTCGCAGTTCCATGAGGCAGGGGTGTCCCACACACGGGCCCAGCCGGGAGGCAGAGGGGCCAGGGGCGTCGTGGGCAGGAGCCCTCGTGGTGGCTTCTGCTGGAGGGAACAGAGATCGCCGGAGGCAGGTGGGCACGTTTAGGATCAGGCAGCTTGAATTATGTCAGTGGGCTCTGGGGCACAGGAGCTGCCCCTACTTGTCTGGTCCCTGGCCCTGGGGTGACAAGGGCAGGAGGAGAGGGTTCTGGGCTGTGAGGATCCCATAAAGCAGGTGGTTGGAGTGTGGGCTGTGGACCGCTGGTTTTCATCTGAAAGGTGCACTCATAGGTGAGTCCTTTACTGTCTCTAGGGACTGGCCAACCCTGAGAGGCAGCCCCTCCAGGGTCAGTGAGGCCCCAGACATCAAAGCATCAGAAATACAGAAAATCAAAGGCCTGGTTAATACTGCCCCTGCTGGGAAGGCCCGAGGTGGGGTCGGGTGGCAGGGGACCCAGCAGGGATGACAGCCCAGCCTGGTGTGTGCAGGAGGACCCACGGCCCGCCTTGCTGCCTGTCACCAGCTGAGAGCCCTGAGGCCCAGCAGCCTAACCTGGGAGGCTCCTGCCACTGCCCTGGGCCTGGTCCCTCCTGGCTGCCCTCTGGCCTGTCTGCGCATGGTTTCTGGTTCTTGCATCTTTCCATTATAATTTTTGTTTGGAGAAATTTTTAAAGCATAAGAAAGGACACCCCAAAAATGTAACCTTCTTCTGCCACCCACAGACAGGCCATGCCGAGGTAGCCTGTCCGTCCCAGCCTCCTCAGGTTCCCAGCTGCCCCGGCTGATCGCAGACTGCAGTCCACAGCCGCCGGCTCTCGGCTGGGCCTGGGGGCTGATTGCCCGGAGATGAGGAGCCGTCCCCTCTGGGTGGGACCATCTGCCAGGGACCTCTCGGACATTAGTAGGCTCCTTTGTGGCTCTTGCCTCCTGCCTCCTGTCTGTCCTCCCGAGAACATCCCATGTGTCCCATTAGCTGCTGTGTCCCTGCCATGGAGAGGCCACACAGCATGTAAGTGCGTGCTTGTCCTTGCCGCCTCCCTCCCCGGCATCTTAGCTGGGAACTCCTTCCTGGCTGGGCTGAAGCTGCAGACGGCATTTCATTGCTTTGACCTGTCCCAGGGCATCCGCTTCCAGAAGGGCGATTTGAAACTTTTTCATCACAGCACTATTTGGTCGTCCGGTTTTATGTGCCTCATTTTATACTCATTTTCTTCCCCTCTTGTTTTGTTTTTCTCTTTTAACTAAAATGATCCATTTATTAGTTAAAGATTGTATATTCAGGACATTCACTCAGTAGGTGATCCTGCATAGTAAACCTAGGATGAATCAAAGACACCTACTTTGATATATTAAAAAAAATTTCATAGCCTATAGACTTCTAGTTTTTTTTTTGTGGCGGGGAGGAGAGAGGGGATAATCTTTTTTTGTTTAATGGTGGTCAAACATCCATAACGTAAAATTTACCACTTTAACCGTTTTTAAGTGTGCAGGTCAGTGGCATCAGCACCTCATGCTGCTGTGCAGCCGCCACCACCTCTCATCCCCAGAACTTTGTCAGCCTCCCAGACTTCCATAGCCCTTAAATAGCTTCTCTTCCTCCCCGGGCCCCTGGCAACCACCATTCTGCTACGTCTCCGGATCTGACCACTCTGTGCGTTAAGTGGACAGGCAGTGCTCATCCTTGGTGGTGGCCTATTTCACCCCTGTTTTATGCCTTTCTGCTGCATGGCGTTTTGGTTTTCTGTGTTCTTCCAGTGGTAGTGGATGTCCTGCTTTTAATTCTGAGGGCTTGCTTCTCAGTTTTCAAAAACACACCTTAATCTCTGGTTCTCCAATTATCAAGCATTTGCTATGAAGCAATATTTGCCACTCCTAATATTGGAGACCCTGAAGGAGACATCTCATCCAGTGTCGAGCCCCTGGGCCCTTCCTCTCCTCCACCTGTCATTTGACAAGAAGGTAATGCTGAGTCATTAGAATATTCACACTAATTCCATGACCACGCACTCTGCTGGGCCTGAGACCACCCGGGCTCTGGTGCAAATCCCCCACAGCTCAGGTAAGTGTTTCAGGACAGTGTGGGTGGGGGTCTCATGGGCGCCCAGGATGGCCTTGGGACCACAGAAATTGTAGTGAGGCTTCTACCTCCAGAGCTCCCTCCCCAGGGAGGAAGGGACTCCACTTCCTGCTTTGGTTTGAAAAATTCCAGGGAAGCACTTGGACTGGCCTGGCTTGGGTCACATGACCCTCCCTCTGTCCAATCATCATGGCCAGGAGGATGAGGTTCTGTGATTGGCCCAGCTCGGGTCTGTCTCCAGGAGAGAGGAGAGGGGCTCAGCCACACCAATAGTGCTGCCCCTTGCAGAGCCATCAGCCCCACTTTGCAGAGGAGCTGGCTCTGAGATGAGAGTGGCCCTCTTGGCACTGTGGCTGATACATAACTTCATGGGGACTTGAACCTGCGTTCTTTGAGTCCAGGTGGAGAAACTGAGGCCCAGAGCAGGGCAGACTCCCTGGGATCACACAGCATGAGCTGGCCACATGACACACTATGCCACCTCCTCCAGGAAGTCGTCCTGGCTTGGCCTAGCCAGGCCTGAGGTGGTCACTGCCTGATGTCACATCCATGTGAGACAGGGCTCCCCACCACGTACCTGTCCCCAGTGTCTAGGACAGGGCCAGGACGAGTGCTTGGATTCAGGCAGTCCTGTGCCCAGGAGGTTTATGGAATCAGCAGCTGTGGCTCTCAGCCCGGCTCTCTCACCTACCTGCTTACCATCCTCGGCTTGGCCCTGGCCCAGCCACATGCCAGCTCTCCTGGGTCCTGTCATCTCTCAGCACAGTGCCCCTGTGCCGCCTTCCTCCCTAAGACTCTGGGCTGTGCACCTGGGGCTGGACCTGCGCCTTCAGCTGTGACCACGACCTGCTTGCATGTTGGAGGGGCCCTGGTGCGCCTTTGTTGGGCAGCGGCCAGGCCCTGGACCCACGGCCATGCAGAGCCTGCAGCCTGCTGGACGGAGCCACGCGCCACTCCCCCTGCCCGCCTGTGGGCCCCACGCCTCCTCATCACAGCCAAGGTGGCATCGATTTTGTGAATTATGAGCATTTGTGGGTGTTTGTGGAGCCCTGGCGTGATTTTTCCTGTGTGGCTGATGCTTCGGGGGAGACATGTGCACGCGACAGGCCGTATAACTGGGAGCTCGCTGGAATGCCCCATTACAGAGATTCACGCCGATCCTTAAACATTGTAGATTAATTTTTTGAAAACATCTATAAAATAAGAGATTTATACCTAAAACAATACCGTGCACCATGACAGGAAGGGATTAGAGTCAATTTATTCATGTATTAGTCAAAAAGTCAATTTCATATATTGTGCAGAAAAATTAAAACCCTTTCTGCGTTTTATTACAAATTATGCATTCTCCATATATGGGGATAAATAATTGATAGCATTACAAATACTTAATCTAGAAAATATTTATTAGGAACAGACAACTCATTTTTCATGTGTTTTATTGAGGACAATATTGCACACTTTAAAAAATTAATGACTCTTTGCAAGAAAAAACTGTCTACATCCTAATTCTTTTGTTCAGCATCATGTCCAAGGCAAGCTGACGCAGCTGGGCAGGGATGGGACGTCCACTCCCTTGACCCCTGGCTGTGGGTGGGCTGGAGGGTCTCCAGGACGTGGCAGTCGGCCCGGGTGCGTTTGAGGAGTGTCAACCTGTTTTTCTTCTGCTGCCCGAACTCTCGGTTTGTAATTTAAAAATAGGTGTTTCCAACTTAATTTCTGAGAAAGCACTAAGTAATGGGATGTGTGGATGGACTCAGCCACGAGATCAACGCTGCCGACTCAGCCCAGAGAATTATGAGCCCCCAGCAGGCCCAGACTCTGCCCATGGAGGGAGGGGCCGCCTGTGGGTGGCGGGGAGCCCACAGCTGGCCCAGCCTGCTCTTCTGGGACGAGTGGCCCTGCCAGGCCCACCCTGCCTTCTGCTGGGGCTGCACCCCCATCACGCCCTCTAGGCCTGTGAGGAGGGGACTGAGAGGACCCAGGCAGGGTGCTTGGCCACTGTGCACCCATGCACAGCTCTGCCCTCTGCCCTCTGGCCCCTCTGTGCATGCGGGTGGCCAGGCAGGCACGCGGTGGAGCCCGATGGCGGTGCCCTGGCAGGTCCCCATTGCCAGCCCACCCTGGGGAGCACCAGGGATTGAATAAATAACTGCTGTGTTTATTAAAAAATAAATTTGGTACCTAACGGAAGTGCTGTTTCTATACATAGAAAAAAATGTTTAAAATAAAAACCAAAACAGTTTTCAAAGGCGTCTCAGCATTAATTATTCATCTCTTGCTAATGAAAACATGCCTTCGCAAGCGCCCGGCCCCCTCCCTCCACGTGGGGTCTCAGGGCTCCCGGGAAAACCCAGCCTGAGGGCGGGAGCCAGGTGGCAGACCCTCGGGGCTGGGGCAGGTGGTCCTGAGCCCCAGTGTCCCCTGAGTAAAATGGGGGTGGCCACGGTACTCCCTCATGGCAGTTTAGTGGGCACCCACTGTGTGCCAGACCCAGCTGCTCCGGGACAAAGGAGACAGCCTGGCATGGAGGAGTGGGCGGAGGATGCTGGTCAGCAGGCAGGCTGGGGGCAGGGTGGGGTCTGACCTGGAGGAGGGAGGTAGTGGGCGGGGCTGGGTGGGCAGGAGAGGCAGGGATGAAGGCCACCCTGGCCAGGCCCAGGGGGCAGGGCACCCAGGCCAGATGCCCGGCCAGCACCCACAGACTCAAGTTGACAGCATTCTGCTCTAAGACATTCAGCGACCCCCACACCCTCTTGGACGTGGCTGGATCCCAGGCAGAGGGGGAGAGGGGCCTGCAGGCCTGGCCCCAGCCCAGATGGGCCGTGCCCAGCCCTGGCTGCGCAGTGCTGTCACACCGGGAAGGGCTGGCCCGAGGGCTGACGGGAGAAGCTTGGGGAGCAGCAGCAGGAGCTGCCAGCCCCCTGCCCTCAGCTCCCCAGCGGGCCTCACAGCAGCCCCAGCCCATCCTGTGCAGCTGGGCCGTCAGGGCCGGTCGCAAGCTCCTGGGCGCTGCCGGGAACTGAGGAGGAAGGTGGGCCCTGGGCCGTACACAGAGCTCCGGTCCTCAGGATCCTGCCGGGGTAATCCCAGCTCCGCGGGCAGGCCCTGGGCACTTGCTCTTTGTTCATTCATCCACCCACTCGCAACCCCCTGAGCATCGCACTCTGGTCTGCAGGCCTGCTGGGGAGAGGGGCTCTGAGCCCGCCTGTCACCCGCCTGGCCGAGGGTCTGGGGGCCCAGAGGGAGCCGCTCTGAGCTGACAGCCGAGGGCGGGCACAGGGGGCGTCCAGGCTGACGTGGGGGCTGAGCCGTACCCTCATACCCTTGGGCAGTGCAGCGGGACCCCAGCAGGGGCCTTTGAGGTCCCACCAGCCCCTGGCGTAGGCAGGGGAGGGGCGTGGGCTGTGGGGCGGGGCCCCAGGCCAGGCTCCTTCTCTGCTGGGTGGCTCTGTCCTGCCCCCTCGGGCAGGGACCGGGAGTGGAGCCTGTAGGATCTGGACTCAGAGTCTGTGTGCCCGGCACCCGCCAAAGCCGGACAGGGCCCGGCAGGGTCCGGCCCCGGGGTGGCCCCACTTGGCCTACTCGGAAGGCCTGCGGGGAGCGGCCTGGTTTCAGCCCGTGAGCAGGTGAGGGGAGGTGACTGGCCCTGGTCCCTGGCTCCCCACAGCAGGTCCAACCTCGCTGGGCGCGTCCCTCAGCACAGTGTGGCTTTCCTGTCTTCTGTGAGGCCGCCACACCGGCCAGCCCAGGAGCGTTTTCTGTTGTGATGGGGGCGGGGGCCAGGGGGGCCCAAACCTCCCGGAGCTGGGGGTCCTCTTCCTGCCTGTCACTCCTGGCTCCCTTTGGTGGCTCCCCATCCCGTGTGGTCAGCTGTCCATCTTAGACCCCAGCCCCACACAGCCCAGCCCCCAGGACAGGAGTCCGGGTGCCCTGGTGCCACCCCAGGGCTCTTCCAGGGCCAGAGCAATAGGGACATAGTCACCGAGCTCTGCCTGTGTCAGGAGCACAGGTGACCTTGCTTGGTAGACAGTGCAGTGGCAGTGGTCCCTCCAGGGGTCACAGGCTGCCAGGTCACACAGCCAGGCTGGGAGAGGTGCACACTCTGGTCCCCAATCCCCGCCATCCCCGGGCACTGGGCACACTGAGGACCACGGGGTGGGGGAGGGGAGGGCACTGGGCAGAGGGGAGAGCCAGGGACCAGAGGCCGATGTGGAGATGAAGGTGGTACGGGCACATGCCCAGGAGGGCAGATGCCACTGCACGGCAGGCAGACCGATGCACACAGACGCACACACATGCACATGGCATGTACAGGGGCATCACACTCACAGACACAGGCACACTCAGAACACGCTGTGGGGCCCGCGGTGAGGGCAGCAGGCGTGCCCAGCTGGCAAAGCGGCTGCTGCAGAAATAATTAGTCCCTGGTAGACAGGCTTTGCTCACCTTCTCCAAAGCCACAGGGCCGCCACCAGCCCCTGGCTCTGGGGAGGGGGCTCTGTGACACGGTCCCTGAGGCTGCACCGGCTGGGCATGCTCAGGCCACCGCAAGCCCCCACGTCCCTGGGTCCCCAGCACAGTGGTGGTGGTGGCTGCAGATGGAGGAGGAAGTGGGGCTGCGGGCAGGAGCCTGGTGTGCTTGGGGGCGCAGCTGACCCAGGGTCCCGAGGCTGAGCTGTCTGGGGCCAGGGCCAGGCCCATGTCCAGCTTGTGGGGCCCGGGAGCTCCCGGCCCGCAGAGAAGAGCTGCTCTGCTGTTAAAACAATTCACTTTGCTCTCTAAGAAGCCAGCAGCTGTTTACAGTCAGCGTGTAGGAGTCGCCCTGGGGTGACCCGGCAGGCCCCGGGTCCCGTGAGGAGGGGCCATCCATCCGAGGCCCAGGCCAGGATGGGGGCTGGGCCAGGATCTTCCCAGCCACCTCCATGTCCACTCGGCCACTGTCGTGGGTGGTCACTGGGCCCTCCCAGCACTGCCCTGGGACAGTGCGAGGAAGGGCGGCTCCCCAGGAGGTGCACACGGACGAGGTGGGCTGGCGATGGCAGGGGGTCAGGCTGAGGACCTACGGGAGGCGGGGTGCAGTGGGGAGGGCGGGGGGCTGTGGGGAAGGCTGGCTGGGGCAGAGGAAGGTGTGTGCCTGAGAGGGGACACAGGGTGGGTGGGAGGAGCCAGCAAGTGCAAGCCCTGGGGTGGGCGCCCTGGGGGGACGGTACCCTGACACCCCTAAGCTAGTCTAGCTCTCTGGACCTGTGACAGTGGGGGCCACACAGCATCTCCCTCAACTGGATGTGTATACAGTGGGTGCTCAACAAATACTCCCTGAGTTTGAAAATGACAGTGTGGACTAGAAGACTCTGAGGCCTGGGCTGTGCACACTTGGGGCTCCTGCTGCTCCCCTGCAGCCTGAGCTGGTCTCTGGGTGCGGACGAGGGCTCCCAGGCGGCGACCACACAGGCAAAGGCCCGAAGGCCAGGGCAGGGGCAGGGCACCCACCACCTCGGGACACTCCGAGGTTCAAAGCCAAATGCTGGCTCCCCCTGCCTCGTGTGGCACCTGGTGGGGCTGCACATGTCCAGCTGGGCAGCTCCTTGTCTCCCTGAAACCGGAGGCCCAGGGCCCCGGGGGAGGTTCCGCGGCCAGGAGAGGGCTCCTGCGGCAGGGCTGGGCCCGGGGAGTGCCCGTCAGGCAGGACAGCAGGGCGGGTCTGGCCAGGGCTGGGCATCACACAAAGGCTTCTTAAGGGGCACTTTCGGGCCACAGGGACCTGGGTAGGGCAGAGACGTCTGCCAGAGGCTCACCATGGGGACCCCCAGGTCCAGCTCCCGGTGTGGCACTTTGGCCAAGGAGCCAGACGCTCCCTCCAAGGCCACCAAGGCACCTCACAGCCCTGGTCTGACCCGTCCTGGGGTCTTGGGGCCATGGGATGGCAGCACCCCGCAACAGGGTGCCCTGGTAGGGCATCGGTGGTGAAGCCAGGGAGGGAGCGGCCTAGCTGTGGCCCTTGGGACCTGCAGGGTGCAGGGTGTGGCTCTGCAGGGCCATTGTCTCTGGCCGCTTCCTCCCTGTGCTCTGGGGCCCACCCCTCATCTCCTGATTCCGCCCTGTGTGGACGCCCCCAGGCCAAGCTGGCCCCTCCTGCCACGGTCCACAGCTCGAGGAAGTGGCAGTCCTGGGGGCTGGGGTTTGCCAGAGTTTTAGTGGCAGCCGAGCAGACCATGCGGCAGCGGAGGGCCGGGCAAGTGCTCAGAGTGGGCTGTGGAGCTCTGGCTTCTGGAACCTTCTGGGAGCAGCCCCCTCCAGGCCACCCTCCCTCCCTGAAGTGGGCACAGGGGCCCTAGGGCAGGTCGGACGGTGCCCAGGACCGGGAGGTCAGGGCTGCAGACCCCGCCTGAGCCGGAGGCGCCTTCCTTGCCTAGGGCTCAGCCATGACGGGAGGGCCTGGAGGTGACGGAACGCAGCGGTGTGGGCATAAGGTGCTTCCCGGGGCTGGCGCGTGGGGAATCCTGGTGCCATGACGGGCGCTCCAGTCCCAGGAGCTGGGGGTCCGGCGCTGCTGGGTGGTGACAGCTCCTCAGCCCCAGGGCCCTGCCCTCACTAGGCTGCTGTTCTCACGGTCCCACCCCCCCGCCCCGCCCCCGACAGAAGCTGCAGCCACCGCGTGGGGAGGTGACCCCGGGGCCCACTGAGCAGGTGGCCAGCCCGCAGCCCTGTGCTGTCATCCCAGCCTTGCTGAAGTTTCCAGCTGTGACAATCACAACGTGCAATCCTGGCTGTTCTTGCTGAGTCCTCTTCATTTGAGGGGTAGCATTTCTGGGTCCATGTCCCAAAGGTGTCAACTTGGAGTCACCCAGGGCACTGATTCGGGGCCCCCCAGACTTGCCAACCCACCATCCAGAGAGGAGGTGGAGAGATGTGTGGGTCAGGCAGGCTGGGGAGCGAAGAGCCCGCTCGAGCCCCAGCGGGAGCCCCGGCCTCCCCGGCTCGGCTCTCACGGCGGCTGCGTGGCTGGCGGGATGGCAGTGGATCCTGGGTCCCTCAAGTCACGCTGCCCAGGCTGGTGCCCCGCCAGATGCCACCAGCACACGTTGGCTTGGCCCAGTGCCCACAGGCCCTGAGCTGGGCACGGGCCTCCCTGAGTCTCCTGGGAGCTGTTTGGGCCCTGAACCAAGCCGTGGCCTGAGCAGGGACCCGCCCCACACACCTGGGACGCGCAGGCTCCCTGCCCGGCCTCTCCACTCCCGCCAGGCTGCAGTGAGCAGAGATTGTGCTGACGTCGACAGGGCAGAAACGAGGTGGCTGTGGCACTGGGTCAGGGAGACGGCCCAGTTAGGAGGGGCGTGTGGGGCAGGGCAGGCCCAGCCCACCTGGTGAGGCCACACACAGCCTTCCACACCAGCGAGGCTTGGACTGCTCAGCACCGCAGTGGCAGTGACGGTGCTGGGTGGCCAGGGAGGGTGCCTTTCTCCCCAGGTGCCCGCTTGGTGCGAAGCCTGCCAGACTCCTCAGCTAGCACATCTGGGTGCAGGACCTAATGCACCCACAGAGCCAGGAAGGGGCATCAGAGCCCACCAGAGGTGACCACGGGGGGTGAGGACCCACCCAGGCGTCTCAGGGAGCAGCACACAGGTGGGACAAAAGTGGAGACCACATTGCAATGCTGTCGGGCACAGGCTGGCGGGGTGCAGGCTGCCACTGAGAGAAAGGGCAGGGTGCACCCACAGCCCAGGCTACCTGTCCACATGGCAAGGACTTGTGGCCAGGGTACTGCACACAATGTGCTAGGCCAGGCTGGGGGTCCCTTGAGCCACAGACCCCCATGTGCAGGCTGTCTCCTTTTCAGTCCAAGTGCTGGGCAAGTGTTTGCAGCCTCCAGCCCAGGGACCCTGCTCTGTTTGGAGGGGCGCATTGGGGTAGGTCTCCCAGGATGGCTGAACCCCTCCCTTCTGCCAGCTCAGAGTTGTTAGAATTCTCTGGAAATCCTGAGTCTGGGAGGTGAGGTGGGAGAGGGACCCACCCACCGCTGCGCTGCCTGGGTTGTCACCCAGGGTCTACATTCAGTCCTCGAGGGTGGTTCCAGGCAGCAGGCTGCAGGGCCTGCTAGGAACCAGCCGGGCTGTGGGAGCTTGTGGCTCTCCCTGGGCCCCTTCCTGGGGGATCAACAGCCACCTGGGGCGCAGCTTCCCCAGGCCTGGCCCAGGCAGGAGGATGGAAGGCCCCGGGGGGAGCGCTGCTTCCCGCAGATCACCTTGTCCAATCCTATCCCAAAGCCCAGCTCAGCTCCCTGCCCCCTGCCGGGTCACCCTGCCCGCCCGTGGGCTCTGCAGGCTGGAGGCCGGGCAGCACAGGGAGGTGAGGGGCTGAGGAGTGCCACCTGCACTGGAGCCACCGCAGCAGGGGTCCTGGCTGGGGCTGGAGGGTTGTGGGAGGCAAGATTATGTGTGGGGGGGGGGCCAGGCAAGCCACCCATCCAGCTCCCGCCCCACAAGCACCCCTGGAAGAGTGAGGGTGCCACGCAGCACAGGTCTACTTGAGGCTCTGGGACTGGCAGGCGGGAGCACTGTCTCCCAGTTTGGGCTGGTGGCCTCACACGGCACCATGTCCTCCAGCCCTGAGCTGGGCAGGGGCCAGAGTCCCCTGATCCCCATGTCCCCTGCCCCCGGGCTGCTCTGCTGCCCTGCCTGGATTTCAGCCCCACCCCCACCCCTCTGTGAGCACCGCTTCTTGCTGATTTTGCAAGTCAGATCCTGCGTTAGTGAGCTCCTGCTCTGCGTCCAGCCTTGGAGACCAGCTGGGAGCCGGGATGGCTCCATGATGGTGCGGCAGCCATGTCCAGGGAGGGGACCTGGGGCCCCAGAGGCAAGTAGGATGAACCCTGCAGCCTCATGCTTCCAAGGTGACTCCTGGCCCCACCCTGCCCTGCCCCCACCGAGGGGCCAGGCTCAGGGTGAGCAGTCAGACCCCTCCGACCCCTGGCCCTCCTGCCTCAGCGCCCCGCACAGGCTATCCCTTCTGCACACAGGCTGTTCCTGCCCAGCCAGGTGGGGTGGGAGGGGAGAGTCCCTCCTCCCACAGCCCCTCAGGGACTGAGTGGCTGTCAGGGTGTGCAGCTGTGACACCCAGAGCAGAGGAGCACCTTGGCCAACAGGCTGGCTGTCCATCATGGGAGCCCCTGCTCGGAGGGCTGCTCGGCATCACGGGGAAGGCGAGGGGCTGTAGGCGCCTGGCCCCGGTGAGCACTCTGGGCTCCCGGCTGAGGCCCGCTGCCCTCCTCGGCCCCCCTCCTCCCGCCGCCCTCCCAGCTTTCCCCCTCTGTGCACCCAGGGTGAGGGTGGGGCCCAGACCTGCACCAGGGCCACCGGAGGAGGCGCTGCCTTCTCAGCTCAGCTGGCCGTCCCTGGGGGCCCTGCTCTGGCTCCTGCTGGTGCTGTGGTCCCAGGGTGGCTGCCCCAGGTGTCACACTGGGTCTCCAAGCATCTGTGGGACTCCCTGGGGTGGAGGAGGCTGGGTGTGGCACACTGTGCCTTTCCTCCTGCAACGTCCACGGCAGTGGCAATGACACCGAGGCTGCAGCTGACATGCCAGCCCCTGAGCTGGGCTGCTGGTGTCAGCCTGACACTGGAGGCGGCTGTGCTGCGGTGGCCCTCACTCCTCACCAGCCCTGGGGGTGGGCAGGTGTCAATGAGGCATGGGGACTGAGGGGACCGGGTCCTTCACTGACCTGCCCTGGCTGGTGGCTCCATGTGGCCTTCCCTGCAGCTTCCCTGGCCGGCTGTGCCCTGGCCACCGGCACGATGGCTTTGCTGTGGCAACACAGGTCAGGGCTTGGTTATCACTTGGCTGCTTTTGCCACAAGGACGGCTTCCATTGCGTCCCCAAACGCAGTTTCTCCTTCAGCTGTTGAAGGTCAATGCCCACCTGTACCCACAGGCCTTTGGCAACCTTGAAGACCTGCTGTCGGCCACAAGGGTCTCTGGGCACCCAACCATTGCTCATCCCAGATGGCACCTGCTTCACAGAGTGGCCTTCCGGTCAGGGGCTGGCTTTGGCGAGGACGGTGGCACCTGCTCTGGCCTTCAGGCCTCTGCCACAGAGGGTCAGGCTGCTGGCCCTCCTGGGCTCCACAGGGATGCCCAGCTGGGCCTGGGGAGGGGCAGGGGTCAGTGTCCTGCCTGGGTTTTGGGGATAAGGGCCCCAGCTCTGGGGGGCTGGCCTGGCATCCACTGCTGCCTACAGGCCCCGGGGGACTCGGTGGGCTGCGTTCCCCATTCTCAGTCCCGCCGAGCCCCTCCTGGATGTCCCTCTGCAGGAACCTGTGCCCCAGCGCCATGGCCGGGCCCTGTCTGGGGTGTCCTGGGCGGGAGGCGGCTCTGAGTGCAGAGCAGGGTGCCCACATGGGGGGCTGCTCCTTAGCCGCCCCCTCCTCCTCTGTAGGGATGGCGTGGTGACTTCCCACCCCAGGCCCGGTGGTGCTGCTGTCACCAGGTGCTGGGAGCCCCCTGGGGTGGGGTTGTGGGGGCAGGAGATGCTGCTGCTCCTTCTGACTCAGGTGGGGTCACTTCTCACAGGCAGGTGGGCCCAGGGTGCTGGCCCCCAGCCGCCTGTGCCCTGTGGAGCTGCCCTGCCCCTCTGGCCAGCCTGGAAGTGCCCTCAGCTGGTCGTGAGGGGAGTCGGTGCGTGAATGGTCCGACTGCCCCGTCCCTGGGGGTGGAGGACGGCTCTGGGGGGCCTGCACTGGCTCCCCAGCGCCTGCTGAGGCCCGTGGCGGCCGCAGGGCTGGCGCTGGCGCTTGCCCGCCTGCCCGGCGATGTGTCCTCTTCGGAGAGCGCGTTGCTGGGTGCTTTCTCTGTGGTGGTGGTAATTGGGACCCGCTTTTACGGGACAAGCCTGGCGGGCTGGGAAGTTCTGCACAGTCTTGGAGCTCAGGTTAACCTGAATGTGGGGGGTGGGCTTGGCTGGCAATCTCGTCCCCCCTCCAGGCACAGCTGCCCCGCAGCACGCAGGCTGGGTGACACCACCTGAATTCCCTGCCTGGGCCCCGGGGCAGACCAGGTGTGGGGGGCGGCCAGGAGGGACCCAGGGAATCAGTGCCACAGGCTTCCCTGGGCGTGGCTGCCCCAGGCTGCGGTATCAGGTGTGGATGTGGCCTCATGGCCAGTTTGTTCCTCTGCAGGTCTGGCAGGGTCCTGCACGACGTTGACCCAGGGATGAGAAGGCCCTGGTCCCTCACCCCCGCCGGAGTGGGTCTTGTTGAGAATTCAGCCAGTGGTGGGCAAACGCATGGACAGGCAGACAGGGACGGACAGACGGGCCCTTGCTCACACCCCGAAGCACCGCCTGGGATGAGGGGCAGCTGGGTGCCAGGAAGGGCAGCGGCCTCGAGGGCAGGTCTGGGCTCAGGCAGGCTTCGGAGGCTGAGCCTCCTGCTGCCCCCGCCCGACGCAGCCACGGCCTCCCAGAGCCCCCGGAGCCCGGAAGTGGCAGGCCCCCGCCTGCAGCCACTCTTTGCTCCATCATTTTTCAGAAATAATTGTGCGGCAGCGTCAGGCTGTCTCCGCCCCTCCCGCACAGCCTGCCCCCAGCCCCGGTCACGGCTCGGCCCCCAGGCCCTCTCCGGCCGGCCTTGCCTGCCACGCACCGTGTGTGTTGAGGTGTTTTCCCTGCAAGGTCTTCATCATCCTCTAATTGTTCACATTTATTTTCCTCCTTCTGGGCGAGCAGCCCTGCAAGCCACGGCTCGACTCTCCTTGGCGGGCGTCATTAATGCGGCTTCCGTGCCCGCGATCCGGGGGGCTGCCCCCGCCCGCCGGCCCGGCCGCCGCTCCTCGCCCGCCCGAGATGGATGTTCCTTTATTGCCCATAAATCTCCGCACAGCCCTTTGCGAAGACAGATTGGAGGCCTCCTGCTCCCCGGCGTCTGTCGGCCGGCCGGCAGTGGGTTTAATTGGCCTTCCCCGCGGAGGCCGTCCCGGCAGGAGAAGCTCAGTGTGGGCCGGTGGTGTCTCGGGCATCTGCAGAAGGGGCTGTCCTCTGCCCCTCGCTTGGTCTGGGGGACCGAGAGAGGCTGGGCCACGTGCAGGGACAACCGCTCCTCCCTCGTGCACCCATCCGTGTGGATGCCACATGCCAGCCCACACAACGTGGCCTCCCACATCCACGTGGCCGGCAGTGGCCCAGGCCCAGGAGGGGTCCCTGTCTCGCCAAGGTGGCCCAGGAGTAACACTGCAGCCTCAGGGGCCCCCTGCCCAGGAAGGAGGCCCACGGGTTCTACCCGGCACACAGTAGATGCATAATAAATGCGTAGTGAACTGCGTAGCACAAGGGACCCTCTGCCCAGCCCAGCCACGGCATTGGCAGCGGGGCAGCATCCCTAAGGGGCCGGACACCCCCCCAACGCCCTGGTGGCTGTGGGTCCTGCCCTGCTCATGGCCAGCAGGTCTCTCTGGCCCCGTGTGCCACCTGGGGCCGGCGTGTGGGAAATGCTGCGTGTGCAACACTCAGAGTGTGGGGCTGAGTGCTCAGCTGACGTCAGGGTCAGGGGTCCCCAGGCCAGCTCTGGGGGGGCCCATGGGGGTGGGGTGTGCTCAGGCCACCAGCCCAGCTCAGCCGGGTCCCACCACTTCCTGAGTGGCCTTGAGGGACGCCCTCGGCCCGCCTGCCCCCGGGGATCCAGGTGCGAGCTTGCTGCTGGGGTCTGGGGGCCAAGAAGACAGGTGGTGGGTAGGGATGGCTGGAGGCCTGGGGCCCATGTGGCAGAAATGCCCTGTCTGGCCCCTCTGCTGGGGGCCTCGGCCATCACAACCATCTGTAAGCCCCTCTGGTGCGGCCCAAGCAGGGACCCCTCCTGTGGGGGTTTCCTCACTCCTCACACCAGGCGGGACACCGAGGGCTGTTGAGGTGTGGTGACCTGGCCACAGCTCTGAGCCTCTCGAGCCCTGGCCGTGCAGGCCTGAGTGCTGCAGATCTGCTCCGTGACCACATGGCTGGGTATGGATCAGCCTGGGGGATGCGACAGGGCTTCCTGGAGGAGGGGGTGGTGTGAGAGCTGAGCACGGAGCAAAGTGGAGGAGCCGAGAGTTCTGTGGCTGGAGCTGGGGGCAGGTGCAGGGGAGACGGGGCTGGACGGGTGCCCGCTCCTCTGCCCACTGGCTCTGCCCTGACCTTTGGGACTCCAGGCTCGGCCCAGCCCCTTGGGGGACGTTAAGTCAAAGGCTGGGCCTCCTCACTGTGGCCAGAGGTGGCCCAAAGGCCACGTGACTAGACACAGAATTGCAGTGGTCATGTGCCCACCACAGCTCAGCATGTGTCCCCAGGCTGACTGGCACAGGAGAGGCCCAGGCACCAAGTGGAGAAGCCACGCTTGGCAGCAGGTATCTGACTGAGCCCGGCCTCAGGTCCAGTCCTGCCCGACTTGTCACTTCATCCCTCTGGGCCTCAGCATCCCTGTCTGCACCCTGGGAACAGTGTCCTCCCAGCAAGGCTCGCCACATGCCGGGGAGGCTGCCAGGTGGCATCCCCCACCCTGTTGCCACTGTGGCTGGCCCCTGGGCCCCAGCTCATGCAACAAATAAACATTTGCTTCCCTCTAAACTTGTTTCCAGCATGTTCTTGGTCTCACTGGACATTAGTTGACCATCAGCTGCTGAACGTTCTGCTGCTTCTATTATTTCAGGACTCATTTAAGGATTAAAAAATAATTATTCCAATTACTATGCAAAGCCTGGGGCAGCCAGATAAATGGGGCAGGCGCTCCCATCCGAGGACACGGCCAACCCTGCAGCCCCTGGGAGGCCGGTGCACAGGGCAACTCCAGGAACACCTCCAGGCCTCCCAGGGTGGGGTGGTGGCTGGGGTGAGTGCCCCCAGGAGCAGCCCAGCTGGCCCAGCACCCTGCCTGTCACCCAAGGTAGCTGCAGCCACTGTGAACCCAGCCCAGGTGTCATCCTTCACTGATTGTGCTTGGTGGTGCGCCCGGGGACACAAGGGTCAGCCCTGAGCTGTGAAGGACTCTGTCGGCAGGTCGCCTTGCAGCTGGCCAGGCATCCCTGGGCAGGGGCTGTGCTAAACCAGCAGACAGCCTGCAGTTAATCAGCTTCCTGAACAGGCCTCAGTGTCCGGGGGACGTCAGCCACCGGCCGGCCCACCCTCCAGCACTCGACCTCAAGGGGCACCAACTGGGCCAGGGCTAGGGCGGGCATGGCCCGAGAGGGGTTGGGGTGGTGCAGGCAAGAGCTGAGCCCCTGGGTTCTGGCTCAGCACCCCACCCCCTCCCGGCCCCAGTCAGCACCGGCCGGTGAGCTCATCTCTTCCTGGGCTGTAAATATCACCCAACTGCTCACGACTCCCAAATGTGTCCTCCAGCCGGGCCCCTCTCCTGAGCTCAGCCTGCACAGCCCACGCGACACCCCCGCCCAGATGTCTTCTGGGCCTCGACAAGGCGGCCGCTCCTCCTGGTGCCCCCACCTCGGGGAGAGGCACCCCATGCCTGCTGCTCAGGGCAGACGCCTGGGAGCACTGCCGCCGCCCCCGCCCCACGGAGGCATCCACGCTTCCTGCCGAGTCCAGCTCGAAACTCTCCACTTCCTTCTGAATCCTCCTCTCCTCAGGCCTGGCTAGACCTCAGGCAACCCCCTACCCCGCCATTGCACAAGCCCCCGCTGTGGCCTGGAGGGGCAGGTGCAGAGCCCTGAGGGCTGGGCTAGGGGCTCTGGTGGTGCCGGGAGGAGCAAGTGACCACAGAGGCAGGGCCCAGTCAGGGCATCCAGGGTGGTCAGCTTGGTCACAGCTCAGTGTGGGGCCCTGTCGCTTTCTGAGCCACCACCTCCAGTAGGCTCCCAGCCCCCAACTGAGGGCCAGCTGGTGGTGACACACACAGCCTGAAAGGTGCCTGAGGGCACACAGGTGCCTGCCTTTCCTGAGGAGTGGGCCCACCACAGATAGTGAGCTCCTCGTCCTGGGAGGTGTGCAAGCCGAGGTGGGACCTGCTGTCCTTCCTCGAGCCACTGAGGCTGCTGCCAACGTCCACCGCAGATGGGCAGCTCAGGAGCAGCCTCCAGCCTCCTCCCAAATGGTGTCTGCAGTTTCCTGGTTCTGACTCATGCAGGAGCCCCTGCCTCAGCCCTGCCCCTACCCTGGATTTAGCAAGTTCGCCTGTGTCTTCTGGGGCACGGCAGGGCCGCTTGGGAGAAAATGGATAAAGAAATGCTTGCCCATGCTGCGTCTGCCCCCCCGGCACCCAGCCACGGGCTGGCAGACTCCTGGGCACGGCTGCGGGGTCGCAGAGAACGGGGCTGCCTGGGGGTGCTGAGGGTGGGCTGTTGGCACCAGCGTCTCCACAACAGGCTGTGCAGAGCTGCAGAGGGGAAGCAATGGGGGCTCCTGGGCCCAGAGGGGCTGGGGCAGCAGCCTGGGTGGGGCAGACAGCGCAGGTCTGGGCAGGGCCCGTCCCCAGCCCTGGGGCACAGCTGTCAGCCCTGGAGCTCCTGCGTGCACAGGGCAAGCTGCGGGTGGAGTTCTGGGCAGCCGTGCAGGGCTAGGAAGCACCAGCGGCACAGGCACGAGGGTGTCCTGGAGGAGACGGCACAGGTGGAGGCCCCTGCTGAGGAGGGGTAGGGGCCAGACAGGATCATGGCATCCTGAGTTGGCCTTGGTCCCTTGGTCTGAGCCCCTCCTCAGCAGCGGCACAGAGTGGCAGGCGGGCGGGGTGGGGGGGGCCTTGGCTGCCAAGCACATCCCCTCCCCCAGCTCCGAGCCCCAGCCGCCCCCACGGCCATCTGGCAAGGCAGCAGCGCTCCCCACGCTCTCCCCGTCACTGGCACCATGTGCTTCTCCCTCCCCTCTCACCAGCCCCTGCCCTGGGTGGGGGTCCTTCCCTGGGATGGCTTCCGGCCACGTGGCTCCTTCCCTTTGTCCCCAAGTCCTCTGGCCAGGCCTGGGAAGCAAAGCATGCCTATGCATATTTTTGCCTGTGTTGCTCATAGTACTGGCCAGCACACGTGTGCATGCATGTGTGTGCACGTGTGGTCCCTACCCTGCCATGTGCGTGTGTTGTGTGCACACGTGTGTGCAGGGGCACGCAGAAGCCACGAGGGCCTGCATCTGGGCCGTGGTTGTGGTGTAAGTGGGGGTGCCCTGGGCACACGCATGTGGGGCTGGGGCTGCGGCAGTGGCGGGCGACCATGGGCAGTGGTGTGAGGGTGCACACGGCCCTGCCGGGCTTCCCCCACCCAACGCCCCTTCAGGGTCTCCCGCTCCTGCCCACCCCCAGCAGCGGAAGCAGGGTCCTTCTGGCTCTCAGCACCCTCAGCCTCCTCCTGGGGACAGCTCAGGCTGGGCTGGCTGGGGTTGGGGCCCCAGAGCGGACACCCCCACAAGCTGCCACGTCAAGGCCCGTGGGCCTGGTACCCGCTCCGTCAGCGAGTTCTCGGGGAGCGAGCTGAGTCTTTGTGGCTGGGCTGGCAGGGCACCAGGCCGCCCGGTGTCCGAGCTGCCCGTGTGGCTGGGTGACTCCCCTTCTTTCAGGCCTCGTGACTGGGGAGTGGCTGCACCCCCGGCACCCACTCCCGCCTCTCGCCGCCCACAGCACCCTCAGCCTGAGAGGCCACAGCTTAAGAAAAGAGCTCTTTATTCCACGTCGTCCGACATTTTTACACAAGTAAAATAAAATGCATATCTCTCTATACCGCGATCGGGTGGGAGGCAGCGTTCTGGAACAAACGCTGCCGCCAAACCCTGTAAACATGATGGGTGGAGATGGGGTGGCGGGCGGGAGGTGTCCAGCAGGGAGGGCCTGGCCTGCCCCGCGGGGCCTGCCGTCCGCTGGCTGGCGGGTGGAGGGAGACCCCGTATGTACACGCAGCTGGCCGCGGAGCACTCTTGCGCCGGGGGTCAGCAGGGCCTGAGCACCGTCCCCAGCACCAGCGCGAGGCCCAGGGGCGCAAGGCTGCAGGCCAGCGTGGGCAGGGCGCCTGAGCCCTCCGCGTCGCCCGCCCCGCCTCCCCCACTGACTGCCTGGCCCAGGCGGCAGTGGCTGCGGGTGCGGTTCTTGCGGGAACAGCCAGGCCTCCGGCGAGGGCCCGAGGTGGGGAACCCTGGGGGCTCAGAGCCCTGCGGCCGCAGAGCGGTCAGCGGGGGCTCAGCCGAGCTGGGCAGGGTCCCAAAGGGGGAGTCGTTGATGTGCCGGGGGCCCGAGCCGTTGCCTGGAGGGCTGTCGCCTGGCGGCACACGCCCCTTCAGTGCGTTTCCGGCGGAGCCCGGCCTCCCAGGTTCCAGCACTGAGTTCTTGTCTGCAGCGTCTGGCTGGCAGCACTTGGGCAGCGCCAGCAGCTCCTCATCTGTGCGCCCGCCGGTCCAGATAGGACGGGAGGGCCGGGCGGCCACAGCACAGCCCTCCAGGTCCCCAGTCACCAGGCGCTTGAGGTCACGGCCGGCCAGGCGCGGGGGCAGGCTGCAGGGTACCTCCGATGAGGAGCCGCGGAACTTCTGCAGCCAGGCCCAGAGCGGGCGTGCCCGGCAGTCGCACACCCAGGGGTTGTCGTTCAGCCGCAGGTACTGCAGGGAGCGCAGGGGCGCCAGGGCCTCCGCGGGCAGCGCCGACAAGTTGTTGGCGAACAGGTACAGCGTCATGAGGCGGCCCAGGTCGCGGAAGGCCTGCGGGTGCACGCGGGCCACGTGGTTCTGGTGCAGCAGCAGGCGGTCGAGACTGTGCAGGCCCCGGAAGGCGCGCTCGGGCACGCTGGGGATGCGGTTGCCATGCAGGAAGAGGTGAGTGAGGTTGCCCAGGTCCCGGAAGGCGTCGTCGGGCAGCGCCTGCAGCCCGTTGTCCTGCAGGTAGAGGTACTGCAGGGCGGCCAGGCCTCGGAACAGGCCAGGGCCCAGCTCCCGCAGGCCACAGCGGTCCAGGTGCAGCGTGTGCAGGCGGCCCAGGCCGTGGAACGTGGCGGGGTCCACGGCTCGGAGCTGCGCGTTGTCACTGAGGTCCAGCTGCTCCAAGAGGGTGAGGCCGGCGAAGGCGGCAGCGTCAATTCGGGCGAGCGTGTTCGAGTGCAGCCACAGGATGGTGAGGTTGCGGCAGGCGCGGAAGCTGGCTGCGGGCACGTGCGAGATGCGGTTGCCGTGGAGGAAGATGCGCTGGCTGGCAGCCGGGATGCCCGTGGGCACAGCCTGCAGGCCCTGCTGGGGGCAGCTCGTGGTCACCTTGGGCTCATTGTAGCACACGCAGGCGCCTGGGCACGGGGCCACCACCTGCCAGGCCTGCAGCCATAGCACCCACGCCAGAAGCCGGCTCCCTGAGGGCAGAGGACAGGGCGGTTAGCCAGCAGAGGGTCCCACAGATGCTGGGGGCTGTGCTGGAGCCAGCCTGGCCCCCGGGATTGGGCGGGGAGCCCCAGGATTGAGGCTGTTGGGATCCCTGCTCCACACGCCACATGGACGCTGCTGGGCTGCCACGTGCGGTGGGAGCTGCATGCGCCTCCCCGGGAAACCCGCTGCGGACTCCGCACATCACGCCTGCCCTCCCTCACACACGCTCAGGGTCAGCCACCGCCAGCCACTGCGTCACCTCTGTCACCTCCGGGACAGGTGCTCACAGCTGCAGAGACCTTCTCAGGACTGCAGCGAACACAGAGAGCCCTGCAGGGCTCCCGGGGTCCCCACAGCAGCAGGGCCTAGGAAGCATAATGGGGCTGGGGTTCTCCTGCCAGCGCCCCTGCTCCCCCAGAAACAGAAGCGTGCACGCTGGGAAGACAAGTGCCCCCCAGGCAGGCTGCTCCCTCCCCCACACATCCTCCTTTCAGGCACTTCCTGACTTGGCAGGAACACCTCCTGAAGCCTCCGCCCCCCGGCCTCATCCTTTCTCTCCACCCGGAGGAGAGGAGGAGCTGGCTGCTTCCCCGCCAGTCCCTGCACCATCCCCCTGCCCTCGCCCCTCCCACCCAGATGCACCCTGGGCAAGGACGGCCTCTGCCTCCACTGGGGGCCAGACACACCTGGGCTTCACCAAGCACCTATACCGGCAGCGGGCCCTTGCTGGGGTGCCGAGTCCAGACCTGGCCTTGCCGGCAGGGCCCCCGCGCCCGCAGTAAGCATTCCTGCCTCTCTCAGCCCAGCGTGAGAGCCCCTCCCCACGCTGAAGGTTCTCTCTGCCTTCAGGAGTGAGTCTATTAAAATGTGAGTCCCCCTGGGAGGGTTGCGGCTTATCAGCTACCACTTGAGTTATCAGCTAACACCTTCCTTGACAGCTAACACCTGCGCTGACAGCTAACACCGTCCCTGGCAGCTGGCTAAGAGCAGGACTCTGCAGACTGAGGCCGGCCAAGTGCTGGGGTTGGAGCCAGGCGGGAGAACAGACAGGACAGCAGGCCAGTGTCCCCCACCCAGAGCTGTGTGATCCTGGGGCCCTCCAACCCACGTTCGGGCCCCTGTCCCACTGGGTCCCCTCTGCCTGGGCCAGTGCAGATGCCCCAACCCAGAGCCCAGCAAGCCCAACAAGTGCAGTGCTCACCAGGCATGAGTGTCCTTCCAGGCTCTGGTCCCCAGGTCCTGAGACGCCCTCCCCATAGCCTGGGGGCCTCCTTTGTCACCCCCAGGCCATTTGTTGGCTGCCAGGGAGAAAGCAGCCCTGATGGGGTCTCAGAGGAGCCTCCCGGCCTGGGCACCCCGCCCTGGGTGAGCTGTGTGAGGGAGAGGCCACGACCCGATGTCCGACGTGAACTGCAGCCACCCTTGCTGCTCTCTCCTGTGCTCCCTCCCTGGGAAGGCAGGGCCTGGTCATGCCATCGCCCCCCCAGTCTCTCACCTGCTGTTCCTGGAGGAACCTGGGGTAGGGTGGAGCGGGGGGAGGCCCCAGGAGCTCCCGGGACAGGCTCAGGACCTCACTGGCCACGCCATGCCACAGGTCACTGACCACACCTTGCTGCCAACCTGTCCCACCAAGACAGATCGCCTGCCACACATGGTGACCGCGCCCCCCACATCAGGACTGAGCCATGCCACCACCAGGCCACGTCCTGTGGCTCCCAGGCTGAAGCCGTGGGCTGGGAGCGGCCCCGTGTTGGGCTCAGCTGACTCCCAGAGCGAGTCCCTGCTCAGGGGTCTCCTCCCTCCCGAGGCCACTGTGCCCACCCTGCGAATGCCCCAGGCCGGGCTTCAGGATGGAGCCGAGGGAGGCAGGGGCATGTTGGGGCAGCCGCCTGGTGCTCAGCCCTGCCAGGAAGCAGGAACCCAGGCACAAAGGCTCGGACGGCTCCGTCCCCGCAGAGAGGACTGCTTTTCGGAAACCAACTTCTGAGAGTTGGGCGAGGTGGGCTTTCTCCCGCCGCAGCCGTGGTAATTGGCTCCAGCCTGGCCCCCTTGGGGCCTGCCCGCTGGTCTCCATGGCAACCCCTCCGCAGAGCGAGCAGGAGGGGGCATCTTTTTATGAGATAATCAAACCCAACTTTGCAGCACAGGTTTGTACTCACAGCAGGGGTCCTGGGGGTGAGGGAGACCCAGCCAGGTCATGGCGGGTGGGGGAGTCCTCTGACCCCACCTCAGAGGCTGGACCCACCCCAGAAGGCCTCTCTGGCCTCCAGGTCTGCCCCCAGCCCCTCTCTCCTTTCTGTCCCCCAATTCTCAGTGTGAGCTCAATCCCCCACCCCGCACATGTGGTGAGCGAACAGCCCTGCCGTGGCCCGGCTCCCGGCTCCCGCAGAGAGAGCACTCGGACCACACCCCCAGGCCCCCGCATCAGCTGCCCCGACACAGCCGGCCCCATGCCCACCTGAGCCTGCCCGGGCCCCAGCCATCTCCCCAGCCGTGGGCCTCATCGCCCTCCCCCATCTCCTAGCGCCGCACAAACTGTGCCTCTCCTGTCATCCCCAGGCTGATCCTTGCTCCTCTTTCCTCCGGTCACCGCTGGGGCCCTCCCCAAGGACAGGCGCTGCTGTCAGGGCTGGGGTGGCGCACGGGGTTCCAGTCTCAGCCCAGGCCTGGCTCAGGAGCCAGCCCTGCCTGGAAGGCTCTGAGCTTTCCCAGGGAGACCGGACCCCGTGCCACCGGGCTAAGGCCAGGACACTGGGCGGCATACAGGCCTGGGTGCGTCTCCCCAGCGTGAGCAGCAGGCGGCCCAGGTGGGCACCTGCACCACCAGCTCCTGTGAGCAAAGGGTGCTGTTCACGGTCACTGTGGGAGGGGGTGGGGAGGAGGGAAGAGGGGGAGGGGAGGGGCTGGGAGGGATGTGGGCTGGAGGAGGGAGAGAGCAGGTGGGGCGGGAGGCTCTGGGGACCCGCAGGAGCCGGCAGGCAGGCAGGCGGCTGCTGAGGTCAGCAGCTCACCCCAGCAGCAGCGGAGCCGAGCCGGAGCTGCAGTGGGAGCCTAGCTGGGATGGCCTTCCTTGGTGTCCTCCCCGTTCCCACGGCTCCTGGTGCCCTGCCCTCTGTCCCCAGAGACACCTCTGCTTCCACCTGGCAAGGCTAAGAGATGGCGCCTTGGAGGCCCAGAGCACCAGCCTTCGTCCGTCGGCTCGGTGCCCTTGGGCCTCAATGCCTCCATGCACACCGGGGCAGCAAGGCACCGCCTTCACCGCGTTGTTGGGAGGGTCCCACCAGCCCGACGTTACAGATTAGCAAACTGAGGCACTGAGCGTGTGGTGAAGCCCTGCCCTGCCCACCCCAGACCACCCAGGAGGAAGGGTGGGCCAAGAGCCACAGTGCTGCCCAGAGGGGCCACAAGGCGTGTCCAGCCAAGCACGAAAGACCGTGGCCGGGGAAGGAACGAGGGTGTGGGGGGCTGGGCTGCCCATGAGGACAGGTGAGGAGCACTTGGCGCTCCTGTGCCCTCGTAGCTGGGGGGGCACCTCCAGGCAGGCTCCGAGCTGCTGCCCCCAGGCTGGGGCGGAGGCTGTGGGGAGGGAGGTGAGCGGAGCACGGCCGGGACATCAGGCAGCTCAGGATCCTCTGGCACACCAGCCCTGTCCCCGTGAAGCGGCCACGTCACAGACCACAGTTACGAGGCAGAACAGGAGGCCACACTCAGCACACCAAGGCCAGAAATAGCTCCGGGCGGGGGTGGCGGGCCCGTGCCGTCCCCACACCACAGAGGATCAGGGCACCCCTCCCAGCACCCGCTCCCCACTCCTGCTGGCCTCCACCGCTGACTCACCCCCTCCCCGTCTATCTGTCCCCATGTCCTCACTCGCTTCTCACACGCACGCCCACCCGCTGTCCGTCCTCGGGCCACAGACACGTGCAGGGCCGCTGTCCTTCCCAGAGCACCTCCTGTGTCCTGGGGCTGCAGGTGCTGGGGGCAGGAGGGTGGCAGCAGCTCCCCAGGGGGCAGCCCACCTGCCAAGGGCCCCGTGTCCTGTGGGTGTGGCCACCAGCCCTGGCCGCCCCAGCCGGGCCCTGCTCCTTATTGATCTTCTCAGGGACGAGGCTGCAGGGCCTAGGCGGGCAGGTAAGGTTGCCATTGGGCAAGGACGCCCACCACACAGGAGGGCGCTGCACCTGGGCTAAGGTGGCTCCAGGCCCAGCCCCACACCTCACCCCTGCCCAGCCGGGCCTGTCCAGGCCTGGTGATGCTGGGCTCACCCTGAGACAATGGGACGCTGGTGGACCCAGGACCAGCAGGCCAGGCCTGAGCTGGGCCCCTCAGTCTGATGAATTCTCTTAGGGTGCAGTGGTCAAGTTTACTGACCCATTTTACAGATGAGGAAAATGAGGTTTGGTGGGAGGAAGCCACCTGCCATAGCCCCAGGGCTGGGGGGATTCCCAGCACCCTGGCACTGGGGTGCTGAGAGGCCTGGCTGGGCAGCAGAGGGTTAGCCCCCAATGCCTAACCCAAGCAGCATGTCCCAAAGTTCCCAGCCAGCATGACACCCGAGAGGGGCCACCTTCCATGTCACAGATACTGAGGCTGGCGGGGCAGGGCCTGGCCCAGCTGGAGGCCTGGATGGCAGGCTCACCCGAGGGCTGTCCACTCCCTCAGTGCTCCCTACAGCCCTCAGCCAGGTGCCGTGCCGAGTGCTGCAGACACACTGACCATGGGTGGCCACCCTGCTGCGTGGCTGGTGCCATGTTGGGGAGTCAGAGGGAGGGGCCTCTGCTGGCCCAAAGGTACAAGGACGAGGGCAGGAGCCCAGGAGCCCACAGGTCTAGGCAGACCCTCTGGTGGGCAGGACACTCAGCCCAGCGCCCACACCTCAGGCGTTCATCCTTGGCCAAGGCCGGGTGCTCACCTGCAGGGCCCAGTGCTAGATCCTGCCCTCCCTCAGGCCCCACGTGCATTCCCAGGGCGCGCACCCCAACCTGAGCCCCAGCCCTCGCCGCCCCAGACCCCAGGTCTGCCACTTGCACACAGCTGACCACGGCCTGTGGGGCCACGTGCCAGCCTTGAGCAGGCAGGCTGAGTACCAGGGCAGGGACCCGGGGGCGCCGCAGGAGCACATCCACCTGGGCCTGGGGCAAGGCGGGCGCAGCTGAGCAGCGGAGGGTGGCTGTGACGGGGCCCCTCCCAGGAGCCAGGCCGGGGTGGAGGGTCTGCTGTCCACTGCAGTGGGCGACCACAGCCCCACGTGTCCTCCTGCCCTCGGCACTTGTAAAACATGGCCAACAAGGCAGGCGGGCAGCCTTTGCCTGCGCAGGATTTATTCTGCTATGAAAAGACACATGCGGGTCTGGCAGCAGCTCAGACCAGCCCCAGTCAGGAGGACAGCAGCTGGACAGGACCTACCTGAGCCATCCCAGGTACAGCCCAGCCCTTCACCTTCGAAACTGAGTTGGGGGCAGCGCTGGCTGGGACCACGGAGCATCCCGGGGGGTTAGAAGTGTGCCCGGCCAGGGGCAGGCAGGGAGGGCCAGTGGGCCCTTTCCAGGGGAGGAGGGATCCCCAGTGCAGCAAATGGCCTCCTCAGCCTGACACCCCACTAGAGTCACCCCCGGCCGAGGCCAGAGCCCTATGTCCAGGTGGCCAGAGTGGAACCTCCCGTCAGAGCCAATGGGCCTAGCACCTCCTCGGCTATTGGCACCTGGTGCACCAGCCCAAGGCCGGCTGCTTCTGTGAAGGACGTGTTCCTGGCGGACAGCCACACCTGTGTGCTCACGCACTGCTGTGGCTACTCTCCTGCTACAACGGCAGGGTTGAGTTGTTATGACACACTGCGTGGCCCACAAAGCTGGAATTATTTAGTATCACGCCCTTTACAGAAAGTCTGCCAACCTGGTTTGGGAGTGAGAGCCTGCTGTGGGTGGGGGCTGCCACCTTCATCCTCACAACAGCCCCAGCAGAGGTCACCTTAACCCCCACCTAATGAAAAGGAAACCAAGGGTCAGGGAAGACCACTGTCCTGTCGAGGCCTGTGCAAACAGAGCCCAGTGGCCTCTCACCTTAGTGCAGGGTCAGCATCTCACAGGGATTGGGGTGGGGCGTGGGGAGAGAAGGGTTTCTAAAATACCCTGCAGGTCAAAGAAAAAGCAATCATTTTGCTAAAGAGGCTGTCGGGAGGCTCAAACATGCACAAAAGAAGCAAGTTTAAAAACACAAGGAAGCCCGCGCGGTGGTGGCATGTGCCTGTAGTCCCAGCTACTCGGGACGCTGATGAGAGAGGATTGCTTGAGCCCAGGGTTGGAGACGAGCCTGGGCAACATAGTGAGACCTTGTCTCAACCCCCCCCACACAAAGAGAACAAAATTGTTTGTAAGGAGCAAAGGGACAGAGGAGGAGGTGCTGGGTGACAGTCCAGCTTGGCAGGGAGGGACCCTAATGGTGCCTCAGGGGAGACAAATCTAGGGGAGGTGGTTTTAGGGTGGGCGGTGGTTTAACTGAGGTTGAGGGGGGTCTCTGGGGCCACAGCCCCTCCAAGACAATCAACTGTCCCAGGACCCTGTAGGGGTTGGGAGGTCCCTCCCTGCATCGCATGCCAGGGGCTCTGGCCAGGTCACACCAAGGTGGCCCGCTGACCCATTAACATCAAGTTGCCACCCTGGGCCAGGCAGGGCCTGGAAGGAGGGGTCACAGGCAGGTCAGTGTCAATGCACTTCCCAGGACATCGAGGTTCTGGGCCTCTACTAACAGGGTCCTCACAGTTAAGAACAGAGAAATATCAAAGGGGAGAAGACTCAGTCCAGGAAAGGAGAGAGGACTGGGAGTGTGGCGCCTCTGTGCAAACAGGCTGCCCTGGGCCTCCTTCAGTGGCTTCAGGCCTGGCTGCTCCTGCAGACCCATGGCCAGGATTGTGAAGGTGAAAGTGAGCTCTGGAGGCATTTGCTGTCCTTGTTGTCATCATCACCCCCACCACCATCATCACCATCACCATAATATTATCACCACCATCATCACCATCACCATAATATTATCATCATCACCATCACCATCATATTGTCATCATCATCATCACCAGCATCACCACCACCATCATCACCTTCATCACTACCATCATCATCACCATCATATTATCATCATCACCATCACCATCATCATCACCATCACCATCATCGCCATCATCACCATCGCCAACACCACCATCACCATCGCCATCACCATCGCCATCACCACCATCACCACCATCATCACCATCATCATCACCACCACCACCATCACCTTCATCACCATATCACCACCATCATCACCATCACCATCATATTATCATCATCACCATCGCCATCATCACCATCACCATCATCACCACAATCACCATCATATTATCATCATCACCACCACCATCACCATCATCACCATCATCACCATCACCATCACCATCATCACCACCATCACCATCACCATCATCACCATCACCATCACCATCATCACCACCATCACCATCATATTATCACCATCATCATCACCATCACCATCATCACCATCGCCAACACCACCATCACCATCATCATCACCACCACCACCATCACCTTCATCACCATATCACTACCATCATCACCATCACCATCATATTATCATCATCACCATCACCATCATATTGTCATCATCATCATCACCAGCATCACCACCACCATCATCACCTTCATCACTACCATCATCATCACCATCATCACCATCATATTATCATCATCACCATCACCATCACCATCACCATCATTGCCATCATCACCATCGCCAACACCACCATCACCACCACCACCACCACCATCACCACCGTCATCACCACCACCACCATCACCACCATCATCATCACCACCACCACCATCACCTTCATCACCATATCACCACCATCATCACCATCACCATCATATTATCATCATCACCATCACCATCATATTGTCATCATCATCATCACCAGCATCACCACCACCATCATCACCTTCATCACTACCATCATCATCACCATCATCACCATCGTATTATCATCATCACCATCACCATCATCACCATATTATCATCATCACCATCGCCAACACCACCATCACCATCACCAACACCACCATCACCATCACCACCATCACCACCACCACCGCCACCACCGCCATCACCACTGTCATCACCGCCATCACCATCACCACCGTCATCACCATCACCACCGTCACCACTGTCATCACCGCCATCACCATCACCACCGCCATCACCATCACCACCGTCGTCACCATCACCACCATCGTCACCACCACCACCATCGTCACCACCACCACCGTCACCACCATCACCACCACCACCATCATCATCACCACCATCACCATCACCATCACCATCACCACCATCACCATCACCAACATAATCACACCAGCTATGTGTAAGCTCCTTGGATGGAGGGCAGCCTGGGGCTGACGTGGGGCCTACCTGGGGCGCAGCCAGCCTTCGACAGGATGGGAGCCCCAGAGACAAGTGAGTGGAGGCCAGTGCTGAGTGGACACCAGACATCCCTGGGCAGGGTTTTCACCCAAAGATGCCCCATTCCAGCATCGGTGTCTTGAGGCTGTGCAGGCTCCTTTGATGAGCATCTGTCTTCCGTGGAGGCCCTGTCAGTCCACCATTCTACCCCTCAGCCTCACACAGGGCCCAGCAGCAAGGAGAACAGGAGGGAGAGGAAGGGATGGGGGCCCTGCCTCCCTGGGACAGGCCAAGGCGCAGACTTTCCTCATTCCTGAGGGTTTCATAACATCCCCACAGCAGTAAGGGGGTGACTGTCAACCCCACTACTCTGACAAGGGCACCAGCAAGGCCAGGGGACAGGGCAAGTAATTGGGGCTCCACAATCCCTGCTCACCCAGCAACCAGTGCAGACTCTGAGACCAGGGATGGCACACAGGGAGGAGCAGCCACCCTGGGCTCCCTGGCCCCCACAGCACCTCGACCCCCACCCAAGCCTCCTTCCCGCAGCCCTGGGCTCACATGCAGCCTCTGCACCCCCTCTCTGAGTAGCTAGAGAATCTCCCGGCCCCCTCTGAGTCTGTCTCCACGCCCGTGATGAGGACGACGATGGGCCAGCTCCCCCTGGACCCCAGAGACACCTCCAGCCTGGAAACCCTGCCCAGGTGGGCCTGGGTTCTGTGGCCTCCTCAGAGGCCTGTGGGTCTGATCCTGGTCAGCCTGTCTCAGGTGAAGAGCCTAGGGACATTAGGCACAGCTCAGATGTGGCATCCAGAGCCATGCGGATCCCTCTGCTCCAGCATCTCAAGGCCACCCCGGCTGGCCCGACAGCCAGCCGTTGCTTTGTCTAGCAGACGCTGCGGCAGGATGTCGGGGCCGGAGGAGGGTGGGGCAGCCAGGCTTCGCTGCAAACACACCTGGAGCCGCTTCCCTGCCGGCTCCACCACTGTCAGCCTCAGCAGAGAAGGGAGGCTGACAGACAGGCCTGGGCCCCGCTCACCTCACGGGAGACCCCCAGCACCCCCAGCACGCTGAGTCGCTGCAGCTTCTCAGACAACGCTGGTGGTCCCCCTGCCATGCCCACTCACCAAGTGTTCGACACATGATCTGTGTGAGAGATGTGTTTGCCCCTCCCGAGACCCACTAAGACGACGGTGGTGTGGAGCACTCCTCGAGGGGCAGGGAGCACAGCAGCTGGCTGTTCCCCTGTAGAGACACCCAGAGAATGGGTCTCCACCACCGGCACCGGGGGCACCCCGGGCAGCTTCTGCCCGCTGGCTGGAAGAGGGGCCTCATCTCCACAGGGCACCCACCAGCCTCCCTTGTTAAGGTGACCAGGAAACCAGCAACCACCAGGCGTCTGGAAAAGGTGGCAAATGCAGGTAAGGAGGGAAAGTGACTATAGAGGAAGAAGAGACGGTGTGGAGAAAAGACAAAAATTCAGAGAAAAATCTAATTAGTCCTCCTAGGGATGGAAAGGGATTTAAAACAAGAACAGGGTGCTGTGAACCAGGAGCCATCAGAACAAGGAAGAGTGCCTGGAAATTAGAAATAGAATTGCTAAAATTAAAAAAAAAATCAATATAAGGATTGGAAAACAAGGTCAAGGAAATCTTCCAGAAAGAAAAACAAAAAGAGAATGAAAAAAAATGAATGAGATTCAGAAGATAAATATAGGTCGAACATCTGTCTTAGGGGAGTTCCAGAAAGAGAAAACAGAAAAAACAGAGGGGAAAAAGTTATCAAAGAAATAACACCAGAAAATCTCCCAGTGCTGAGGACCCGGCCATCCGCGGGGCACTCACAGTGCAATTTCGGGGCCCTGGGGGTCTGGGGAGGTCCGAAGCTCAGGAGGAAAGCTGGTCGTGAAGACGCGGTGGCCGTGGGCGCCACAGTGCACTGATGCCAGGAGACCACAAGATTGCGATGCTTGGAGGGCGGACTCAGTCCCACGTGGGAGTCGGGACCCCGTCCGTCCGGCCTACACAGACCTGCAAACACAGCAGGACTCCAAGAACGACTCTTCACTCTGCCTTCCTTAGAGAGCTACTTGTGGTTGCGCTTCAGCCAAAAAGAGGGTGTAAACCCAGAAGGAGGACGTGGGGGGCCCAGGAAGCACTGGCTGCAACCGGCAGGCGTGAAGGGAGTTGCAGGGGCCTGGGGTGAGGCCTCCCCTGGGGAAGGATGAGACCCCAGTAGAAGCCCTGCGGTGGGAGGGGTCAGCCCATGAGTGTGGCAGATGGAACAAGAGGAAGGAAAAAAAAAAAAACAAAGTCAACTGTAAACCCCAGAAAAGACAAAAGGCCCTGCAAGAGAGGGAAGGTCACCCCCACCTGACCCTTGGTGGGACAGTGCAGAGCGTTTATGTGACCTGGGTTGGGAAACCCCAGCTGCCAACCGTGCTGGGGTGTGTGCCGAGAGGACGGGGTTGGGGTAGGAGGCGTGGAAATGTGACGGTGACCACTGGCAAAACCAGAGAACAGGACAACGGTGGCTGCCACCTGGGGAGATGGCGTCAGAGCCTTGGAGGGTTGGGTGCAGGTTTTAACCTGTTGACTAAAATTTTACTGTTTTGAAAAACAGCTGCATATTTGGCACTGAAATCTCAGAAACAGAGATAAATAAAAAAAAAAAAAAAGAAAGAAAGCGCGCCTTCCAGAAGGTGCAGACCAATGTGGGTGAGAAGCAGGTGTCCCAGGTGCGGGAGGAGGAGGGGCGGCGAGAGCTCAGGAAGCACCTGGACGCACAGCCAGGGCATCTGGCGTCTGGTGCGGGGACAGGGCCCCACACGCCAGCCCCTGCTCAGCGGAGGGTGGCTAAGGACACTCTGGGCCTCCCAGGACACTCTGGGCTTTTGGCTTCAGAAGCCACTGCAGTCCTGACACTCGAAGCGGCAGCTCTGGCCGGGCAACCACTGCCCTCCCGCAAACGGCCCTCTGCACCCACCTGGCCCAGCCCTCACACCCCAGGAAGCCCTCCCTCGCCCCCCCTGTGCTCTCACGGCCACAGGCACCCCCTCCCTAGTCACAGATCCAAGTCCCCGGCCCAGACCGGGCCTGGCAGGCACTGCCTTACACCCTAGAGTCGGTTCTCAGCCCCTGGGCCCTGACCTTGGCCGAGGGCAGATAGACTCCTCTCGGCTTCCAGAGAGCCCCCAACACATTTCTGCAATCGAGCCCGAGGCGTGCAGGCAGGGTGACGTGAATAAGTAATTGCTTCCTTATTAACGAGTGATAAATCATTCCTATATGATCGTGCGTGATCACTCTTCCTTATTTGAAATCAATTTGGGATAGAAATTGTTGGCGGCTTCTCACCCGCGAGGGTGAGAAGCCCAGGCACCGGTGCCTCCCCGAAAAGGAGGTCAGTGTATTTCGGCTACTTCCTGAAGCTGATGTGCCACCAGGCAGGGCCACTGGAAGGGGGAGGCGGGCACCCCCGGCCTCCTTTCCTGAGCTCCTCTTTTTGGGACCCATCCCACCAAGCCCAGGGCACAGGCTGCACTGGGGGCCACCACAGGGCCATCAGGGGTCCTGGAGCATCTGAAGGCCACGCTGCACTCAGCACCCCCCATGGAACCCCCTAGGGCCCAGGCAGCCTGACCTTTCACCCTGCAGAGGGCACCTGGCACCCGGCTGGACCCCACGCCTCTGGGTTATCAAGCCTGCAGAGGCTCGGGCCTTTTCCCCAGTAACTGAACGATCTCACAGCCCTCCTGCCCCCTTTCCCTTCCTGCCCAGCCCACCGGCCCAGGCCTCAGCGCCTCTCCCCATTAACGCAGATGTGAAGCCTGCAGCCCACTGGGCCGCCAGCGCCCCCCTCCTGGCGGCCTCCCAGCCCCTGCCGTGGCTGCAGCAGACAGCGAGCCTGGGTCACCCCCAGGCCCTGCTGCTTGGCCCAGCTCAGGCACCGCCACGTCTCTCATTTGTGAGGGTCTGGGTAGGGCTCTTGGGTGGGCCCACTCCAGGGTCCCCTTGACACCCCTCCACCTTCCACCCACGGCCAGGCTGTCCGTTCCAGCCCACACCCACAGCAGTCACCTTAGCAGGCCTGTGGCTTCTGTCAGTATCGGCCCCCTGGGCTGCGGGTTCCACGGGAGCAGACCACGGCTGGTGACCAGCATACAGTAGGTGCTCTGCAAATGTTGTCATGTGAACGCAATAGATGACTACCACTATGGGCAAGTGGCAGGCTCTGTGCAGCAGTGGAGGTGGCACTCGGCCGTCCGGCCCTGGGAGAGCCCCGGCACACAAGCCCACGGGGCACGGATACTCCCTGCAGGGGGTGTGGCTGCAGCTCCCCTGGGCCCAAGTTGGGTTCTCTGAGTGGCACCATGAGTGGCTTCACTTCTGTGACAGCTAAATGTGTCCCCCAGATTCATATGTTGAAGCCCAAATGCCCAGTGTGACGGTATTTGAGGGTGTCGCCTCTGGGTGGTGAGTAGGGTTCGATGAGGTTGTGAGGATGAGCCTTCGCCGTGGGATTAGTGGCCTCGAAGCAGAGGCCAGAGAGTGGGCAGAGAGTGCCCCCGGCTCGCTCTCTCCCCACCCGCGCCCCCCACCACGTGAGGACGCAGAGAAAGCGAGCCCTCACCAGGACCCACCCGCGCTGGCACCTGATCTCGGACTTCCAGCCTCCAGAACGTGAGAAAATACATGTCTGCTGTTAGAGACACCGAACCTATGGCATTTTGCTATAGCAGACTGAGCTGACTCCGATACTTCTTTCTTCCAAATGTGGTGTATTTTTCCAGATTTTCTACCATGACATAACCCAGCAAAATCCAGAGTAAGTTTGGTGTGTTCTGTCTGGCCTCACGCACGGACGCGGGACCAGCTGGAAGGCTGTGGCAGCAGGAGCCCTCAGCGGCCCCGCAGCACGGGGCCCTGGGGAACAGGTGAGGGTTTGGGGCCCCGGGTCTGTCTGCGTGGGGCCGCAGGCAGGCCCCCCGGCCTCTCAGAACTCATTCCCTCCAGGGAAAATGGAGATAACAAAAGCTGTGGGTGCAGGGGGGCACAGCCCAGGGTGGGTCCGCGGGGAATTCTCGGCCCACCGCCCCAGGAGGGGGCAGCCTGCCCTGGGCCTCTCCCTGGGGAAGCACCTCATGTCACCCCCCAGAAGGACCACCAACCCCACCCTACAGAGAAAGCCCAGCCCCCAAAGCTACGCTGCAGCTAGGAGGGGCCTGCTGGGGCCCTACTGTGGCCCTGGGCAGACCAGGGCTGAGGGGCAGGTGGGGTAAACGCAAGCAAGGCGGGGAGGATGAGTCCGGGGCTGCCTGGCAGGCAGTGGGTGTTGGGCGGGGAGGGTGCAGACCTGCAGCAACCCCCCCACTGCAGAGCAACATGCTGCACCCCCGCCCCCATCCCAGGGCGATGCCTCCGCCAGGAAGGGGAGCAGGACTCCTGCCACGTGCCCAGGCTGGGGTCAGGCATGCACTGCCTGAAGCTAGGAGGGTGGAGGTGCTGGGACCCTGGGGCCTTGTGGGCCACCTACCCCTGGGGTCCCTGTTGGGCAGGACAGAGCTGGGGACAGGCCAGGGGTAGGGACAGGCCCGGGTACTGGGGGCAGCTCCACAGCGGGGTGGATGCCTCACCCAGCACCCACCACCCACTGCCCTCCTCAGGCCACCCGGGGGGCCAGCCGCCTCTTGGATAGCAGGTGAAGAATGGAGTCCATTAGGACTGCCATCTGTCTGGGTCCTGATGGGTCCTCGTGGTGACATCTGGGAGGTACATAGATGGAATATCTTTATGGGGAGAGTTTTTCTTTAGCCAATTTTCGAACAGGAAGCCAGACACTTGTCACACCTGTCCCTGTGTCAGCCTCTGCCTGACATAAATTGGGGCCAAGGCAGGGAGATGAAAGACAGCCTGGACACGGCCGGGTGTGCAGGGGCCACGTGTCAGGCCGCCGAGAGCATCAGAGCTGAGGGCGGGCCTCTCCCTGGGGCCGGGGCGGGGCTCACCCATGCCCACCCCCACACCTCCTCATCTGTGCCCCCATTTCCCTCTGCCCCACCCAGGGCTGCCCTACCCACCTCACAGGGGCTTCTGCTTCTCAGACTCTGGCTGCCAGGCGTCCGCCACCGCTGTCCCCCAAAGCCAGCAGCGCCAGCTCCTCTTTAAGGCCTGGGGCCAGTGTGGCCTCAGTGGGGGCCTCATGGGGGGTCAGGCCTCAGCGTCCTCCTCCCAACCCAGCACCCATGGAGGCCTCATGGGCTTTGGGGCATCTGCCTGGAACCTGGGGTACCTGGTGGGCAGAGCACGCCTCAGGAACCTCAGAGTCCCTCCTGCCCAGCACGGGGCTGGCCTGGAACTGACACCAGGAAGAATGTGCCAAGAGAGTAGAGGGGGAAGCCAGTGCCCCCAGGGCCTCTCCAACAGGGACCTGCCGGCTTCCGCCCTCCCACGTGTGGGTGTCTGCTCACCCTGCCAGGGATGGGAGGCGCAGGCCTTCCCCTGGGGACACTGGGGCTTCACCTCCCAGGCCGTGCTCAGGACTGCAGTCCCTAGAGCCCCCGCAGGTGGGGCAGGGGCACTCCCAGCCCGCGGAGCAACGGCAGTCCTGCTGTTGCCTCAGGTGGCCCTGGGGGGCTCGTCTGTGGCCCCCGGGGAGATCCCCAAAGGCCCGTCCCCGCCAGGCTCAGGGGCCACCGCCCTCACCCAGCCTCAAGGAGACCGGGGGTGGGGGGCAGGGCGACACCAGCCGGCTCTGGGCTCTCTGAGGACGAAGGGCCTAGATGTGTCCAGGGGGAGCCAGGAGGCCTCAGCTAGGGCGGATGGAGGGACAGCGTGGAGTTTGTGTGGGAGGAACTCGGCTGGGCTCCGTGAAGTAGCACCACAGCCACCAGGCTCCTGGAGGGTGCAGCGTGGGGACAGGCGGGGCCAGGAGAGCCGGTGAGGCAGTTCCTGCGTGACCTTGGGCAGGCCCCACACCCTCCCTCCACTGCCATGCTGGTGGCCGGCCAGGCCTGGGCCCGTGGAGTTCCCCAGTCCCTGCCAACTGCCCTTTCTATGATTTCTGCTTCTAGCCACATTCTGGGGGGGATGAAAGGGAGAGAGGTGCATCTGGGGTGAAGGCCACACCCTGGGGGCAGGTGGCCCGCCCTCCCACTGCCTGGGCCCCACCCGGCCCGAGGACCAGGCAGAAACAGGCAGAAACACGGGGCCCCTCACACCACACCTCGAGGCCGGTGCGGACTGGCGGGACAGAAGCCTCCAAACAACAAATTTCCAAGTCACTGCAAAGGTCCTGTGGCCAGGCTCCTGCCTGGGGACCTGAACTGTGCCTCAGGCTCCTCGATGGGAAGTGCAGACCCCCTTGGATGGACCCAGCCTCCCCTCGGGACTCCCCGGCTGCCAGCCCTGCCTGGAGCCTGTGCACACAGTCCCATCCCACCACGGCCTCTCCCCTGCTGACACTGGGGCTCCTGGCCCAATGATGGTGTGGCTGCCTTCCCTCAGGACCCCCAGGGCAGAAGGACTGTTGAGGGAGGGGCAGCCCCTGACAGTGGCCCCTCCCCTGTGCCTCCCACCGCCGGGCAGAGTCTCCTGCTCCAGGGAGCTTGGCGGAGCCCACACGCCGGTCCCCACAGTCCCCGGTCCCCACAGTCCCCACCGCTTGCCTGGGTTCCACCCTGGACCCCCCAGGGCAGGGCAGGCAGGAAGGCCCTGGGTTCTGGGAGGCCCTGGGGGTGAGGGCCCCACCACCAGCCTATCTCCACAGCTATTTCAGCTGAGGGCATGAAGGGGCGTGGGAGGGTCCCAGCCGGAGTGGGAAGGGGCCCCAGGAGCCGGGACCACCAGAAGCCCCCAGCTTGCCCAAGCTCCCTCATTGCCAGGCCCTGGGGCGGCACTGCCCTGCTACCCACTCCAGCTTCACGACACCCAGGGCCGCGCAGGGAGGCTCAGACGGAGGGTGGCCCAGGCACAAACACGGCGGCCTCTGGAGCCCCTGAGCAGAGCAGCCACCTCGGCCAGGCCCTGTGGAGCACGTGCAGATGGGGAGGGGACACAGGTGGGGCGGGGGCTCCCTGGCGAAGGCAGAGGGGAAGGCCCTCACACGAGACCCTCTGGCCCAGGCCCTGAGAACGAAGGTGCTGAGGCGGGTGGGGCCTGGCGGGAGACGTGTTAGGAAAGTGTCCAGGATGGAGGCCCAGACAGCAGGCGGGCAGCTGGGGGTGCCGTGGCCCCAGGCTGGGCGGGGGCCTGTCTGAGGCAGCCTCTGGGGTGGGATGGAGGGGCGTGCGGGGAGATGGACATCCTGGTCTTGGACGTGCCTTTGGGGATGGGTGGAGTGAGGAGGTTGGGACGCAGGCTTGGATGTTGGGGACAGATGACAAAATGCCGTCACATGCTGCCTGGGGGGCCTGGGACGCCCAGGGGAGGGAGCTGTGAGTGCAGGGGAGACATGAGGCTGCGGGGGTCGCCTAGGCAGCTGAGCCCCCGCCACCCGCTGCACGGGCCCTGCACACGGCAGGGAGGTGGTCACCGATCGCTGACAGACTGCCAGGACCTGGGGTCTGTGCCAGGCTGGGCTTCACAACGGGATCCGGCACCAGGAGAGGGTGGGGCCCTGGACTCCCACCCAGAATCCACCTCCACCTTCCACATCCACTAATTGCCTTTTCCTCTTCGCTGAGCACCTACTGTGTGCAGGGGCCTTCCTGGCCCTGGGCCTGCACTCAGCCCCCACCCACCATGCCCAGAGCCCCACACCCCACATCTGAGGACTGGGAGCATTTTCCCACCCAGAGGGCACTGACCCAGGGATACACTTCCGGCAGGCCCCCCCCCCCCCAGCTGGCCCCATCTAGGTCCCAGCAGGAGGCAAACAAAGAAAACACCTCAACAAGGTCACAATGGCCAGGATGAATTGAAGATACAGTGCTGGGGACCCAGGTGGGCAAGGGGCAATCTGAGAGGGCTCCCGGGAGGAGGTGAGGGGCCTGGAGCCCCACTCCTGCCTGCTCAGTCCCACCCTCTTCTTCAACGGGCCCCTCGCCCAGCTTCAGCCTTGGCCTGACATTTCCCGTGACATTTGCTGCAAAAAAATAGAGTCATAAATCCAAAGGTTAAATTTGCACATTGCCTCACACTGCTGGGAGAAGCAGTGGTCCCTCCACCCACCAGGTGCCCCGAGGGTGCAGGGTTTGTGTGGGACAGCCCACCCATCCTGGGGCCCTTGCTGGGGGCCCAAAGATCTCCCCCTTTGGCCTTCCGAGGGACCTCAGCCATGGTTTCGTAAAATGGGCTCCTAGGCACACCAGGCCCTGAAACGCATCAAATGGGGTGCTTGTCAGACAGGGCACTGCCCACCCCACTCCACAACCGAGGCCCTAAAATGCCTTGCTGTAAAGGAGGTCTGTTGACATCATTTAACCCAGTGGGTCCCAAATTTGACCACAAAACCCTTAACCCTTATTCAATACCCACCAACATTCCAAGGAACTGCAATTCCATTCAACATGATCGGTGACGGCCAGTTAAGAATGCCAGGGGGCTGACCAGAGACCCAGGAGCAGGCGGGGCACAGGGCAGGCTGCTCTGAACAAGGGTGGGTCGGCTCCTGCCACCCCGCATCCCAGCTCAGCCTAGCTCCACATGCCTGTGGGGCTCCCTGCCTGCCAGGCCTGCCTGGAACAACACGGTCAACGCCTCCCCAAGGCCACTCCGGGAGGTTTGCCAGCCGTGGGCTGCCTCCATCAGATGGGACACAGCTGTGGGATGGTGCCACCTTCAGCCCCCAGCAGCTCATAGTGAGGGAGGCCGGAGGCTGTGTGAAGTGGGCAGGAGAGAGGTGGTGGTCACTGCACAAATGGCCATCTTCAGAGCCGGAATTCCGGTCGACAGCGGAGGCCAATCCCACTCACTATGATCGCCCACGTGGCGGACCCACACTTGTCAAAGGCCTCAGCGGGCCTGGGAGGGGTGTAGGATCTGGCCCTGTGCCCCGTCCCCAGAAGTCGACCCAAGTGTCAGGGGAGGGACACGTGACCAGCCCCCAGACCTGCCAGGTGCCAGCTGAGGACATGCTGGGGTGGGCGTGTGGAGCTGCCCAGCACACGGCTGCGGGCAGTGCGGGAGGCCAGTGCAGGTTTGGATAAATAAATTATGGTGCCTTCTCAGGAAGGGATTCCACACACACCGGTAACCCATGATGCGCAAGAACAGTTCCCAAGGTGCAAAATGTTTAAAAAACAGTGATAAAAGAAGAAACTGCGGCACAAAACGCCTGGCGTGTTGGGACCCAGCTGGGCCCCGGGACCGTGCAAGGAGTTGCGGCGGGTGAGACCGTGTACCCACCACCCCAGTGGCGCTTGCCCTGGCCACTCTGTGACCATCTGTCCTTTAACACATCTAATCCTAGAAACACACGACGGCATGGATCATGTCTGCCTGGCTCGGGGTATGATTTCACAGGCCAGGAACGAATGAATGAGTGAGTGAATGGATAGTTGGGAGCCAACGCGGTATCTGGGATGTGGCTGCTGGAAGGTGTCAGCGAGACCTTGGCTGGGGTGTGGGTGCAGCAGGCTGCAGGACAGGGGCACTGCCTGACCCTCTGGGTGCCTGGGGGTCAGAGGTCATGGCTCAGCAGGCGGCGGGCAGGGAGGGCAGCATGAACTCATTGAGCGGCACAGCCAAGTGCCAGGAGCCCTTGGTAACCCGAGACAGAGCCAGGGCGGGTCACTGCTCACACACTTGCTCTGTCACACACCCTGGCTCACACCTGGCTCACTCACCCAGGTCACCCTGGAACTGCTTCCTGTACTCCCTTCTCCTCACCCCTTTCCCGGATGCACAGACGGAGGCTCCCAGGGGGGCTTTCTGGGCCCCAGGCCAGGACAGCAGGAGGGCTCCCCCTGCCTCCTGCCCAGCCTGGCCTCGCCGGCCGGACCCTCCTGGTGCTGCACTGGCTGCCCACGAATTCAAGGCCGGGGGTACACGGAGGGGATGGCGCTGGGGGCTGTGTCGTCAGTGGGCTGTGGGGTGAGGGGGTGGCCTTGCCCCTAACAGTCTGTCACTAGCAGCAACAGCAAACCAACCCTGGGCCCCTTCACGGGCAGTCCCCAGCCTCCAAGGACAGCAGGACCTTCCTCTATGCTCCAGGGGCCCTGCCCATCCTTGTGGGGGAGCCTCTCCCCACTGAGACCCGCTGGCCCAGACTCCCCCCGCGTCCCTCTCCCCTTCCTCTCACCGCATGACCACAGGAAGAGGGCCGTTCCCTACGGAAGGACCCCAGCATGAGGAAACTGAGGCTTGAGGGTCCTGCAGGCCCCCAGCTGGTGATGGGCAGGGCAGGGAGGCTGCCCAGCTTGGGAAACACCCCCCAGTGCCTCCGCACCCTCCTCTACCCGCCGGTGGCCCCGGCTGAGCTGCCTGACTCCAGGGGCTTTAACTGCCCCTCTGCGAACGGGCGGGAGGGGGAGGGGCCGTGGGCAGCACCAGGGTGGCAGAGGATCCCCGAGGAGCGGGGGTGTGGTGGAGGGTGGAGGCGTTTTGGGCACTTTGAAGGCAGAAGCATCGGAGCCAGAACCCCCAACAGTCCCCAGTTACTGGCCCGTGTCACAGGTGAGGAAGACTGAGGCAGGGAGAGGTGACCTGGCACACCCAAGGTCACATAGCCAGCAGGTGGCTGAGCCTAGACCCAAACCAGGCCCCCGTTCTGCCATGCCAGGCCCTGTGCGTGCCCCTCTGCCGGGGGCGGGGGGACAGGTGTCTAGGAGCTGACCTCCTCCCAGCTTGGTCTTGGCGCAGGGGCTCACTTCGTCCTCGCCTCGCTGGAGCAGGATGGGGACAGTGCCCGCTTTATAGACGGGATGACCGGGGCTCAGAAAAAGGCAGTGGCCAGCCCCACTGCTCACAGGGGCCCGCCCTGCAGCTGCCCCTCTGTTGGCGTGTTTCACCCCCACATGCCCTGCTAGGATGCCCTGCCTGTCCCCACTCTCCGGAGGACAGTGGTGGTGCCTGGGGAGCAGGAGGTGTGGCCCACCTCTCTGAGCCCCAGCTGGGGGTCCTCCCCACAGTGTGAGTGGGTCGGCGGCACCCTTACCCCTCCCCCGGCACAGTGGATCTGCTCAGCGCTCCACACAGCCACGGGCACGTGAGACCACGTAGGGACCCCTCACCAAGAAGGGCCCTGCCATGCAGAAAGCAGGCGCTGGAGACAGGCCCCTCTGAAGTCACCTGCTCCAGTCAGCAGAGCTGCAGCAGTGGCTGAGTGTGCCCAGGTCAGGCCTGTTTATCTCAGTGTTGACCTTAAGGTTTGAAATGGGTCTTCCCTGCCCAGGCTGGTTCCAGCCCCGCATGGGCTACCACTGCCCCAGCACTGGTGGGCAGGGAGTGGCTGGGAGACTCTGCACCGCACACCCGGTGGTGGGGGCGCTCCACGAGCCCCCAGTACAGGTTCCAGACCCTCCGCTCCAGATTCGGCCACAGCCCACCTGGGCACACAAGGGGCACTGACTCCCGGAGGCAACGAGACATATGCCAACGTGCCCACAGGCACACCCGGTCATGCGCATAGACACACACGTGCAGACGCATATGAAGTTACACGCACACATACACGCGCGCGCGCGCTGAGGGGCTGTGAAGGGGAGACTCCCAGGACATAGGGGTAGAGACAGCAGGCTCCAAGGGTGTCTCACCCTTGTCTGTGGCCCCAGCTGCCCTAAGCCTCCCCTGCTCACAGGAGCATGTGGGCACGGGAGTGGGTTTCGTTAGAGCCCCAGTATGTGTTAAGTGTGGAGACCATGGCAAGCATGCTGCATGCATGTGTGTGTGGCCGTGGGCGTGCAGGCGGGGGCGAGGACACAGATGTGCGCCCGCATGGTCCGTGTGTGCACCGACAGTGTTTGTGCATGTGCACACCGGGGCAGCAGTGGTATGCATGTGCACATGCCCTGTCCAAGTGTGCAGCTCGTGTAGACACGTGCACGTGCAAGGAAACGTGTGCAGCCTGCGGCAGCGGGGCAGCCTAGTGGGCACCTGGGAAGCACTCTCCAGGCAGGGCACGCCTAACTCACATGGACCCCACCCTCCCTTGCCCCCACTTCCTGGACCTCACAACGGGTTGGGGGAAGGGTCCCAGGAGGGCTGCCTGGAATGGGATGCTGCCAGCCCCATTGCCCCTCGCGCCTCTCAGCCAAGCCCCGCAGGGGCTCTCAGGCTGCCGCCTTCTCTGACCGCCAGCCCAGGGAGGCGGCGCTGGGACGCCCCTGTGCCCCACGCCCTCTACTGCTGCCAACGCCCCCATTCATCCCGCGGCGGCCCGACCTCAGAGAAACAGGAGGTTCTGGGCTGAGTTCGGGGCGAGGCGGGGGTGGGGGCGGCCCGACACCCCCACCTCCGCTCGCTACCCACGTTTCTGCAAACCCCGCTCATTAACCCCTTCGCAACGGGGCGCTCCGAGGCCAGACCCCGCCCTTCCAGCCTGCAGCCCCAACCCCGGACCTGGGCCAGCCTCAGGGACCCCCGAACCACCACCCCTGGCCCTGCCGTCGCCGTCAACTTTCCGGGAAAAGGCAACTTTTCCTGCTGCCGCCGGCTCCGCCCTCCCCGGGCCGGGGCGCCCGCGGCCCCAGCCCGGCGCAGCACTGCGGTGGCCCTCCCTGCCGCCCGGCGACGCTCCCCGTGCCTCGGCAGCCCCGCACGGGCCCTGCGCCCCGGGGACGGTCGAGCCGCCCCCCTGCCCCCCACGCCCCGCCGGCCGGGCTCGGGCGCGGCCACTCACCTCCGGCGGACGCCCTCTTCATCGTAGGGGTCGGGCGGGGCGCGGCGAGGACCGAAAGTCGCTTCGGGGCGGGCGCCCGTCTCCCCGCGGCCGGGTCCGCATCCAGGCGCCGCCGCTCCGGCCCGGCCCCGGCCCGGCCGCGGGACGAGGCTCGGCGCGCTCCGCTCTGCCCGGCTCGGGCTGGGCTCGGGCCGCGGGCGCGCAGGGCGCGGGCGGCGGCGCGGATGAATGTTTTATGGGATCATGTGGTTTGACGCGCGAGGAAGCCGCCCGGTCCCCGCCGGCCGGGGCGGGGCGGGGGCGGGCCGGGGCGGGGCCTGCGGCGGGCGGGGCGCTCACCTGGCGCGGGCCGGGCGCGGGCGGCGGGGGCCGGGCGCGGGCGCGCGGGCCGGGCCGCAGGAGGCTCCGCCGGCCGCCGCTCGGGCGCCGCGCGGCCCCAGACAAAGGCGGCGCATTCCTGAGGAGGCGGCGGCCCCTGCAGGCGGCCGCGGGGACGGCGGCCGGGCGGGAGCCGGCGGGGGGCGCGGGCGGGGGGCGGCGGCCCGGGCTGGCCCGGACCGCGCCGGCCGCCGAGGGCTTTGTCCCGAGGCCTGGGGATGGGAGGGGCGCCTCAGGCCTCTGCCTGGCCCTCCCCCTTCCTTGCCCCACTCAATCCTGGAGACCCCCGGCCCCTGCGCAGCCGTCCTTGGCTGGAGAGGGATTGCCTCCATTTTTCAGGAAGTAAAGGGAAGCTCAACGCTTGAGAAAGTTCCAGGGGCCCCCGCCCATCTTTGAGGCCCTCTCTGCCCCATCCCAGGGAGGGACCCAGGCCTGAACCTACCCTTCACCCTGCAGGGCCCCCCGCCTCTTCCCTTCCGTGGAACAGGGCCTCCAAACCCAGAAGACTCTCTCAAGTCCTGCTTAGTGTACCCTACCGTCCACCAAGCCAGCCTCGGCTGTGGGGCCAGGGACCCCAATGACGACCCCACCCCCACAATCACGAACAGGGGTCCCAGCTCCTTCTCCTGCTGGGGGGATCTACCCAGCCTCGCAGGTGAGCTCCAGGAGTGCATCTCGGGGTCCCCAGCAAGGCTGCCCTGTACAAGGAGGACCACTGGGACCCAGGTTGGCCAGGCCTGGGCCTCTCCAAGCCCAACTTGCAGGTAAGAGGACCACGTGGATGAGGGACTGGCTGGTGCCAGTGTGGAGGACCCTGACCCAAGGAAGTCGGTGGGCCAGCCTGAGGCCAGGCCCCAGCTCCTCCCTGTGGCTGGAGTGTCCTGGCGCTGAGAGCTTGTTACCCTCCTCTGGTGACGTGAAGCAGCGAGACCTGGCGAGTGGGCAGCCCTGTGTACTCTGCCGCCCCCCAGATAAAGCCCCCAACCATGGAGGTGTCCCTGAGGGAGACCACTGCCTTGTCTAGGAAAGCGAGGACCTCCCAGAGCCCCAACTCCCATCCGAGCACGGGTGGCAGGCAGTTTCCTGGGGTGCCCATGCTGGACACCCTCTGGCTGGGTGTGAAGGCTGCACTGCTCAGACTCCTCTGGCGGTTGCTCTGTGGCCCTGACCATGCCTCAGCCTGCTTTGTCCTTGCCGCCTTGTCCCAGCCTTGGTTTTCCAGGCCACTGTGTAGTGCATTCAGTTCCCAGCCACATGGAAGGTGAGGTGGAGTCCAGGTACCCCCAGCTGCTCTGCCCTTGGCCCCTGAAGGGGCAGGGTGTGCACCCACTGCTGCCTTTCCAGTGGGTGCTGGCTGCTGAGTGCCACCAGCCTGGCCCCTGTGGTGGCTCAGTCAGTCCTCCCACAGCCACACAAGAGCTTTGTCACCCATTGCACAGACGGGGAATTTGAAGCCATGCTCACAAAACCTGATGCTGAAGCCAGCACCCTTCCTCTGGGGTCCCTGCATCGGCAGCCACCAGACCAGCAACTGAGCTCTTCCTGCAGGGACACCTCAGGCCAGGAGAAAAGGCGTGTGGCCATCAGTGTGAGGACAGGGCTAGTGTGGGCCAGGCTCAGTCGTAGGCTGCCCTGTGCCTGCAGAGGGGACTTGAGAAGACACTTCCCTGCTGACTGCACATGGGGGGCTTTCATGATTAGTGACCCAGAGTTGCCCACTATGGCTGAAGGCTGTAATCCCACCCCTGTAGGGTCCCCATCCTACAGGGGGACCCCCCCTACAGCAGCTGGGGCATGGGGTGGGCATCAGAGGGAATGGGGAGCCAGGGCCGCCATGGAGGCTTCTGGCACCAGAGTCCTCTCCAGCCGCCAAGCTCGGCTGTTCCTGGCTGTTCTAGGTTGGGGCCTGGGCCTCCACCTGCCCACAGTTCTGTGCAGTGGGAGCAGGGCCGAGGCCTGCAGAGGGAGCCGGGGCGCTGGGCTGCTGGCAGGTTTCCTGTGCCCGCGGTCAGCACCTTGGCCAGCGCCCTCCCTGCTGGAGGCGGGGCCAGACTCCCTGCGTTGCCTAGGGTTTGGGCCAATGCTGAGGGGACTGTTGGGGGGCAGAGAGGGTTGCAGCATGGGAGATGGAGGACTCTCCAGGCAGTTGGCCATGGAGGCATCACCCCCAGGACCCAATGGGCAAGGGAGGGCGGGCAGCTGACAGCTGGCAAGGGGCCAGTGGGGAGGGCTGGACAGGGCTGGATCCACTGGTTGAGGCACAGTCAGCTCCCTGCCTCTGCCTCTTTCGTGGAGTTCATACCACTCAGTTCCTAGGAAGTCCTGGCAGGGTGCTGGGAGGACAGGCCATTTGGCTGTGTAGATCTGAGCTCCTGGGCTTTTGGGACATGTGACCCTGGGGATCAGGAATGAGCTGTGACTGGATAGACCTGTCACACCCTGCCTGGGCTGGGTCGCAGAGCACACCGGCTTCTGCCTGAATTCGTCCCTGTCCCCACACCTACCACATGCAGGGCGCGGCCTCCTGCCAGCCCTCCTGAACCCCCATCTGCTCGAGGGAGGCCTGTTGCTGCCACGGGGCCACCTTGCCTCCCACCCCCCCCCCGAGGACTCAGCCCCCGTGGCCAGTGTGTGCAGCCTGAGAGGGCCCTGCCTGGTTGTGTGGCCTGGCCCCGCCTTTGGCCTCCCTGAGCTGGGCGCAGCATGTGGATGAGGCAGACACTGGTGCCTCTGGGTGTGGTCAGCTGGTCCCTGTCCTGCCTTTGTCTACCTTTCCTGTCTCCTAAGAGGACTGTAGGGCCCTAACATGGCAGTGCAGGATTTTCGCTCACACCTCCAGGTCCACTCGTAGAACCCAGCTTGGGGCAAGGGGACCCTTCCCTGTGGCCAGTCCTGGGATGGCAGGGACGTGTTTCAGCCTCTTTGGAAGGTCACTGCTTCCAAGGACCCAGGGAGGCTTGTTTCCATCCGGAGAGACAGGCCCGTCATGGGTTTGCACAGGCATCCCTGTGCGGTGCCCACGGGCATGCAGATCCTCAGTCCTTCCTAAGAGGGGTGGGGGAGCAAGGGAACCTGGTCTTTGGTGTACGTGTTCTGGGCCACTCCGGGACAGTGTGAGGAGAGACCAGGAAGAAGCTCGAAGGTCATGTGGCAAATGTGTGCCTGCCGCCCAAGCGTGCCAATATGACCGACCCTTCCCGGCACTCTGAGTGGGCGGCTGGGGATGTGGTCCCAGTGCCAGGGAGCTGGGGGCTGCCGGGCTGCCATCTGCTCTCACCACAGAGGGCGGCTGTGTGCCCGAGGCCCGAGAGGACTCCGTGCCAGGCCTGCTAAGTGCGTCGTCTCATTCGGTCCTGTGACGCAGACACCACTCCCCCCACCCATTTTCCAGATGGGAAACAGAGGTCTGGGGAGAGCTTAGGTGGACACACGTCCTGGCCGCCCCCTCTTGGACCACTCTCTGCCCTGGAAGCCCCTGCTTCCTCTAGAAGCCTCTCACCATCCCCCAGCCTCGGGGCTGCAGGGGCGTCCTGGCCTTTCCTCAGCAGCTCTGCGCCCCCGGGGACTCCCATTCCGAGGAGTCCCTCTCCCCAACTTTGGTGCATATTAAGCCATAATTAATCTGTGTCCTCATTTCTTATTCATCAAAGGCACACACAGCAGCAACCGGGGCTGGTGCAGGGAAGGGGCCAGCAGCCCAACCCTTGGCAGTGTCCCCAAGCATCCCACTGGGCTAAACCATCTCCAAATGCTTCCAGCCTCTGCACCGAGCCGGGCCTCCTCCCACAGGATGGCGTCCTGGATTCTGCCGCACTGGGCACGCCCCCTGCCAGGGCACATGCACCTCTCTCCTGGAGGCCAGTAGGGTGTGTGCATTGCATGGTGACGGCTCTCATCTCCACCTCCCCAAGCCCAGACCGGATCCCGTGTGGCCCATCCCCAGGATGGGAACCTGGCCAGGAGAGCGGATGAGACTCGGGCTGGGTGGGACATACAGGGCTGGCACCCAGACCCGAAGGCTGGCTCTGGTCCCTTCTCCTGGGTCCCAGAGGAAGGGGTGAGTCCCTAGGGCCTTGGGATGAGCTTGGGGCACGCTTGCGGTCACCAGTGGTACTCAGGGTCCTCTCCCAGGTGGTGTGGCTGAGTTGGTGGCTTCTGTCTGGGCAGGCCAGCCTGGGCTGGGGCTGAGAACGAAGAGGACACTTCTGGTCCCTGAGGGCCCAAAGTCTGGTGCGGAAGCTGAACTCCAAGGCATCTGCTGTGGCTTCCTGCCCCTCCCCCGCCCCTGCAGGGAATGCGGATCCCTCTAGAGCCACCCACCTGGCAGTGACAGCTAAATCGGGAGCTGCTGTTCACACCAGGAGCCCAGCGGGCAGTCAAAACCGGGTCGGGAGGGAGGGGCACCTGCTGAGGGTACCCGTGAGCTCCCGGTAGGGCAGGGAAGGCAGGCCTGGGCACAGCCGTGGCTGTCAGCTGGGGTGGACAGGGGTGGAGGGCAGGGTGGTCCTTGAAGACCCATCTTGCCAGGGCAGCTCAGGCTCAGGCTTGGTTCTGACCACTGGCCTGGGATGCCCAGCTGGCCAGTACCCTGCCTTGCTCTTCCCAGGGCTCCTTGGGCCCCGTGGATCACGGGGCCTGCAGATTTGTTCCATATCCCAGATGGAGGGGCTGAGGGCTCATCTCAGGGTGCCCTGCCCGGGACACAGGAGGGCCAGCCTGACTCGGAGCTCAGTGGTCCCACCCGAGGGGCACCATGGAGGCCCCTCCACTGCCTCCACTCACTGCCTTCATCTGATTACTTTCTCAGTCATTTAGTCACTCAGCAAACACTCTGGGAGTCCAGCTCCAGCCCTCCTCCCCTCATCCCCACAGGGTACAGGTGGGGAAACTGAGCCCCAGGGAGGAGGGCCTTGCTGTGGGTCCCTCAGCTAGTGATCTCAGAACAAAGGGCATGTCCGAGCCACGTGGCCACGTGGAAGCCCACAGGGATGATGGGGCAGAGCCCATCCGGCACCTCCCTGGCACCCCACATTCTGCCAGGGTGACTCAGACCAAGCCCTCAGGGCTCTGCCCCCAAGAGCCACAGGACTGGGAGCTGTGCAGAGTGGGGCCCACAAAGTCCTCACCCCTGCCCTAGCTGATCCCAGACTGAGTCTCACTAGACCCCTTCCCAGGTCATGGGTAGGGAGCAGGGTGGGGCCAGCCCTGGCCCTGCGGTGAGACAGGGTCTCTGTGGATGGTCCTGGAGACCAGACTGGGGCTAGGACCACTGGGCGCATGGCCTGAGTTTTTCCTCTTGTCGAATGGGCCCTGTCACGGGCCGCCTTGGAGGGCGCGCAAGGGACACATAGGCGGTGCCTGGAGTGAGGAGGGGGCTCCAAGGAGGCTACAGCAGCCGGCGGGCCTCTGAGACTGGGGTATTTTTAGCCAGGATTCCTGCTGACGGTCCAGGCTGGCCGAGGTTTGCTGCCAGCCTCAGAGGCGCTGCTTCCAGCCTGCGTCAAGACATCTGGGGTCTGCCCACCCCCACCTCCTGCTCGGAGCCCCCGCCGCCGGCCACACCAGGCTGTGCAGCCGAGCCGGGCAAGGCTCTCCCAGGGGTCAGCCACAGTGGGAGCCAAACCCAGGCCTGGGCCCCAGGGTGTGGCTGAGAACAGGCCACAGGGGCTGCCTGTGTCCTGGGTCTTGGGCTCGCAGCTGCCACCCTTAACCTGCCCTGTCTGAGGCTCAGGTTTCTGGAAGGCTCGGATCGCCGCCCAGCCTCCGGGTTCTCAGCTGAGCATTTGCAGGCCGACTGGTTACAGCTTCCCAGCTGCCTGGAGGCCTCCTCTGGAGCAAGCGACTCGGCAGAGTGGCCACAGCATGTCCACTGGTGCCGCTTGGCCATGGGGCTGCTCTGGCTGGTTCCGCAGGGCTGGGCTGGCTCTGCTGAGGTACGAACGTGCAAAGGGGCCCACCCTTGGCCTGCAGAGCCTCCCAGCTTGGCCTTGACCACCTCCCTTCCCATCCAGAAGTGGAGACATCTGGAAAGGTCTTCTGTGTTGGCCACTCCCTTGGGACACTCCTCTCCCCAGGGCTGCAGGCAGAACCACAGTCCAGCCTCCCTGACAGCGCCAAGCCTGTGTACTCTGTCTGCTGGACGTGGCTGAGTCCCCAAGAGCAAGGCCCAAGGGCACAGGCTGATGAGATGGACCCACAGCCTGTTCTCTGGCCCGGGTGAAGCTCTCACTGCTCCTTCCTTAGATGAATCAGAGGTCTGTTGAAACCAGCTCTGAAGTTCGCAGGAAAGAGCAAGCACACGGGCAGAGTGGCTGTGTTGCGTCCTCAAGCACATTATGTCCAAAGACCACAGTGACCAGCACATCCACGGACAGTCAGATGACGGAACAGTCCAGAAAGAGATTCAAAGGCAGGCAAGAGAAAGAGGAGGTCAAATCTGGAATTAAAAGGTGGAATATTCAATAAATAATTCTGAATATGCAATCAATATCTGGCTTTAGGACAACCAACTTGGCGTGTGGGGGAAACTCGGATTCCCACCTCACTCCTTCATGCTAAAGTAAGTTCCAAATGGAGCAAAGATTTAAAAAGTAAAAATGAGGCCAGGCGCGGTGGCTCACGCCTGTAATCCTAGCACTCTGGGAGGCCGAGGCGGGTGGATCGCTCAAGGTCAGGAGTTCGAGACCAGCCTGAGCAAGAGCGAGACTTCATCTCTACTAAAAAATAGAAAGAAATTATCTGGACAGCTAAAAATATATATAGAAAAAAATTAGCCGGGCATGGTGGCGCATGCCTGTAGTCCCAGCTACTCGAGAGGCTGAGGCAGGAGGATTGCTTGAGCCCAGGAGTTTGAGATTGCTGTGAGCTAGGCTGACGCCGCGGCATTCTAGACTGGGCAACAGAGCGAGACTCTGTCTCAAAAAAAAAAGTAAAAATGAAACCACTAGAAGAAAGCATGGAATAAAAAAAAACCTATAATCTTGAATCATTCTAAGAATTGTACAAAACACAGAAGCCATAAAGTAAAAGATGGATATATTCAACCTCATAAAAATAAAAGGCAGATGCGTGGAGGGAAAAAACCAAAACCAAAAGATAAACAACAACGTGTAAAGATATTGGCAACTCATCTCACAAAGGGCTATTTTTGGTTTTATATACAAATCAGCAAGAAAAAGACCAAAGGCCCAAGAGTAAAATGGGCAAAGACACGAGATAAAGCTGTCAAACTAAGCTGAACTCTGTGCCTTAAAATAAGACAGGCGCAAATTTAAGCTCCAGTGCCATGCAGTGCCCTGACCCACGGGGTGGCAGCGTTTGTCAAGGCGGGGATTCCCCGTGGGGGCCGGGGGCACCCGCAGTTGCGGCTGGGGGTGCCAGGTAGCTGGAGATGGGAGAGGAGGAGAGGGGATCCATTCAGAACAGCAAATAAAGTCTATTTTACGGTAAAACAGCTGACACCCATCTGTTTTGCTGCTACGACCAACGTGGCGGTGGCAGGCTGTCATGGCCATCCTGCCACCCAGGTCTGGCGCCGAGGGCTCCTGACGCCTGCTCACGCTTTTTGTCTTCATTAGCGCCCTGTTGGCAGAGGCCTGCTTGACTTAGTCTCGTGTCCGGTTCCACGGGGGCGGGGGGGGGGGGCAGAGGCCTTGCTTGGCCCCAAGGCCTCCCCGGGGCCCCGGCCGTGGAGCCACTGCCCCTGTTCATTGGCTGTGGCCATGAATGTGCCATCCATGTTGTCTCACCCCAGCCTTCCCCATCTGTCACAGGCCCCAGCAAAGCCCAGGCCTCCCACAGACACAGCTCTGGGCAGTCCCTTTGCCTTCCCAGCCTCAGTTTCCCTGAGGGTGAAATGGAGTGAGAACTACTTCCTAGGAGGGAGAATCTGTGGGACTGGGGAGGATGGGGGAGGGGGACGTGAGGGGAGAAGTGCCCCTGAGGGAGTCCTGGGGTGGGACGGAGCAGGGGGAGGAGTGCGGGGGAAGAGGGAGGAGGAGTGGGGGGAAGGGTGGGAGGAGGAGCGTGGGAGAAGGGGGAGGATGAGTAGGGAGAGGAGTGGGAGGAGGATGGGAGGAGGATGGGGAAGGGGAGGAGGAGTATGGGGAAGGGGGAGGAGGAGTGAGGGGAGGAGAAGGATGGGAGGAGGATGGGAGGAGGATGGGAGGAGGATGGGGAGAAGGAGGAGTGGGAGGAGTGTGGGGAAGGGGAGGAGGAGTGTGGGGAAGGGGGAGGAGGAGAGGGGAAGGGGGAGGAGGAAGAGGAGGAGTGGGAGGAGTGTGGGGAAGGGGAGGAGGAATAGGAGGAGGAGGATGGGAGGAGACACAGTGACAGTTGGCGGAATTGCCTCAGAACCCTCTGCACCTGCAGGTCTGGAAGCCCCTCTGTGAGCCCTGGGGTGCAGGCCTCTCCCCGGCCCTGCCCCACTGGGCGACTCCGTGTGGGGGGCCTCACGGTCCGGGTGGGGACGTGTTGTCCTGTGGGAAAAGGCCCTGTCACCTGCCTGCTGGGTGCCGGGCCTGGTGTGGTCGAGGCAGCAGCCCCCCCACATCACAGCGGAGGACCCCGAGGCCCGGGAGCTCCCAGAGTGAAGAGGGGAAGGGCACAGCCGTTCTGCACCTCCCCAGGCCTGCCTCCTGGAGAGGCCCCCACATGCCCGGGATGCGGGACGGGGCATCTCGTGGTGGTGGGAGCTGCCAGAGGCCTCGCTGGCCAAATACTTCTTGTCCCCTCTTTTGGGGGGCATTTTGGTGGGCAGGAGTCAGATCTGGAACAGAAAAAGGGCCTCAGGTGAGAACTGCAGAGACCTGCGTGGAGTCTGGGCTTCAGCGGGTGGCTCCGCGCTGTGAGACGCTGGCGGGAGGGAGCCTGGCTGTGTGGTGTGTGGCAGCTCTCCGGACTGTCTTCTCAATTTTTCTGTAAATATAAAGCTGTTCTAAAATTAAAAAGTTTATTTTACAAAAAAGGATGGACTTGTTAGCAAAACCCCAGGATATGCAGAACCAAGCCGTAGGGCCCAGCCCACCCTGCCCAGGGCTGACTGGCGGCCGGCCTGGCGCACTCTGAAGGGCTCTGCCCAGGGTGGGAGGCCTGGCGGGTTTGTTCCCTCTGTCTGTCCCGCTCGGGCGTGGCGGTGGGCTCTGAGTTAGGCTGGGTCTTACCGTGCCAAGGGCATCCCTGGACCCAGGACCTGGCCCGGCTCCGGCTCCTTGAGGGCAGAGGTCAGCCCTGCCCCCGTGGGTACCCGAGTGCAGACGGCTGATGGACGGACTTGGCCCATCGGAGCTCTTGGGAGGCCGGGGCGGAGGCCTCGGGCCCAGCCGGCCCTCTCCTGCGTGGCCGCGGCCGCGTCTCTGGGGCTCTCTGGCCTCCTTCAGTTCCTCTGCAGAAAGTAGAGTGTGGCAGGGGACGCCCTGCCCTGACGGTCAGTCACGCCAAGGACGAAGCCCTACACTATCACCTGAACTCTTCCTGGCTTAGCGGCTGTGTTGCTCTGGGTAGGGGCCCCTTGATAGAACAGCCGTCATCTAACTCTGTGGCAGGACAGGGACAGTGGCAGCTCAGACTCCAGCCCTTGGCTGACGAGGGCCAAGTGGGGCCTGCCTGGGGCAGGGGGTTTCCTCTACTGGGCGGGGGCGCCCAAATTAGGTCTGGTGACGTCTTGGAACTCATTTCCGCTGGGAGCGCTGGGGGTTAGGAGAGCGGGCAGGGCCCGGCTCTATTAATAATCTGCGTGTGCTGGGCCCTGGGGGCCTGCCCAGCCCCCGCCTCCCTGACGAGTCCTGGGGCCGGGGCAGGCCGGCTGCAGACTCGGGCTGCAGGAAGCCCGAGGGGCTCAGAGCAGTGAGCCAAAGACTGGGCCTCGGCTGCAGAGCCAGCGGCCGACATGTACTGTTCCTCCCGCCCAGAGAGCCCGAGCCCTGGCCAGCCCGAGGCCCACATGCGCACCAAACCTCCCGATTTCCGACCCAAGACACCAATGGCAGCACCTCAACGAGGCCCTGAGCCCAGCTGGGCATCGGGCCAGCTGCATCCTTGGACACCTCGTGCCTGAGTTTGAGGGCTTCTCGTGGGGCCTTACAGCATTGCCTGGTGACATGGGACCCTTCTGCTGAAAAGGGCCCTGGGGCTGTCCCCAGCACCCTTCCAGAAGGGGGAGAAGCTCCTAGGAGGCTGGCATAAGCCGCGGAAGGTTGCCTGAGGCCGTGCTGTGCCCAGTCCCCTCTGTGCCCTGCCAGCACAGCCGTGTTTGTGCCCACACCCCTCGCCTGCCACAGGGGTCAGGGCGAGGGTTGCCATCTATGTGGTCTGTGAGAGCAAGGGCTGCCCTGGGCCAGGCTGCTGAGGTGGGACAGGGGTTCAGGCCAGTGAGGGCAGGTGCAAGGCCAGGCCCCACAGAGACGGCCTGGGGTGCAGCCAGCTCCACTGCCTCTCCCTGGCTTCTTCCCTCTAACCTGAAACTCCCAGGAGGTCCCCAAGGGGCCCAGCTGAGTGGCAGGCCTGCCCTGGGACCAGGGAGCAGGTCTGGGATTGGCCACCCTCACCAGGATCCTGGGTTGGAGCTAGGGGAGCAGGGTCTCCCCAAAGAAATGGGCTGTACTGTTCCTGGGCCCAGCACAGAGCCCTGCTCCCCAGATACCTGTAGATAGTTGTTAAAAGAGTGGACGACTGTTTCCATTATGCAGGAGAAGAAACTGAGGCTCAGAGTAGTCCCAGACCCTAGATGGCCACCTCTCCCTCTGCCACGCCAGGGCAGGTGGGAGGAGGCGGCCGTAACCAGAAAGTTCCGCTGTGGATTTTTCCAGTTGCATGAGTCTGAGAACATGATAACAGGGTAGAGTGTGGGGAGACTGAAAGTATGAGTGGTACACAGGACGGGAAGCAGAGGAACCTCGAGGACCCCACTATGCTTCCGACGGGTGGCTCAGAGACAGCTCCGACACCGAGCACACGCAGTTTGGAGGGACAGGCTCCGACTCTGGATTAGGCACCTCATGCAGCTGGTCCCAGATCCCAGCTGCCAGTCCCGGGCCATCGTGTGCTGGGGTACGTCTCTCCAGGGCCACACTCTGGAGCTCAGAGACCCCGTCTGCCCCAGGCAGGAAGCGGCCCTCTGTGCGGATGGCGCATCGGGCTCAAAAACGTGTCTCCAGAGGGCACTTGCTGTCTGCCAGCTGCTCGTCAGCGCCCTCTGTGTGCTGCAGAGTGACCGAGGGGAGCCAGCTCTCCCCAGGAACCAGCCTTGCCTCAGTTTCCCTCAGTATATCAAACTTTGAATTAAGTCCCTATAAAAGCACACCTGTTCCCAGGGTGGGGCCGAGAGTCCGCCACCCACATCAGAGTGAGAATTAGTGGGTACACTAGCCCTGGCAGGGGCTGCATCTGGCTGGATGGAGAAGAGGAGGAGGCAGCACCCGCCGGGCTTGGTACCCGTCTCGGCTGCCCCCGCCCAGGCCCACCAGGAGAGGAGGGAAGCCTTGAAGTGCCAGGCCTTTGAATCGCCCATCTCCATGGCAACGCGTGGGCACAAAGGGCCGGGCCAGCAAGCAGGCAGCGGCTGCGCAAGACTGGAAAGAGGAAGGGAATCTTTTATTTATGGGGAGGGAGCGTCGGGAGACCAGCCTCGCCCACGCTCGTGGCCAGGCTGGGGTCTTGAGCCTGTGCTCCCTGCCCTGTATGCAGCCAGGGCCCCTAGCAGCACCCACCCTGCACACCGCTGACCCACCCGGCCTGGCCAGGAGCGTGGGCAAAGGGAGGGCAGGGCTGGGGCACTCAGGCTGGGTATTGACCCCAGAGGACCCCCGGGAGAGGAAGGTCCCCTGCCGTCCACCATACCCCAGTCTCTGTGGCTCACGCACCCAGGCAGTTGCCACGCCGAGAGCCCACCGGACCTGCAGTGAGGAAGTGCGACCCCACCCAGTCCTGCAGAAGTAGAACTCAGGCGAGGGCTGTTTGCACAGGTTTCAAGAAGCGCCTTGCAGGAAAGGCGGCTAGAAGGAGCTAGACGTGAGCAGAAAGAGCCACAGGTGCAAAAGCCCTGAGGCCAGAGCCGGCCGTACCTGAGGATGGGCAGGAAAGCGGGAGCTTGAGGGGCAGGCCCTATCGGGCACAGGCAGCCGCCCCATGCCACCTGGCCACAGCCGCTCACCTTGGATGAGGGGCCTTGGGCCCAGGTGCTGTGGGTCCCACTGGCTGTGCATGAGGCTACCTGCCAGCCCTGCCTCCCCTAGGCTGCTCCGTCCATGCTCACACCCCGCTCCCTGAGCCCCCAAACACAGGAGACGGCACCTGCGGTGTTGCAGAGGAGGGAGTTCTGACCCAGACCTGGGAGCAATGCAGAAATTTTATTTCATTTTTTAAACTATCTGAGCCAGATTGAAAGGAGAGAGCGAAGAGAGAAAGAGAGAGACGCACCCACCACAGGCCCCGGCCCCTCCCAGCCTGCATCTCCTTTCCTGGAAAATGCCTGAAATGGGGCGATATGTCTGAAACGGGGGGAAGCGAATTGGAAATTCAAAACGAACACGTACAGTGCATGTGCTGTGGTCTGAGCCGAGGTGGGATGAAATGAGGTCCTAGGTGCCAGTGAGGAGCCCGGCCGCTGGGGCTGGCAGGGGCTCGGGAGACACTGGGTCCCCTCCGGCGGATCTGGGCTGCCTGGGAAGCTGCGAGCCTCTCGGCACCCAGGGCGCCTTGAGCCCAAGACCCATAGCTAACTCTGAGCTCTCATCGCCCCCACAACACGGGGAGACGGCCTTGCGCTGTCCGCGGGGCCAGTTTTATCTCCAGCTGAGCCCTGCGTTGGGGGAGAGAGGGCTCCAGGGGCCTGGGCAGGGCCGAGGGGAGGGGAGACGCTGTCAGGTCAGGGGCCGTGGGCACGGAGCCGCACACGGCGGGGAGCAGCCAAGGTGGGCAGGACGGCCTCTCCATAGACTCCGCTCTGGAACCACCCCGGCCTCCGCATCCCAAAGCTGGGACCCCTGGCCCAGGGAACCCGGGTGATGGTCCCCGACACCCCACCACATTCAAGTGGCACATCATGGCTTTGGGACATTCCCAACGGTGGGGAGATGGTGGCCACTGAGCTGCAGCTGCCCTGGGAGGGGGACAGGTGAGGTCACGCCAGCTGGGGGCCTCTGGTGCGGTGCCCATGGCAGCCTGGTTCACAGGGCCTGGGAGGGAGGCGAGGCGGTGGAGACAGGAGGCCCCGGCAGCCCGCTGGCTGGACGGGAGGGGACGCGTGGCCAGGGGAGGGCAGAGCCGGGACACAAGGCCTTTGCTCCAGTGCGGCAGCGTGTGCAGCGACTCTGGTCCGTCTCGGTAAGTGGTAGGAAGAAGCTCCTTTAGTCACCTCTCGTTACAAAGCAGCCCCCTCCTGGGAAACACTGTGCCTCAGAGAGGAGCCAGGTGGAGCCAGTTCGTCCGGGTGCCCTTGGAGCTCGCCTGAGACACACGGGTGGGCGCTGCTCCCGGGCAGGTGCGGGTCGTCAGGCCTGCGGGCGTTTGCCATTCGCTGGACCGGAGCTTAGCCAGGGCCGCGGGGGTCCAGGGCGGTGTCGCCCCTGAGGCCTGGGGAGGGAGGAAGCTGTGGAGTTGATGCCAGCTCCTAAGAGAAGTCTGTAGATTTGCCAGCTCCTCAAAGTCATCTGAGAGCCAGCCAAGGCCACCACAGGCCCCGGCACCCTTCCCAGCCATGGACCGAGCGCCACACGGGCGGACATTGGGCCTGCCCTGTCTTCCTGGTGTGCCATGTCTGGGGGGTGGGGGCTGCAGACGTTCAGTGCAGGCTCCTGGGGGCCAGATAAAAGGCTCCGAGGGGCGGCAGGCACCTGGGGACAGGGCCGTGGAGCTGGAAGGTGCACGAGGGGCTGGGGGATGGGGCGGGTGGAGGCGTTGGCGAGGGTGTCCAGCTCCTGTCTCCCCACAGTCGACCTGAGGGTTGGGGTTGAGAGCAAATGATTCTCCTGGGTACGGAGTCCTCCAGGGAGCTCCTTCCAGGGATCGTTCCCTGCACCTACCCCCTGATCGCCCCCTGGAGGGGCCTCCCTGGGGAGCTGGAGCTGCGACCTTAGGGCCCACTGGGCGTGTCTGGCTCCTGCACCAACGTGATTGTTCCGGGGCCTGGTTCCTGTGACTTCTTTGGGAGCCTCAGGGAGCCAATTACCCCTCAGGTGAGCCGGCTGCAGGTAACTGGGAAGACAGGCTTTCCACGTGGAGCCGGGCTCCAGGGCGCATCGCTGGCACCGGGACTCGGTAGCCTGCCCAATCCCATACCTAATTGGAAGCCCCTGGGTGCCACTGTCTCCAGGGGACGGGGGAAGGCGGGTGCTGGCTGTGGTCCCACAGATGCCTCCGGACGGTACAGGTCAGTCGGTGCTTCCCCAGCCCTCCTCCTCTGCCTCCCAGAAGGCTCCCCTCTTTTCTTACATGCTCAGACCTCCGTCCTCGAGCTCTGGGGCTCCAGGTTAGGGAGTGACACCCCAGCCTGCCCTTTCTTCGGGGAGTGCGTGGCTCCCCTGGGCCACCCAGGCCTCCTTCCCGCAGGGTCCCCTGGGCAAGCTGTCCAGAGGGAGGCAAAGGCTGTGGGTCAGGCAGACCTGGCTTGTTCCTCCTCCAGCTCACTGCTGAAAGGCAAGTTGTCACCCCAACCCAGGGTGGAAGTGAGGCATAAATAATGAGTGACCAGCACTCAGCAAAGAGCCTGGCCAGGGTGGGGCCGGGTGAGGGACAGAGATGACACCTAGTCCATAGCTCTAAGGCACAGAAAGCCCACCATAAAGTGGGAGATACTGAAGGGGACTTCCAGGATGGGAAAAGTCCCAGCAGGATGGGTTTCAGGTGCTGCTTGCTCAGGGTTCAGCTCTGCTTCTCGGGGTTCCCTCAGTGGTGCCTCCCTGGGGCCTACCTCGCCCTCCGGGCAGCCCCTGTCTGCACCTCTCTCCCCAGCCGCCCATCGGCCACCCTGAGCTCCTCCGTTGGGCACCAACGTGGACCATCACAGTGCTTGAGGCCAGCCACAGTGACCTGGCCAGCCTGGGTTCTGCTCATTCCCGACCAGCCCCCGTGGCGGGGACATGTTTGCACCGATGAGCTGAGCCCACCAGGCCGCAGCCCTCACTGCAGGAGAGGGTCGGGCCCAGCTGTGGGGCTGGGCTGCTTCTCAAGAAGGTTTCTGAGCAGTGGGTGGGAACAGGAGGGCAGCTGGGAGCTTCTGTGCAGGGTGGGCTCTGCAGGACAGACTCGGGGCCACAGATGGGGTTGGGAGGTGGGGCGTAGGGGGGCGGTGCCAGAGAGCAGAGGGTGCTGTCCCCAGCTGGGCAGGACCGGGTGAGGGTAGTGAGTGGGTGCAGGAGTGGGTCTTGAGGAGGCCGGGTTGGGTGAGGCCCATGGGCCCCGCCAGTTATGGAGGGGATGCTAGTCACAGGCGAGACACTGGACGTGGGCACCAACAAGGCCGGTCGCCTGGGGCGTCTAGTGGCAAATTCCAGGACGCCACCCCTGTGGCTGACAGAGCCTGGCTGAAGGGGAAGGAGCTGGAACCAGCAGCCTCAAGGGGGCAGTTCCCCGTCCCCAGAGGACACGAGGGAAATGACCACTGGCGCGGCCACAAGGCTCCGCAGCCCTCAGGTGCTGGGCTCCAGGTGGCCTCACATGGGCACAGCCGTGGCCACCTTTGTAGAGACCCCATGGGGAGGAGTTGGCCTCTGCAGATGCCCAGGCCTGGCTCAGCCTGGCCGGTCCTGGGGGCATGTCTCTGTCTCGCCCTGTGACGTGGCGCCCTCGCCATGGAGGGGTCTCGGCTGGAGGGGCCGGGCCTTTGTCCACACATGTGGCCTATGGCCTGCGGACTGGGGTCTCTGTGCTGCAGAAGGTGTGTCCAGAGCACGTGGCGCAGGGGTGGCATAAACATGCTGAGGCGCCTGGATTCGTTCATCTCAAGCACCGCCCGGAAGGTGCTAGAGCCTCACCCCGGCCTCCGGGGCCCGGGAGCACAGGAAGGAGACCTCATGCGATGTACAGGGTGGTCGAAGTCAGTACCCAGTGAGTGCTGTGAGCTCAGCTTGGTGGCTCCATGGCCCTCTTCTGCCCTCTGCCGGCCATCTCTGTCGCTACAGGCCTGGCCACCTGCTGGGAAGGACCCCGCCCCCAACCTGCCACCTGTGGGCTGGAGCCTGGAGCCCAGGGTGGTCGGTGCCAGGAGTCAGGGCAGGGTGGAATCCCATCTGTCGGAGGGGGTCTGAAGGGGCGGGAGCCTATGTCTACCCCTATGCCCAGTGTCACCCTGGCTAGTGGCTCCTAGGGACTCTCTCTGGTGGGAGTCTGGAGGCTGCCACCACTGCCTTCAGTGGCTAAGGAGGAAACAGGGGCTCAGAGAGGCTGAGCAACTGTCTGGGGTCACACAGCAAGCAGACACAGAGTGCCCCTTAAGAGGAAGGCTCTCACATGGCCATGGCCCAAGGGACAAGAGACCCCAAGCTGGGTGTGGCTCCCCATTCCCGGCCCTTGGCGGGGTCTGAGGAGAGATTAAGGGCAGGGTCCCACCTGCCTCCTGTCTTCTGTCCCCAACCACACCCTAAATGGGATCCTGCTCCCCCAGTCTCTCCCCCCACAGGGTCACCACGGGGACCAAGGGGAAAGTCCATTTTTTGGTGGATCTTTCTCCATGTGCTGCAGAGCACTGGACATTAAAAATGAATTCCATCCATCTTAATGGCAGTTGAAGTCAGGTAGCCACAGCCACGGGACACAGGTGTGCGCTGAAGGTGAGATTTACACCTGGCACGTGGCCAGGCTCAGCCCAAGCTGGGCACCCACCCGAGCTCATCCCACGCTCAGCCCCCAGGGCCGCAGGAGAGGTGTGGTGGCTGCGGCTGGGCGGGCCAGGGTCGCTGGGCCCTGGGAGGCCGAGGTTAGATGTCAGGGTCTGGTGCCCCAGCCCTGCCGGCCCTGCCGTGGCTGGAGAGCAACTGTGTCCCCAGAGCTTCCTCCCGGTGCGGGAAGTGGGAGCGGGGCCTGCAGGCTGCCCCCGCTGAGGGGGGCCCAGCCCTGACACCCAGCCCTGGGGAGGAGGTACGGTGCTGAAATTTCCTTTGGGGTGCTGGCCTTGCCTCCCTGGTCAAAGTCTCACTGTGGCTTCATGGACCGGACCGTCTCCTGTGTCCCCAAGGCCCTGGCTCTCCCTCACCTGGGCAGGGTCCTCCTTCCTCTGGGAAGCCCCCCACCCTCCGACTGGGGCCCCAGGAGGTACAGCCAGCCCTGGGGCTGCCACCCCTGCTGGTGGTGTCTGGCAGGGACGGAACCATTTCCGAAAGCCAAGAAAGGCTGGGTCACGCAACCCCCACTCGGGCCGGCCCCCCCGGAGCGCCAGCCAGAAGCCACTGTTCGGCTTTTTCTTTCTAGGGCTGTTATTTAAGCACTTTAAAAAAATCTTTTGTGTTTTAAATCACAAAGTCACACGTGCTCGTTGGGATAAGAAGCTCAAAGTAGACAGAATTCTGTCAAGTACCTGTCCCAGCCTGCCCCTCCCAGGGACCCACTGGTCTGGGGCACAGGCAGAGACCACCAGAGCTGCCCACCTCGGCGTCATGCTGCGTCCTGCCCCAAAGCCTCGGACCTCGTGGGATGGCCAGGCACCGCTCCCTGGGGAGAACGCCACTTGGGCATCCGGTACATTCCAGACGTACACGCTGTCTTGGATGGGCTGGAGAGAGAGGGTGTGGCCGGGTGGGGGCCGGTGGGGAGACCATCCCAGGCTGCTGCCTGGTGTCACCAAGCATTTGGCTCCTGGTCAACCACACAGAACCCCACAGGTCTGACATCCCGCCCAGATATGAAGGGTGCAGACCCTGGACTCACAGGGTGTGTGTATGTGTCCCCCAGGGAGGGGCTGCAGGGAGACCAAAGTCACAGCTTCTTGGAATGGCCCTGCCTCCGAGATCCTACCCAGCACCTGTCAGCCCTCCGATGACGTCCCTGGGGACCTGCTCCTGCCTACACAGGCACCAGCCACCCTGCAGAAAGGTTGTGAATGCCATGCTTGTCAGCAGAATATACCGATTTTACAAGGAAAGAATCTGGGGGTGGGGGTGGGGGCAGGACTGGAATCTAAATACCTTTCCTTATATATGCATTGAAAATGGTTATATAAAGTGACAAAGTGTGGTGGCATTCAGGTAAACATAGTGGCATGTTCTGGGATCTAGCAGACAATCTTAACTTCAGGAAATACAACCATATTTTACTAGCTCCAAGACAAAAATGAATAAAATGACATAGCTAAATAGAAGCCGAGCAGGATCTATGAACGTGGGCGTGGAGCGCGTAAAGGCATGACTTGGCAAGGAGGGAATTCACACGCCGGGGGAGCAAACACCAGTCCACGCTTGGTGCACACTGATAACGGGAAGACGAGCCCCAGACTAAACAAATGTGAATGAATTTCTCCGCCTGCAGACAGAGCAAATATATCAGTAGAAGCAAGCATACAGCAAGCAGCGAAATGCAACAGATCAGAAGGAACGCAGGTAGCCGCGATTAGGGCAGACAAACAAATTTTCAGGAAATACAGGTAAGAGGCACACGGCGAAAAATAACTTTGAGAGTTCCAAAGTCATGTTCATGGCTGAAGTGGAAACAAATATTTCACTGGGTGTCAGTGTAAGAGGGGGAAGTGGGAGGTGCTGAGGGGCCAGGTGGGCAGCGTCACGGCCCCTCTGTCCTTGAAGGTCTGTTTCTTGTCTGCTTCCTCCTCCAGATCTGCTGGCCCTGGTGATTGGCCCAACCTCCGGGGGCGACCAGTGGCTGGGCCCTGCCACATGCCTGAGCCTGGCCCTCTAGAATCCACCCGTCTCTTGAGCTGGGAAACAGGAGCCCGCCCCCATCCACAGAGCCCTCACCCATCCAGCCAAACTCCTTGAGGACAGTCCCTCATTTCCCCCCAGGACCCCCTGGCCCTGGGGACTGCTCTTTGGCACAGGATGGTTGTCTGCCGAGGGTTCCCTGCTGAATGCAGGACCAGCTTCCTAGTGTTTACAGAGCACCTGTGAAATAAGTGACTGTCACATGCAGCTAGGGACTTACTGGCCAGCCTTGTTTCCGCAGGCACGCACAGGTGGGTTCTCCTGGTGGACCTGGGCACCCATCCTGCCACAGTCTGCAGGTGAGTCCCGGCAAACCCTGCACTCCTGCATGCCCTCTCTCTGCAGCCCTGCACCTGGCAGCCCCTGCCACCTCTGCCTCTGTGCCAAGCCACAGGCTTCCTCGAAGCAAATGCTGTAACTTTGAGACCTTGCCTGTGTTTTGTTTTTTTTTTTTAAGATAACAGCTTTATTGAGATACAATTCACATACCATACAATTCTCCCGCTTCAAGGGCACAACTAAATGGTTTTAGTCTATTCACAAGGTGGAGCAAACATCATCACTGTCTAGTTTCAGAGCACACTCAGACTCACAGAAACTCTGTGGACATTAGCAGTCACTCCCTACGCCTCCCATCCCTCACCTCCCATCCCCCACTGGTGGTACCCACCAGTCTACCCTAAGCGTTTGCCTCCATGAGGTTTCTGCCTCCACAGGTTTCCCTATTCTGAACATTTCATACAAATGCAACCAGAAAACATGCAGTGTTTTGCGTCTGGATTCTTTCACTGAGCGTAATATCTTCTGAGTTCATCCATGTCATAGCACATACCGGCACTTCATTTCTCCCTCGTGGCTGAGGACTATTCCATCATACGGGTTGACTGTGTTCAGCCGTCCACCCGTCGATGGACCTTTGGGGTTGCCTGCACACTTCAGCAACTGTGACAGTGCTGCCAGGAGCCAGGACTGTGTAGCTGCTTGCTGCTGGCATGGGGAACAGGGCTCCGTAGCTGTTCCCATAAAGGTAGAAATTGACCAGCCTCTTCACTAAACTGTCCCCTTGACAAGTCTAGTCCCCTACTAGACTCTGGCGCTCCAAAATCGTTGCTTAGGACAGTTCCTCTTAGTTCTGTTGTTGTCCAGTGGACGGAGGGGGTCCTGAGCTTCCTGTTCTGCTGTCTTCCTGGTTACTCTCAAACCCTTTGGTTTTGAGCCAGAGGCTGCAAAGTAAAAGGTTTACTGTAAGATGTGAGGTGAGGGAGTCAGTGTGACCCTCCCACATGCATACGACAGGCCTGAGAATACCTGAGGGCTGTCCTGGTGGCTGTGGTGCTGGAGCCAGGCTGGGCCCCCATAGGCCACTGCATGACAATGGCCACTATGCCTGTGAGTTTTGCCTTGGCCTTGCCATGACCTTTCCAGGTGTATTTTGGCTTAGACTCTGCTCTTTTGTTCCCCGAGCCAGAACAGGGATGGAGAAGTCTGAGTCCTTATTTGGTGTTTGTCGTGAATGTGAGAGGACAGGCAATGTGGTGGTAAGCCAGTGAGCTGGCTGTCACATACGCGATCATTGTACCAAAAGTGTGTGTGACATGGAGAGCTTCTCCATCATCAGTGCAGTGAGAGGGGCACAGCTGCCCCCAGTGTGAGTGCATTAGAGGGCGGATCCCAGGGCAGGGCAAATAAGATCACCAGGCTTATCCAGAAAATGGGCTGTGACAGTATTGGCTCTTGGTGGGGAGGGTCAGGGTCAGGGTGAGCTCTTCCCACCTTCTGAAGCATGCTGCCAGCACCGACCGAGATGTGTGCGCCTGCCTCAGTAGTGCTGCTCCTCCCAGCACACAGGGCCTGCGTGCAGGCTGAGGGATAGGGACCTGGGGGCCAATACTGCTACCCAGGTGCAGATGCTCTGGGGAGGAGTGAGGCCCAGGCCAGCTTCGTGTGCCCACCAGAGGACAGGATACATCCAAGCGGTGTCTTTGTGGAGAGCAGGGGCAGAGCCACTGGGAAGCCAATGAGCCTTGGCCTCAGTCCTGCTGCAGAGGTTCTAGACCGTCGAGCTCAGGTCCCTGGGTGCTGGGTGAGGGCCAGGTGTGGTCCAGGGCGACTCAGGGGCCAGAATAGGGCCTGGGGTATAAGTCTCTAATCCACAGTCACCAGCCTAGAGCCTGGGGCCAAACTTCCCACATCAATTCCCACACCAATTTCTTCCTTTATTCGCTGAATACACATCAAGGTGGCAGTGTGGCTGGAACACAGCCATCAAAGTCACCAGCTACAGGTGCAAGGAGAGGAGAGGGAGTGGCAGCCACTTATGTGGCCAAGTCAGCCCTGGGGGTCAGGCAGGGCCTGCCAGGTGAGGCGCACACCATGCTGACCCTGAGGAGGAACAGGAGTGAGCGCACAGGGGAGCAGGGAGGGATGGGTGCAGGATGGCAGCATGCATACCGCCTGGGGCTCAGAGCAGGGGTTGGCAGAATGACCAGCATGGGGAGAGAGCTCTGGGGGGTGTGGGCAGCGGCCACCACGAGGAGGGAAGGAAAGACTCTGGTGGCCATAGCCAGCTGCCAAGGCTGGCCCCTCTCCAGCTCAGCAAAGTTTCTGAGCTGCAGAAGCAACCTGAGTTCCTGTCTCTGAGCCTCGACTCACCTGTCTCTTTAGTCTCCCACTTTTTCTCATCAATTCTAGCAAGAGGAAGAGGGGCAGAAAAGCCATGGCCCTGTCAGGAAGCCTCTCTCAATCCAGAGTGGTAGTGATGGTGTTTCCAGGGGCACCTGGCAATGTCTGCAGATGTTTTTTGGTTGTCACAACTGTGTGTCTGTGTGTGTTTGTGTGCTATTGGCATCTGGTGGGTGGAGGCCAGAGACGCTGATCTACATTCTGCAGTGCACAGATCAGCACCACCACAGAGAATTATTGGGCCTCGAATGTGTCCGAGGCACCTGCGGCTTTTCCACCAAGATGCGTGGAGCAGGGGGTGGGGCGGAGAGACCAGGTGGGTGAGGTGGGGGAGGCTGCCACCAGCATGTCGGGAGGAGTGGAGAGGGAGGAGGGGTGAGGGGGGACGGGTGCGCTTTGGCAGGCTGTCAGGGTGGGTCGCTCTAAGGAGGTGACATCTGCGAGGGGCATCAGAGGCAGAGGTGCAGAGTGCGAAGGCCCTTAGGAGGAGAGAGAGCACCGAGGGAGGGGCAAAGCAGGTGGCTTTGCTCTGTGCCCCCTGCGAGGCACTGAGGGCGGGGCCTGTGGGGGAGACCCAGTGGAGAGGTAGGGAAGTGAACCACGGGGGTGCCAAGAGTCCGCGCTTGCCCAGCGGGTGTGAGGACAGGAGAGGAACAGCATTGGGCAAGAGGTGGGAGGGAGGGAGAGGACGACTTCCCAAATGCCCCTTTAAACGAAAGAAGAGGGACCACCTTCTAGAGCTGGATTCTCTGTCGATCTGGCCTCAGTTGTGAGTCCACGCAGCTCCACGACAAGGGAGGAACCCAGATGTGTAGGTGTGCGATGGCGTTGACCCACCTGAACAGCGTGTCGACCTGGAGACACCTGGTCTCCGACCGCTCCCAGGGGGAGGGGTCTCCAGTGGGGAAGGCGGGGCTCCAGGCGGGCAGTCGAGGGAACACGGTCTCCGTGGGGCGCGGGTGGGCTGTGGCCGCCGGCTGCAAAAGCCCGGCTCCCGCGCGGGGCCCCACCCGGGGTGCGGGGCCGGCCTCGGACGCGCTGTTGGCCGCAGCGCGCGGGCGGGGCCTCCCGGAGAGAGGGCGCGGGTCCTGGCGTGGGGTGCGGCCGCCAGGGCGGGGCGGGGCGGGGTCTCCGGAAGCGAGGGGGCAGGTCCTCGCGCGGAACGGAGCTTCCGGCGCGGAACGGAGCTTCCGGCGCGGAACGGAGCTTCCGGCGCGGAACGGAGCTTCCGGCGCGGAACGGAGCTTCCGGCGCGGAACGGAGCTTCCGGCGGAGAGGGCGCGGCTCGGGGGGCGGGGCGGGGCCTCCGGGGCGGGGCGGGGCCTCCGGGGCGGGGCGGGGCCTCCGGCGCGGGGCGGGGCCTCCGGCGCGGGGCGGGGCCTCCGGGGTGGGGCGGAGCCTCCGGCGCGGGGCGGGGCCAGCGCTGCGTACTTCAGCCGCCCCCGCCGAGGCCGGCTTCCCGCCATGGCTCTGAGGCGCCTCTGGTCTGCGCCGCGGCCCGGCCTGCCCCGCCTCGCCCCGTTGTCCACCGCGCCGGCTGCCCGCGAGCAGCCCGCCGCGGGCTCGGGGGCAGTGCCGGGGAGCGGGCCGGCCGCGGCCGTGCGGCCGCCAGTGCCCGCCGTGGACTTCGGCAACACGCGGGAGGCGTACCGCAGCCGGCGCAGCTGGGAGCTGGCGCGCAGCCTGCTGGTGCTGCGCCTGTGCGCCTCGCCCGCGCTGCTGGCGCGCCACGAGCAGGTGCGCGCTGGGCAGGTGGGGCGGGAGGTGTTTCCTGTACCCCTCTCGGACCTCGGGAGTCTTCCCACTTGTCAACACTAGCAAGTAGAAACAGCCTAACAAAGGCCATTTTAAGTTTTAAGATATAGACCACTTGCAGGAGTACAGAGTTGTCACCTGGAATTTATAGTTGAGTATCCTTCATGTTGCCCCATGTTGTCTGGGGTATTCAAGGGCCCGTAGCCAGGGACCCAGCCACCCCCAGGCACCGCCGTCCTGAACAGTGTTGGGGAAAGATGGGAAGACCCGCAAAGTCCAACCTTAAACTTGCACATGGTAACTTTAAAATGTGTGAGGACTTTGGGGGAGTGACAAGCAGAACGTCTTAGCCACAGTCTGGGGGTATTAGACAGTTATTTCAAGGTGACCCTGGGAAGAGTTTGCAGGAATCAGGTTGTTGGTGCTGGGGATCTGGTGCTTTTGATTTCTTGGGTGAGACTGTGCTGAGATCACCAGACTGGCCCCTGGGGCCCCCTGGGGAGTCGGGGGTTGCACAGGGGTGGAGAGGAATCACCAAGACACACAGCTTTGATGAGGCCTCTCAGACGGGAGGTGGGGAGAGGTCCACTCAGTTAGAGTCGGGTGGCTGTGAGGCGTTGGCCCGAATCCCAGGGGGGATTCACTGTCACTTTGGAGCCTAGGACTGATGGTGGCAGGAGTAGGGGGGACAGTGGAAGATGGGAAGATGGAGGTCTCTGGGAGGCCATCTCTGTGTTTGTGCAGACGTCGGATGTCTGAGGTGAAGCCCCGGCGGGGGAGAGCCCAGGCCAAGAAGGGAGGGGGGTGAGAAGGGACATTCAGGTAAAGGAACCCACGGGGGAAGGGGAGGCCAAGAGGACCCTCTGGGGAGTGCCAGCGTCTAAGGGAAGAGCAGCAGGTGCCAGTGGTGTTGCAACGGGGAGGGCGAGGCAGCGGGGCAGGAATGCCAGGGGAGGGAGTGGCCAACCACAGGGTCTCTGTGGGGGACAAGGACAGGTGCATTGGGTGGCTGCTGGGTGGGACAGGAAGCAGTGCAGAAGCCTTGCCCACCTTGTGGCTGGCTGGGAGGGAGAGAGGGCTAGAAACCAGCTAGGCCAAACTTCTCTAGGCTCAGCACTAAACTTTCTTCCACAGACTCAAAACCAGCCGTCACACTGAGTAGCCAGCAGAGCTGGGGCGTGGGGTTTGGTGCCCAGCCTGCTGAGGGGAACGAGCCCCAGCACCCTAGTGCTAACCATGGGAGGGATGTGTTGGCTCCATTATCCCTGGGGTGCCTGCCTGGGCAATGCCAGGGCTCAGGGATGGGAGTGTGGGTACCTGGAAGAGGCAGGGCGTCTGGAGACAACTTTTCCCAGGCTCTCGATGGGTCCAGTCTGTCCTGGGGAGGCCCTCTAGGGTCTGTGCTGTTGTCATTGCTGGTGGTCCCACTGGTGTCAGTGGCCTCAGCCCCCAAGCACCAGGGGCTGAGGCAAGGCTCTGAGCATGTGAGCTGCTCACCAGACCCCGGTCCTGTGGGTGGCCTGCGGCAAAAATTCCTCCTGCTTAGACAGGGTCTGTGAGGCTCTGGCTGGGGCCGTGGGGGCTGTCAAACCTGCCCCGAGGAGCGTCCAGCTGCAAGAGCTGAGGTTTGAGCTGCTTCCTTGGATAGGGACATTTAGGGACTCTGCTGGGGCCTGCACTTGCCTGAAAGCAGGCCTTTTTAAGGAGGGTTCAGGAAAGCCCAGGTTTCCAGGACAATAGTGCTGTGCTTGGGTGTGAGCCATAGCAGAAGAGGGGACAGGACCACGGGTGCAGTGGCTCCCTGAGGGGCAGGGAGGGGAGAGAACTGGCTCCATAGTCGGTTGTATCTCTGCACGTGTGTGTCTTTCACAGTGAAACGAGGGCATGTGTTAGTGGTGCAAGTTCCTAAATCCTCGAAGGGCTCCCCACCTGGAGAAGAGATGGGGGCCTGTTCTGGTCCCAGTAGAGCCACGCCGGGACATATGTGACACCAGGATGGTTTTACATTTTGCTCTGGGGTCGGCTTTAAAATTGCCAGCCTGTCCCATGTGCTTCCACAGCCCTGTGCCGGGAGCTTCCAGGCATGGCCCGGCCAGGTCCCACCTGCCCTGTCTTTTGGAGTAAAGCATTCCTGGAGCCACTGCAGTCTGGCGTCCCCTTCACTGAGTGCTGGCTGTGGCGGAGGTGAGCAGTCAGTTGCACAGAGACTGCCTGGCCCTGCGAGGGAAGTTCGCTGGCCCTTGCAGCAGACAGTCACCCGCCCTCTGTCATGGTGTATTTCTGAGGGTTCCCTCAGAGCTGGCGTGGACGAGGCCAGAGGTTCTTTTGCAGAGCGGAATGATGGTTTTGAGGTCCCCAATTCTGCTCCGCCTGCCACATAGGTGATCTTTGATGTGTCCAAGACCCATCCGTTCCTCCCAGCTGGCCCTGGGTGCTGCCCGGCGGGGACAGGGGCTGGCTCAGTGAGACGAGGAGGCAGGCCTGCATCTCAGATGTTGGCACGTTCTTTTTTCCAGTTTCTAATCCTCTTTACAAAAGAACAAAATGCAGTCAAGTCAGATCCTGGGCAGAGGCTGCAGGAAGGTGGGCATGATTGCCTTGGAAACCCCGGTCCCTGGGGCTGCCTGGTGCCATGCACAGCGATGGCTGGGAGGCATGTCCGCAGGCTCCAGTGTGCGGTTCAGGAAAAGGTGGTGGCTGCATCTCCCTGTGGGCTGCATGGAGTTGCTGGGGGCTGGTTTGCGGATGAAGGTGTTTGACTCGCTGATGCTTTTGCTTAGACTAGAGGTTGTTCCCGAAACTCCGGTCCCAAGAGATGCTCTCCATGAAAAAGTGGTTCTGGTATCCATTGGGTTTGAGAAACTCCAGACTCTTCCTGTCTTGGAGCCAACTAGGTGGGGGCAGTGGACGTGGGGTTTCCGCACAGGGTGGGGTGTGTTCTGAGCATCACACTCGGCCCTCCTGGCCCCGCAGCCTCCTGCTGTCGCTGTTCCCGGCTGCCCCCTTGCCTCACCCTGAGCTCCAGTTCAGCATGTCACCTCCTTGCCTTGTGGGCCCCCCTCCTGGGTTAGCAAATGCCCTGCCCTGCCCCCCCCCACCCCCTGTTCTGAGTCATGTGAAGGTGCTCCCCTTTGGGTGCCTCCTGCCAGGATGTGCGCTCCTGGTTGGTTTCCTCCAGCTGTTGCCAGTCACTAGAACTGTCGCTGGCATGCAGCCACTGGGGACATTTGAATAAATGATGGGGTGAGATGTGCCTGGGGAGAGAGCTGAGTGGTTTCTGGGCATTGTTTCCGCAGGGGCTTGTCTGCATCTGTGGCCAGTCAGCCTGGACACCCTGCCCCGCCCCTGCTGGCCCTTGGGTGGGCAGTCATCTCCCAGGCCCCTGTAGACGGTCCCTGGGCTCGCTGTCTCTATTGGCAGGGCACGCTGCACTCCAGCTGAGCTCACACTCACCCCGAGTTTTGCATGTGTTCGTTGTTTAGCTGGCCTCATGCCAGGCACACTGTTCTAGGGACCTGGCATAGGAGTGAACAAAATATTGAAAAATCTGGGAACTCGAATTCTAGAAAGTCTTGTCAGATCTGCCTCCTTCCCGGTGGAGCTGCTGAGGTGCGGTCGTAGAGAATGTTAGGAGAATGCCTGGTGCTGTCCCCTGGGGGGGCCAGCTGTTCTCTACCCACCAAGCGGTGGTCAGGCACCCCTGCGTGCAGTGGGGGTGACCGAGAGTGGGCCCTGTGGGGGTGGCATCCAGGCAGGAACAGCGTGCTCACGGTGGGAGGGAGGGGGTCGCCCTGCCCTGGTCAAGCTGCTTTGGGTGGTCTTCACTCTAAAGCCAATGTTGGGGGCCGAGTCTGTCCCAGGAGACCGAATCAAGGCCCTGTGGTTGGAATGAAGTGTCGGGGTGGGGGTAAGCTGGGGTGTCCTGCAGGGAAGGGGAGGCTGGGCGCCCCCAGACAGCCACTTCCCATTGACTTTCAGCTGCTCCACTTCGCCAGGAAACTTCTGGGGCAAAGGCTGTTCGACAAGCTCATGAAGGTGACCTTCTATGGGCAGTTTGTGGCCGGCGAGGACCAGGAGTCCATCCGGCCCCTGATCCAGCACAACAAGGCCTTCGGCGTCGGCTCCATCCTGGACTACAGTGTGGAGGAGGACCTGAGCCCCGAGGAGGCCGAGCGCAAGGAGATGGAGTAAGGCCTGCCCAGCGGCCGCACAGACGTGCTGGTGGTGACCCCAAGTCATCCTGGGCTTTTGGGGGCCTGTGGGGCCATGCCTGGCCCCCTTGCTGAGGGCCCTCCTGGGTTCTGCCTGGAGTTCTTGTGTTGTCGTTGTGCTGATGGCAGCTCTGGGCTGCCAGGTGTGCAGCAGGCCTGAGGAGGTTCGAGGGTTGGGGCAGACTGTGGCACCTGGCCCTGTCAGCCCACCGCTCGGCCTTGCACGGTTTGCGGGCTAAGAATGGTTTCTACGTTTTCAAATGGTTGAAAGAAATCAAAACAAGGGTACTATTTTGTGGCACATGAAAATTATGTGAAATTCAAATTGCTCTCACCCTCCGGGAGCAGAGCTGAGTAGTTGGGCAGAGGAGCCGTGGCCCAAGGCTGAGAACGTGTGCTAGCTGGCCGCCCACACAAACGTGTGCCAACCTCCTGTAGCAGGCTGCTCTGGCTCCCTGCTCCGGCTCCCTGCCTCTCTTCCGGAGGGATTCCTGACCAGTGGGCGCGTCCCACCGCCCCAGCCTGCCAGGCCCCAGCCTGCCCTGGGATAGTTTCCTTGTCTGTGGGTGTGGAGCCTCCAGGCCTGGCCTCTGCCTGGGTGTCTGTGGAGAAGGGAATGACAGCGAGGAGTGGCATGGCCAGGCCACTCCCGTGGTCACTGACTGGCTGTGGGGCTCCTTCCCTGGGCAGTGAGTGTAGGGGCACAGTTGGGTACCTCCCTGATCCCTCCTCCTGGGCAGCAGGACAGATGACAGGGTGATGTTGCCCTCTGCTTCCAGGAGTGGTGACTGGCTCATGAAAGGTCCAGGTGAGACCAGCCCTTTCTTTGAGAAATGCCTGTGCTGGCACCTGTCCCCCTCCACGCCGGGCCCTCGCTGGGATTTGGGGCCCTGATGCCCTGGCAGCAGCAGGGCCAGACGCATGTGAGGCTTGAGGCAGGCCGATGGTGGCCCCTGTCAGGCCTGGTGTTTACTCTGTCCCTCCCCAGCTGGCTGGCCTGGATGGGGAGGGAAAGGCAGTCATATGAGGCCTCCAGCCCTGGGGACAGAATGTCCGAGCTTCTTGCCCCAGCAGGCCAGCTGGGGGAGGACTGGCTTGGCGAGTCCAGCCCCTGCCTTGTGATTGGCTATTTTGAAGGCGGGGTGCTGCAGCCCGGGACCCCCGTCTGTTCCTAGCAGCCTCAGCCTCTCAGCCACCTGGGTTCTTGGCTGCGGCCTTTGCCGAGGCCCCTGTCCAATAAGGAATGGGCTGTGTGTCCTCAGCGAGAGGGCTTGCAGTTCCACAATGGGGTTTTCCCTCTCAGGCGCCTCTGGTATGAAAAGACTCCTTTCCTGGGGCAGGGCGGTCCTGCCCCACAGGGAAGTCTGGAGGCGGGCCGGCCTGCACTGCCAGGGGCTGCCCCTGCCCCCACTGTGCCCTTCACCTCCCCTGGGCCACCCTGCTGCTGGCAGCTGCAGTCTGCAGGGGCTCTGCTTGGGCTCTGCGATGTCAGTGGCAGTCCCTTCCCACCTGCCTGGGCCACGGGGGCAGAGCTGGGCTTGCAGTGTCATTCCCACGTCCACACCGTGGCTGGGCCGCTGCGCTCATGGGGCAGGACCAGGCATGCAGACTCCTGTTCGGGGAACTGTTTCAATGTCCTTGGTGAGGTCCAGAGATCCATCTCCCAAACCCACATTCCTATCACCAGGCCCATAGACTCGACTCTGGGGAGAGAAGCAGAGGCCACTGCCCCAAATTAAGGCCACAGGGGGGTGCCAGGCCTCAGTGGGAGCGTCTGAGGGCCTGGGGAGGCCCAGCAGTGCTCCCGAGGGAGGAGGCGGCGGCGGCGGGCGGTGGACGGCGGGAGGGGAGTGCCTACCTGAGGGAGGGGTGGGGTGGTGCTTCCTGGAGGCTTGTGAGAATGCCGGGGCCAAGCTGGGCCCCATGCTGGGAGAGGAGTCCCACAGTGGGGCAAGGGCCCAGCGCATCTTCCTGACCACAGTACCGGGAGGGCCGGCCTGGGTGGGGTGGATGGCAGGCGCCTGGCCGTGCAAGCCCAGGGCTGGCTGGAGGGACCTGGGCCCTGGTCCCCAGTCTGGCGGCAGCTCAAGGGGATGGGGAGGCAGGGCCTGGGGGAGCTAGGGAGGGTGTGCAGGGGCAGGGTGTGGTTCTTCCCACCCACCCTTACCCCCACCCCACCCTGCCCACTTGTTCAAACAGGTACCAAGCTACAAGTTTTCCCGAGCTCCTTGCCCTGTTGCACTGCATGTGCGAGAGTGTCTGTGCACGCGTGCCCTTCTGCTGACTGCGTTTTGGGTGTCTGGTTGAGGCTGCGTGGGTTGAGGAGCATGAGGTGGGGCCCGGCCTTGGGGAGGCGTCAGAACGTGGTCCCCACCTTGGTCAGGGCCCCGAGTGTGCCTGTTCACCCCCCCCCCAGAATCCTGCGGCCACCTGTGCCACGTGCCACAGCTTCCCTGTGACGCCCACACCTGACACAGCAACATCTTGGCTGTCGAAAGCCAGGTTTCCTGAGTGTGGCAGCGGTGCCGTCTGGCTCTGTGACTGGTCTCGAGGTGTCTAAGCCAGGGGCCTCAGGAAGGCCCAGGGAACTCCCCTCCGGGGTGGGGGTCGCGTGTGGGGCCTGCCTGCTCCCGTATTCCAGGGTGATGTTTCACCATCTCCTGCTGCCATGTCTCCTTGCCAGGGCTAGGTGGCCGGAGCCATGGCTGCCTGTCAGCTCGCGTCCCCAGGCCGGGCCTTGTGGGTGCGGTGGCACGTGGGAAGCCAGTGCAGGCTGTGCCTGGCTGCCAGGACTTTTGGGTCCTGACCTGGGTATCTGGCTCAGAATCCCCAAATAAGGGCCCTGGGGTTGCCTGGGAGCCAGCCAGCGAAGGAGGGCTTCCTGGCAGTGGCCGGGTGGCCCAGGGCTTGCTCCGAGAGCCATGAGGTCAAAAGCTGCAGCCAGGGCCTCCAATGCCAGGTTCACTCATCACTGCCCTTCCTGGGGGGTGGGAGCAGAGCTGCAGCCCCCAGGGTCTGAGTGAGCTGGCTCCGTGGTAACTGGCTTAGTGAGGCTTTAAATGCACAGTCATGTGATGGACAAAGCTGCCAGAGGGGTCAGGGTTGGAGGAGCCGTCCCTTCATCTGAACGGACTTCTCGGCCATGGCTCTCTCCCAAATGGCACAGTACACAAAGGAAGTGCCGGGAAGCCGTGGGCAGGGACTGGGCGGGGCTGGGCACTGTGCAGGAGGGATGGGCCGTGGGGACCACCCAGGGGGACAGCCAGGGGCCATAGCAGCCTGGCCTCCCCATCCCCTCCTAAGGAGGAGTGCTCCAGGGTGGGCCTGGGGCTTGATGAGAACCCAGCCAGGGGTTTAAACTGGATAAGACAGTGAGATCTGATTTGCATTTTAAAAGAAAGTTTCCGGTTGCTGCTTGGAAAATAGGCCTCAGGGGCAAGAATACAGCAGGGGTTGCCTGGAGGGGCCAGGACTGAGCTGGCCTTGGTGGGGCTGTCATCAGAGAGCAAGGGGCCTCCCGCTGGATTTTGGGAACTTAGGATGGTTGGTGGCCTCCCCTGACTGGCTCTGTGTTCCATCTTTTCCTTGGAAGCAGGAATCCCTACTGCATGCCCTGGGCTGTTTTGAGGACTTGCCCAGCAGGAGGGAGGGAGGCGCTCCACACACAAGGGCCCCAGGCTTCCCGAGCCCCATAAACTGCTGTCCCTCCCAGGCTCAGGTGGTTCTGCCAGGCTTTGGAGCCAGCCCTCCACCAGGGCCAGGTTAGATCCACAGTGTAGCCTTGATGGGAACTTGCTGTTACCTGCGGCCCTGGTGCTATGACCCTGACCTTTGCCCTCTTCCTCTCCCCCCAGGTCCTGCACCTCAGCTGCGGAGAGGGATGGCAGCGGTGAGTGAGAGGCTGAAGTTCAGGAACAGGTGCTGTCCCTGCCCTGTACACACCCTGGCGGCTCAGAAGAGTCTGGGCTCTGGGCCTGACGCACCTGTGGTGCCTGATGATGACAGCCACTGCTTTCTCGTGGCCCTCCCGGTGGACCAGGCCTCTGCTGGGGGCTCTGCCCTCCTGGCTCTGTTTGCGCCAGGAGGAGGCTCAGCCAGGGGCCTGGGAGTGCAGAGAGGGGCAGGCTTGGAGCTGAGGAGCCAGGGTGGGACAGTGCGGGCGCCAGGCCGGGCAGGGGCCTGGGGACATCTGAGAGCCTGCTTCTGAGCTCGGGCACCTGTGGCCTTCCCAGGCACGAGTAAGAGGGAAAAGCAGTACCAGGCCCACCGTGCCTTCGGAGACCGCAGGGATGGCGTCATCAGCGCCCGCACCTACTTCTATGCCAACGAGGCCAAGTGTGACAGCCATATGGAGACCTTCCTGCGCTGCATCGAGGCCTCAGGTGAGGCCCCTCTTGGCTGGCAGGGCCTGGGCTCGTGGCGACGCCGGTGGGTGGACACCGGGCTGCGCTGAGCGAGGGGGCCGGGCTCCAGTCACATGCAGGTCGCACCTGTCCAGCCCCTTCCTGACCGGCCCGGCTGCCTCCAGGGAGGCACCTCCTGCCCCCGCCCCCCATTTTGCCACCTCCGCACACTCCTGTGGGCGCCGTGCCAGGATGGAGCTGTAGGAAGTTGGCCCGTGTCGGCTGGCTGAGGTGCCCGCAACCCTGGGGTCGAGGTTCCCTTCAGGGAGCTGGTGCTGTGTCCCCTATCAGGGAATCCCTCCCTGGCACAGCCTCGGGGGGGGTCCCTGGAGGGGCAGCGGCTGCCGCAGCGGGCAAGTGCAGCCTAAGGTCACTGAGGCCCAGTGTCCTTCATCAGAAACACAGCAGACCCCACACGACGCGTGCTGGCCCCGCAGCCCTCCTGTTAGAGGCAGCGGGTCCTGCACCGTCTGAGTGTCTGAGGATCCTCACGGGGCTGCAGGGCCCCAGTGGCTGGCACGGCCATCAGGCATCAGGGTCAGGGGCGTCTCCTGGCCGCTGCCTGCTCTCCCTGGGGGAGGACAGAGGGGAGGGCCCTGCAGAAGCAAATGCTCCAGCCTGCGCTCTGCTCTGCGTCTGTGGGTGTGGCCCCTGGGGCGGCCGCCTGTGGTGCTGGCGGCACAGGGGAGGAAACTGAGGCAGGGAGCCTGTTGGGGCCGCTCGTCAGTGGCAGGTGGCTTCTTCGCCCACTGTCATCCTGCACGCATGTGGCAGACACAGCCTGCCCCTTCCCACCCTGTGGGGGCCCCAGGGCTGGGTCACGTGCCTCTCTGGGGCCTTCACGTTTCCTGTGGCTTCTGACAGGCGGGGCCTGTGAGGACGGCTTCTCGGCCATTAAGCTCACTGCACTGGGGAGACCCCAGTTTCTGGTAAGTGCCAGAACCTTCCACCCGCAGAAGCTGGTGATTGGCAGGTGCACATGTGGATGCTGTAGAGGCTGGAGCCGGGCTGGGCGGCGGGTGTGCGCCCCAGACAGCACTTGGGCCTGTTCTGCAGCTGCAGTTCTCAGAGGTGCTGACCAAGTGGAGACGCTTCTTTCACCAAATGGCCGCAGAGCAAGGGCAGGCGGGGCTGGCCGCCATGGACGCGAAGCTGGAGGTGGCTGCGCTGCAGGTGGGGCAGCCCTCCCCTTCCGGGAGGCGGGAGGTGGGCACCCTGCGGCCCGGGCAGAGCTCTGCCCAGGGGAAGTGGCTGGACAGCGGTGCCAGGAGGTTCCTGGAGCTGATGCGGGACTGGGCGTGCGGCTCACTCTGCAGCCGCTGGGGTTGGCTGGGGAGGAGGGGCAGGTCAGAGGGACCCTGGACGGGGCTTGAGGCTGAACAGAGACGGAGGAGGTGCTGGTGGGAGGCACAGGGAGCCTCCTGGCAGGAGACTTGCATCAGCAGACAGGCAGGAACAGACCTGTCTATGCAGCAGAAATACAAGGCAGAAGTGGGTTTGTTCTGGCTTACGGCGTAATGAAGTCAGATGCACAGCACCACCAGCCAAGGCGGTGGGGGACGTGAGTGATCAGGGCTGACCCAGGCTTTCTCACTCCTCAAGGAAAGCATCGCCAAGATGGGCATCGCCTCCAGGGCAGAGATCGAGGGCTGGTTCAGGGCGGAGACGCTGGGCGTGTCTGGGTGAGAGCAGCCCCCGGGCTCAGAAGGGGGTGTCTGCCCCCTTTCGGCCAGGGTTCCAGCCGCCCAGCTGCCTCTCCCAATCTGGCTCCCTCCCCAGAGGGTGGGCCTTGTGGGCGACAGTGCCCAAGGAGCCACTGCCCCGTGTCACACAGAGTAGGAGTTGACAGGGGGCCGAGAGTCCCTGGGGCTGGGGTGGGCAGCATGGACACCGGGGCAGCCTAGACCCCAGAGAGGGTTTCTTACAGAATTATGTGGGTCCCAGACTGAGGGTGTCACGCGTGGTCCTCCCTGGGGAGCTCCTCGCCCCAATCTCGGGGCCTGGCCTGCCCGCCCCGGCCCCCTGCTCTCAGAGGCTGTGTCTGCCTCTGCCTGCCTGGTCTCCTGCACTGGGCTCAGGGTGGCCACGTTTTACTGCCATCTGGATGCAGAAATGTTGGTATTTTGGTTTTAATTTCTTCAGTGAAGAACACTATTTACATTCTCTCTGTTTTTTTAAAATTGAACACCAAGGTGGGGGTTGCGGTGGTTGGGTTTGCGGGTGCTCTTTTGGGGAACGGCTGGTTTGGGCCTGAGTCCCCTGACCCATCCCGGTGCCCGGGGTGGGGCTGCCGCTGGCCGCCGTGCTGACTCGCCTCCCCCCCCAGCACTGTGGACCTGCTGGACTGGAGCGGCCTCGTCGACAGCAGGACCAAGCTCTCGCAGCACCTGGTGGTCCCCAACACACAGGTAATGTGTCCCCTCGCTGACTCAGCTCAGCAGGGCACTGGGCCAAGGAGGGAACTCAGTTTGCCACGAGTGTCCCCTTTGGCCCACCCTGGAGACCACGGGCCGGGCCCCTCAGAGACCTCTGTGATGCAGAGAGTGCTTGGGGGAACAGACCCACGTGGAGCCTTGCACCATGAGGAGACAGTGTCTGGGGACCTTTGCTAAGTCATCTGTCCCCTGTGTTGGGTCTCCTCAAACCTCAGAGCTGTGAAACGGCAGAAGTCACTTTATTTCCCCCTTCGTTCTAGGGTTGATAGGGCTTGGCTGGGTGATTCTCGCGCAAGGTGTCCCGGGCAACTGTACTCAAAGGGTGTTGGGGCTGGGGTCCTCTCTGAAATGCCCTAATCGCGCTTCGGAGGGTCGGTGCTGGCTGCTGGCTGCTGGCTTGGGCTTCCTCCAAACATGGCGGCTGAGTTCCAAGGGCAAGTGTCCCCGGAGACTAGAGAGCTCAGCCTCAAACTTTGAGCCGCTGACCTGGAGCCTCAGGGTACAGCACGTCCAATGTGGAGCTTCTGCAGGGCCACCAGCTGTTGGACACTTTAGCATGTGTGTGGCTGGAGATAGATGCCATCTGTGCCCAGTGGGGCAAGGCCACCAGGGCCGCATGGGGCAGCAGAAGGCCGTGGTGCTGCCCGGGCCCTGCAGGGTGGGTGCCTGCCACCCTGAGCACCTGGCTTCCTGAAGGCATCTTCCTGGAGGGTGCCTTCATCCCCCACCATGCGTCAGTGTGTGCTGCACGGCTGTCCCTCCTCCCTGCTCTGAGCTGAGCCCTTGTTGTTGGACTGGGTGATCAGCGTTCATTTCCTTAGTGTTCTGTGGAAGCTGAAGAGGGGCTCTCCCCACAGTGGTAGGGCCTCTTAGGACCTGGGGAGACCTGGGGTACACATTTTGGGGTTCAGGCCTGGATGGGCACTGAGCTCCCTCCTGGTGCTGCCAGGCCCTGTGCTGGTTGGCTGCCAGGTTCCAGGGCACCAGGTCGCCTTGTCCGGCCAGCCCAGGGCAGGGCGCTGACCTTCACGTGCAAACAGTGGGAGTGAGGAGGACTGGCTGGTCCTGGGGCTGGCACTGGGGCCTGGCAGGTCCAGGTGGGCCCAGGAGGCGCTGCTGAGAGAGGAGTAGCTGAGGCCTCCCAGCCCTCGCTGTGCCCCTGCCACGTGCTCTGTCCTCAGACAGGACAACTGGAGCCCCTGCTGTCCCGGTTCACGGAGGAGGAGGAGCTGCAGATGACGAGGATGCTGCAGCGGATGGATGTCCTGGCCAAGGTGAGCCCGCCCTGCGCGGGTGGAGGGCTCGGGCTCAAGGGCCCCGGGACCCGCGCACAGTGAGGGCACCTGCCTCGCTGCAGCCACAAACGTACCCGTGCACCTGTCAGAGAGCCAGGGAGGTGGGCGTGCGGCTGATGGTGGATGCCGAGCAGACCTACTTCCAGCCGGCCATCAGCCGCCTGACGCTGGAGATGCAGCGCAAGTTCAACGTGGAGAAGCCGCTCGTCTTCAACACTTACCAGTGCTACCTCAAGGTGGGCCCGCCCTGCGGCCTCCTGCTGCGGGGAGGGGTGCCCTCGTCTAGCTCCGTGCCTCTGCTGGCGTCACTCAGAGCACGGGCTGGGGGCTCGTGGGATGGTCGAGGGGGGAGTGGGCCGTGCCCCGGGGGGCTGGTGGGATCCTCTGCAGCAGAGTTGGCCCCTCCGTGCCCCGGTTCCCAGCAGCTCTGCCCTTCTGTGCAGGGGAGGCCGAGGCCAGGGTGACTGTCCCCGCGCAGGAAGGAAGGCCTTCTCTGACCCCAGCTGCCTGTCTCCCGCCTCGGGGCCAAGAGCACGTAGGGAGTAGCAGGACCATGTGACGTGCCTGGCACCTGAGCTCCGAAGGCTTCGTGTTTGTTTTCTCCAGTTTGATTTTAGTTCAGGATCCCCTAAGAATGTGATGACAGCTCTGGGCCCCTCCCCAGAAGACTCGCCTGGGATTCTCTGGGCACTCAGGGAGTCCAGGGGGGCTTTAGGCTGAGGGCACTGAGCTCCCAGGCATGAGCAGGTCCGGAGCTCTCGGGGACAAGCCAGGTGCCCAGAGGACACAGGGTGGTGAGGGGGGTCCAAGCAGATGCCTCTGGCATGCACCCTGTCTCAGGCAGCCCAAGGGTCTGGACCACTCCCCCACAGGGCCTCCCCCTACAGGGCTGTCCCCCACACAGGGCTGTCCCTAGGAGGCTGCAGATGTGCCCACTGTCGTCGCTCTTCGAGGACAGAGGGCAGAGGCCCATCCTTACCCATGCCTGCTCCAGGGCCCCTGAGCTGCACCTCTCCAGGTCAGCTGCTGCCAGGGCCCGGGTGCCCCGAGCTGACGACACCTGGGAGCACCTGGCCCCAGGAAGGCCCCATCTGGCTGTTGCCCTGGCTCAGCCAAGCTCCCTGTGAATTTTGGCCCTTGCCCCACAGGACGCCTATGACAATGTCACTCTGGATGTGGAGCTGGCTCGCCGCGAGGGCTGGTGTTTCGGGGCCAAGCTGGTGCGGGGGGCATACATGGCCCAGGAGCGTGCCCGAGCTGCGGAGATCGGCTACGAAGACCCCATCAACCCCACGTACGAAGCCACCAACGCCATGTACCACAGGTGCGCAGCCTCCTGCCTCGGGCTCCCAGGGCGGGGCAGACACGAGGGACGCCACCGCTGCCCTGACCTGCCCAGGCCGGAAACCCCGCAGGAGCCTGAGCCATGTGAGTCCTGAGGCCAGGACTCAGCTCCTCTGCTTCTGTGTCATTTTTGTCCACATCAAGGTTTTTCTTTTTTAAATTTAGAAAAGCCTACTGTACAAAACAAAACTGGCCACATTGCCCTGGCTCCTGCTCGCACTTAAATGAGAGATGTGCACGGGCACCCGGCCCTCCCTGCACCGTGGCTTGGCCTGTTTCCTTTTCAGTCCACACGGCGGGATCGTCAGCTGTTCTGCACCTGCTTTTATTGCTCTAGTTATCTGGGTGATCTGAGCTTTTCCCTCTCAGAGGTGTGTGGGCATGTTGCAAGATCAGAGACCCCTGCCTGGTGTCTCCTCGCTGGCTCCAGCTCCCTCCCCACGGCCCACCCAGCACCTCCGTGCCGCACCTGCGCGCCTGCACCATCGCTGCATGCGTTGTACGCCCTGTCCTCTGTCCTCTGCCTGGTGCTTTTTCCATTTAACGCTCTATCTGGACCCTCCTGTGTCAGCATGCAGAGCGTGGGACGTCCAGGGCTCTGTGCCTGGCGTCTGCGATCTTTGGTTTTCAGCCTGGTTATTATAACAGGGACTCCCCGAGCAGCCTGTTCCCCTGTCACACATATGCTGTCTGGGGTTCTCTGTGTCTGAGGACACAGCTCTCGCACATTCCTGGAAGTGGAGCTGCTGAGTCCAGCCCGCGAGTGTCCTTGCTGCCTGAGGGCAGTGCCGTTTGGTCTCCCTGGGGCACAGGGGTGCTGCCCCACCACGCCTCCGGGGACCTGCTTCCCTTTATTTCCTCGTGGGGCCAGGGGTGCCCTGCGGGGTCCCTTCCCAGAAGCGAAGCTGCACCTGTCAGGAGGTGCACCGGCAGGTCCCTGTGGTCACAGCATGTTTGATGCAGGAATGTGGTAGCCCAGCTCATTCCTCTCCCTGAACTGTCCTCTCCCAGATGATGCTTGCTTGTTCTTGGTGGTGGTTCTTTCTTTTTCATGAGGGGCTAAGGGGGGGGGCGGATGCTGCTCTTGTCCCTCCTGACACTGTGGGCAGCCTTGGTGGGAGCCAGCTCACTGTGGGGTCCTGGGTCTGCCTGAGGCCTCCTGCCCCCGTGGCGGGCCGGCAGTGAGAGGCACAGGCAGGAGGGGCCAGGGGCGGGGCTCATGTGGCGTTCCCCCCAGGTGCCTGGACTATGTGCTGGAGGAACTGAAGCACAATGCCAAGGCCGCGGTGATGGTGGCCTCCCACAACGAGGACACTGTGCACTTCACTCTGTGCAGGTAGGAAGCCCCGGCCATGCCGGCAGGGTCTCTGGCCAGGGGAGTCGGCAGCGGCCCAGAGTGGGCAGTGTGTGGGGAAGGTCCATGGGACGAGCTGCTGCAGTGACCTCAGTGCCCCGCAGGCCCTAGGTCCAGCTGGAGTGCTCGACGCTACTCCACTGCGGGAACAGGATAGCTGTTTGCAGTTACTATGGGTTTTTTTTTTTCTGAGACAGTCTCGCTCTGTTGCCCAGGCTAGAGTGCTGTGGCATCATCATAGCTCACTGTAAGCTCAAACCTGTGGGCTCAAGTGATCCTCCTGCCTCAGCCTCCTGAGTAGCTGGGACTACAGGGGTGAGCCACCATGCCTGACACATTTTCTGTGTTTTTAGTAGAGATGGGTTTTTTGTTCAGGCTGGTGTCAAACTCCTAACTTCAAGCAATCCTCCTGCCTCAGTCTCCTAAAGTGCTAGGACTACAGGCGAGAGACACTGCATCTGGCCAGTTATTTTGGTTTTTAAAATGAGCACCTGACTTAGTAAAGTTTCGGATTCAAAAAGTAAATTTCATTAGGAGATTCAGATAGCTTATTGCAACCTACAAACACAGAACCTCAGAGTCCCGTGGTAGGTTATAAACGGTTGCCCTTAAAGTTCTCGACTACAACTGCAGTTTAACACAGCCTGTTTTCCCTTTACGTGTTTGTCCCGTGGAGCAGAGCTTTGGTGGAATTCTAACAAGTCAAATGCAGAAATTAGGTCAACTCAGTTTCTAGACATCCCGGTACTGTTCCCACTATCTTGTATCCCACACCCTAACTCCCGCCAGGCCTGCGCTGGGGTCCTGTTCCCCACTCCCCCGGACTCTGCCTTCCTGGGTTTTGGGCCCCAAGAAGCCTGGAGGGCCCGGGCAGTGGCCTTGCTGGCCCTCGCCTTCCAGGAACCCCATGTGATGGGGGGAGGCCGCAGGCCCGAGGCTTGTGGGGGGCTTGTGGGCGCTGCTCGGGGAGCTGCCTGGTGGTGCTGAGTCATTCAGTGACGTCCATGGTCGCCCTTTGTTCATGAACTGCTGCCTTTTCACAGTCTAGAACCACAGTGCACCCCCTTTTGTGCCCCGATCCTCTGCTAGGCATCCTAGATAGATGTATTGGTGACAGGACGGGCTCGCTGTTCCTCTGTGTGTACAGGCCTGGTGGCGCAGGCCCCAGGGGCTGGCAGTGGGGAAAGAGGCCTCTCAGCTTTCAATGAAGAACTCAGCCTTTCGGTGGCTACGTGCACTTCAGGTTGGAATCACAGTCCAACTCTTAAAGGGACAGCCTGCCCTCAGCAGGGCTTCCTTTTCCTTCCAAATCTCACCCTCCATCCCCGCCTGTCTACCATGTTGCCGCGGCTGCGCCTCCTGCCCTGCACGCAGCTTCCCCGTCTCCCCAGTGGCAGCTGGGCCCTCCCTTTCCTCCTCGCCTCTAGGGCCCCGTGCTGGACCCCACCAATACTGAGAAGGCTCGGTGCCTGCAGGCCTGGGTCTGTGGCCCTGCCCGGGCTGGGGAACCCCGGGCAGCTGGGCCCCCCTCCCCTGGGGATGTGGTTCTGGGTCCCTGACAGTGGCAAGCTGCCCTGTCCTCTGCCTGGCCCAGGCCGCCACGCCACACATCCAGGCACCTCAAACAGCCCGGGTGGGCTCTGGCTGAGTAACAAACCAGCCCCAAACTTAGAGGCTCGAGCGGCAGCGTGCTCTGTGGGCAGGTGGTGGGCTGGGCTCAGCGGGTGCTTCCGTCGGCCTTGCCTGGGTCCCGCTTGCGTCTCTGGACCGCATCCCACGTCTAGTGCCCCCCAGGCCAGCCCAGGCTTGGTAATGTGGTGGTCTCAGGCTTCTAGAAGACCTGGAGAGGCTGAGCTCTGCTGGAGTCATGTTTCCTGCCTTCCTGTTGGCCAGAGGCAGGCAGGAGGCCAAGCCCAGATGCCAGGTGCAGAGCGCCGCTGTCTGTGCCGGGAGAAGCCGTAGTCACGCGGCAGAGGCTGTGGACACCAGCAGGGGAGGGGTGGCAGGGCAGGGGCAGCCTGGCTCTCTTGGCGCTCACATTCCAGTGGCAGAGAAAGGCAAACTCAAGACCAGGGTGATGTGGCAGAGACAGGTCCCTGCTTTGGATCAGGCAGCCGTGACACTGGATGGGGGATGGACTGACCCTCCTGCAGTCCTGGCTGCTCGGGGGAGCCAGGGCTGGAGCCGGGGTGGGGGGGGGCCCTGAGGCTGATGAGAACAGGGGAGGCAGGGCGGGAGGGAGGGGAAGCACAGGCTTTGCCAGGTGCCTGGTGGGTGAGGACCAGGCTGGACACGCCCTGGGTGGGGGCCCCACGGTGCTGGTGCAGACATGCCGAGGCTGGATGCCTGGGTACCGGAAGCCGGAGGTGAAGATGTGTGAACCGTGGACGTGAGGACATTTTGAACTCTGGGAGCTTTTGTAAGATCCTACACGGGGAGGTGGGAAGACAGAATAGAGTTGGGGGCCCCCACCCCAACATCTGAGCCACAGTAATATGATATGAGCCACATCTGTAATTTTAAATTTAGTAGCTATGTTAAAAGAAAAATGTGAAATTAATTTCAATAATACATTTTAATTAACCCCAAATATACAAAACAGTATCACATTAATTCACAGCACATCTCACTTCAGAGTGGCCACTTTCCAAGGACTCAGGGCCACTGCTGGCTGACGTGTGGACACGGCAGCTGTGGAGCAGCCAGCAAAGGGAGCACGGGTGGGGGGCATGCAGGGGACCAGTCACCTGGCAGAGCCCCAGAGGGGCTGGAGAAGGGCCTAGGAGCTGCCACACTTCCAAAGAGGGAGGTAGGGGAGGGTAGGCGAGGGCAGGCGGGGGAAGGGGACACTTTGCTGGCTGTGGGCTGAGGCCTCCCCAGGGAGAGCCCGGTGGAGCCCTGCTGGGAAGAGGCCTGGCTGGGGCAGGGCAGAGCCCAACCCCGGCCCTACCCCACAGGGGATGAAAGTGTGCAGATGGGGGGCTGGGGAGTGGCAGGAGGGGCTTGGCACTAAGACGGGGTCCTGGGGCCAAGCCCTAGCTGCCCAGCTTCCCCTTCTCACAGGATGGAGGAGCTGGGCCTGCACCCCGCTGACGGCCAGGTATACTTTGGACAGCTGCTGGGCATGTGCGACCAGATCAGCTTCCCGCTGGGTGAGCCGGGCACTCCCGGGGTGGGTTGGGGGGGTGGGGGCCAGGACTCACGGCTGCTCTGCCACACGTGCAGGCCAGGCGGGCTTCCCTGTTTACAAGTATGTGCCCTACGGCCCCGTGATGGAGGTGCTGCCCTACCTGTCCCGCCGCGCCATGGAGAACAGCAGCCTGATGAAGGGTGCCCAGCGGGAGCGGCAGCTGCTGTGGCAGGAGCTCAAGCGACGGCTGCGCACCGGCAGCCTCTTCCACCGCCCAGCCTAGTGCCCGCTGCTGCGCCACTACCCTTGGGCTCCGTGCACCCCGGCTGTGGCCTCCCAAGGCCCTCATGCCCAGCAGGGACTTGGGGGTGGGGCCTGGGTGGCCCCTAGGCTGTCACCATAGCTGCAGCCCAGTCCCAACCTTGCAGATTCACCTATTTACACCCAAGACTTTGAGACCTGTGTGAGGTGGGGCCCCGCCCAGGGTGTGGGCACTTGGCATGGGCTGAGTCTGATACCCGTCTGAGCCGCTGTGAACTGCTGGGACCTCCCCACCTCCCCACCTGTGCAACCCGTGCCCTTGGACTCGGAGGACGGCCTTCTGCCAGGGGCCAGCCCACACCCCGAGCCTCCTGGGTGGCCGGCGGCTAGGCAGGGGAGGCACACCTGGTCAATAAACCACTGTCCCTGCAGCTGAGGGCCCCGACTCCACCGCAGCACCCTCGCACTGGGTCAGCTCTGGGCAGGAAGGAGGGAGTGCCTCGGATGGGGCCCGAGAAGTCTCCCCTGAGGCTCTGGCACCATCTGTCCCTAGAGGCCAGAGTGCAGACCTGGCCACCTGGAGTGCTAGATACCCCCAACTGCATAACCCAGGACCCGGCAGGGCCTTTGGGCTCAGGCCAGCGCAGACAGGACCCCTGCGGACGTGAGGCTGAGCTCCCAGGGCAGAGCCAGCACACCTCCAACGGGTTTCCCCCTCAGACCTCCATGCCCCAGCCCCGGCCCTGTGGAGCAGGGTGGACGGGGTCCTTGTGCTCTGGGACCAGGGCTGGGACGGGGGAGGTCAGGAGGCTCCCAGTCTCCGTGCAGGGGCGAGGGTGGTGAAGCTGGGCGCACAGCCCAGGAGGGCAGCCCCGGGCAGAGGCCTCTGCTGCAGCATGAAGGCACTGGGTGAGGGCCCCACCTGGGCCCCGGTGGCAGTGGAAACCACAGAGCTGTCATGCAAGCCGTGCGCAGGCCATGAGGCACCTTTATTTCTCCGAGTCACGTAGGGCCTGGGCCTTAGAGCCTCTTCCACGCAGGGGCTATCACTGCCAAGGGAGGGTCTGAGCCCAGAACAAGCACTTGGGCTGAGGCCTGGTGGGGTCAGGACGTGCCCCCTGGAGTGAGAAGGTGCTAGAACCCCTCGGCCCCACTACCTGCCCAGCCCTGGGCCCGCCTCCCCTTTCTGAGACTATTCTAGCGTCTGGACAGAAAAGCCCAGATACAAGTGGGTAACAGGCGTAGCCAGGGGCCACCAACCTCTCCTCAGAAGGGCGACCCCTGCAGGCAGCTGGGAGCGCAGTGGCCAGACATCAGGATGACAAGTTCCGATCAGTGTTCCGCTGCCTGTGGCCCAGCCATGCTGGGTAGCAGGCGGCTGCAGGGCCCCCGTCACAGGGCTGCCCTCCCCGCCTGGCAGCCCCTCTGCTGCAGCTTCCGGATGAGCTCCAGCAGGTTCATCTGCAGCATCAGCTCCTGGCATGCAGAGGGCCCCGTCAGGGCAAGCGTGGCAGCCGGCTCCTGCCCCTGCCCAGGGCTGCCAGGCAGTGAGGCTTCAGGGCAACGCCCTGGTGCAGCCTGGCCACAGCCTGCCAGAAAGGGGTGGGACCCAGGCCTCTGCCCCCAGCAGGGCTGGCTGTTGCCCTGGTTGGCACACTGGGAGTGGCACACAGGAGGGGGCCCTAGAGGGCACAGTGTGCCCTGGCCGGCCAGCTGGTTTACCCTCCTATGGGCAGTAAACCTGGCTTCCATGGGAGCAGAAACCTTTCCGGGAGCCTCATTTCCTGGGCCTGGGTCCCCAGGGACCAGCAGTAAAACTCAGGTGGGATTGGGCCTTCGGGGACCAGTGACACGGGCTGGGGGCAGGGCAGGCCCAGACACTGACCTGTGGGTTGGTGGTCACGTAGAAGCCGGCCACCCCTGCCTTCTCGAGTGTGCTCTGCTGGTCAGCCACCTTCCGGTCTAACTCCAGGACGATCTTTCTGTCCATTGCCCGCTGTTCCTCTCGAATCCGGTGCTCCACAGCCTGCCGCAGTGGGGGGAGGGAGGGCGGCTCAGGCTCAGCCCCCTGCCCACCGGTGTCCCAAACACACGCTCCTGCCTGCCACCCCCTTGCCATCCCCAGTGGCACCGGGTCTGAGGGCACTGACTTGTCCTCACCATGCCCACCTGGGCCTCTCCCTGCTCCTCCACCAAGCCTAGAAAGGGGCTCCAGGGGCTCCGCTGCGCACCGTGGCACCTCATGCATCTCCTCAGGCATCCCCCCATGGCTTGTTGGTTGTTCCTAGGCTCCCCAGAAGAAGGACGGGCCCCTTCCAGGCTGGCCCTGTCACCCCACCATTGCCCTTGCACCCCTGAGGCCACAGGGCACAATGACCCCCATCAGCACCTGCTCCATGTGGGCCCCAGCCCACGAGGAGCTGCCATCCCAGTGAGCAGGGGACTCAGAGAGGGCCTTCGTTCCCCACCCAGCCCCAGGACACCCATCCCCCCAGGAAGAGCCCTGTGCTGGGGTTCACTGGGGCTTAGCGGCCCACACAGGCCCAGAGCAGCCACTGAGTCCCTCTGACCAGGTGGTGCCCATGAGGTGGTGCCAGCCCAGCCCCCCACAAGCCTCCTACCTCCAGCTCCCGCTGCTGGGCCGCCTGGAGCACTGGCAAGTTGTGGGGCCGGCAGGCCTGCTGGGCATCCTGGTGCCTCTGCCGCAGCGCCTGTCTGAGCACTGGGAGGGGATGAGCGCCTGTCAGCCTTGAGCAGAGGGGGAGCGGCCCCATGGCACACCTCTCCCTTGTGCTTGTTCCTCCGGCCCACCACAGAACAGCCAGGCCCGAGGGGTGGAGGGAAGCCCTGCACCAGGGGCGGGGCTGGGCTGCGTGCAGCACCTGCCCTTGCCTGGGCCCCTCAGACCTCCAGGCCTGCTCACACCCAGGGCAGGGCCCTCTAGAAGGTGCAGGGCAATAAAGAGGGTGGGGCCCGAAGGCTGTCAGGGTGGGACAGGCTGGGTCAGGCTGCAGCCAGGCTCACAGGACCGGCCAGAAGAGGCTTCTGGGCCCACATGGCCATAGGCCAGCAGTCCAGGGTGTGCCCTGCCCCATCACTGAAGGACAGCTACTGGAGTGTCTGACACCACCTGAGATAAAGGCCTGGGAAAGCAGCAGGAGGAGACGGTCACTGTGCCAGGCACGAGTCTCTGCCCAGCAGGGCTGTGGCTGCCCTTCAGGGTGGCAGCCAACCCCACATCTGCAGCTCCCAGCCCCCCACAGCAGCCGGAGGGAGATGGATGGGCACAGACTGGGAGGGCCAAGACTGGGATAGGCCTGGGGTACCACGAGCCCACAGAGGCTCAGTGCAGGGGAGCGTGTGGCTCTGAGAGAGGCTCACCCTCAGCCACTGGGCAAAGTCCCGTGGTCCCTGCTAAACTGCCATAAACACACGTGTGCAAACTGTCCAGTCTGATAGGACATAGGAAGATGGTATCACGGATGAAAAGAAACCACTATCACAAAACGGAATATGCAATACCACACAGCCAACACCCTTGACCAGTGGCGTCCAATGGCCTGATCTCCCCAGGCAGGACGGGTCCCTGGCCATAAAAAAAAGAACACAAAACCCAATACTGTGTTCCTGGGAAGAGACCTCAGCCAAGGTCCCTGGGGCTCCACTGCAGGCAGCCTGGCCCCCGCTGTGCCCACAGCCTTGCCTAATTTGTTGTTTGGCATTCTGTACACATCTCGATAATGGCATTTATCATATTAAATGTGTTTGAAACCAAGAGCCACCCTTGAGATATCTCCATAATAGGGGGACAAGAAAGAGACAAGAAAGTTATCTGGTTACAGTGTACAGAAGGGGAAGGCAGGAAGCAAGGAAACAAATGCAGGGAAATTCATCTCCTTCACTCCATTTGTCAAACATTGCTACGAGTCCCAAGTACACTGCCAGATTCCACTGGGTAGGCAAGCAGAGGGCCAGAAAGGCCCCATGCCAGCTGCCTGGGCACAAGGGGCTTGGCCTCAGTAATAACCAAGGAGTGCAGAGAAGGCAGTGGCAGCCAATCGCCTGCTAAAGCAGCAGGAGAAGCAAAGTCAACACAGGCTCGTCTGCTGCTGGGGGCACCGGAACCTGACCTGAGCCTCCCGAAGGACAAGTAGTACAGGGTCCAGAGTTACCAAAAACTCCCCTGCTAAAGGGAACCAGGACTCCCTGGGGAAATTGCCAATTCCAGAACTGAAGCAAGGAAAAAGCAAGAAAAGATGAGCCTGAAGTCCCCCCAGTGGTCAAACATGGCATAGTTTGAGCATCAGAAAGAATAATGAGCCAGATTTGTGAGCTGTAAGCATCTCACATCTTAACAAAAATGTAGAAAAAGACAATCGCCAAAACATTAAGGGAAGAAGTAACAGCAATTCTACACAGACTCTTCTAGAAAACTGAAGAGGAGAGAACACTTCCTGACTTGTCCTGTGGAGCCAGCAGTGCCCTGATACCCAAACCAGACCAAGATATTACAAGAAAACTAGACCACCGTCTGTCATGAACATGGAGAAAAAAATTCTTAACAAGATCTTAGCAAATCAAATCCAACATATATAAAAAGGAAAATACATCATGACCAAGTAGGATGGGAGTCAAGTCATTGTAATTCACCACAGTCACAGAAGTTATGATTTACTACGTGATCATTTCAACAGACGCAGAAAAAGGATCTGACAAAATCCAAAATCCAACATCCACCCCTGAGAGAAATACACTAATCCTGGGGCGGATGGACATTGCCTGCCCTCGGGGTAAGGGGCCTGGCATCATGAGGAGGAATTTTTTCAACATTCAACCAGCATCTAATCAGGTTCCTATCTGCTGTCCTGTTTACAGGAAAATAGGGGTGGAGAACCAGATTAAATGACAGGACCAGGAAGCAGGTGCAGATAGGTCCAGATCGGGGACATTCTACAGGCAGAATGCCCTGGATTCTTAAGTCAATGCCACAGTAAATGCTGGGGACTGTTCCAGAAGCAGAGAGACTAAAGTGACTAACTGCAATGCATGAACCTAGACTGGACCCTTACTTAAAAAGTGATAACTAAGACCAGTAACGTGACCATGCACTAAAGGTCAGGAGACACCCTGGAATGGTTGATTTCTCATGAGGCTAGCCTGTGAGGTTGTGCAGGAGTGTTCTTGTTCTAGAACGCTTGCTCTCCATCCAAGGCTAAGGGTGACCCTCCCCCAGGGTTTATGGAGGCAGTTTTGGCTGTCAGGGCTAGGGGAGGGTGCCACTGCCATCCTGCAAAGCAGGACAGTATTTCACTGTAAAGACTTATCTAGCTACATTTGTCAACAGTGTGGGGAGTGTGGGGTTGAACATCCTGGTCTCGAGGAATGGTGAAGACTCATGGTGAAGTGCTATGGTGTTATGTATACGTAGGGATATAAAGAATTTTGGCAAAATGTTAATTATTGAATCTTGGTGGTGAGCACAAGGGAATTCATTATACATTCCTTCTACTTTTCTGAATGTTTCAACTTGTAAAATAAATTGGGGAAAAATAAAATAGCAAAGGTGGAAATCTGATGGTGCAGGGGGAGCTGCCCCATGTAATCTGCAGGAAGGGGGTTCCCTCCGAGTGGTAATGCCTGGCTCAAGTGGGAAGCTCTTCAGGTCCAGGAGGTGCCACAGGGAGCAGTACTCAAGAATGCGATGTGCAGCTGGTGCGGTGCCCTGAGAGGCATCTAATCCTAAAGGGTGGTGCCAGCAGCAGAGCTGTCAACAGACCTTCATCCACTACAGGGCACTGCAGTCAGGGCCGCCACAGGGTCTGCCTGTGGGTGGACCAAGCACCGAGGCCTTGGGCGACGCGTCCCACCTGGAAGGGGATGGGGGCACAGGGAAGCCTGAGCAGGGAGTTCCTGGATATCATGCCAAGAACGGGACTGTTGAACAGACAAAACTGGCTCGGCCCAGCGGTCGCCACAAAAGCGCTATGAAGGCTCTGCGCCCTCGATCTGGTCTTCTGGACCTCTTCCAAGCGACGCCCGGGAAGGGCCCGGCCTGCGCAGAGGCCGAGAGCTCCCCGGGCGCGCCGCCCCGCCGCCCCCGCGCACCTCGGTGCTCGTTCTGCAGGCGCAGGCGCTGGTTGTACAGGCTCTTCTCGGTGAGGTGCTGGATCTCCAGCAGCCCCTGCACGATCTCGAACACCGTGCCGTCGAGGAGCGCCAGAGCCAGGTCGCTGAGCGTGGTGTAGGACAGGCGCTGCTGGAAGGAGCTGAGGGCAGGGCGGCACGGTGAGCGCGGGCGGGCCCCGGAGCCGCCTGCCCCGCCCCGCCCGCCCGCGTACCTGGGCAGCTCCTTGACCAGGCTCTGCAGCGCCGAAAGCAGCTGGTAGTGCCGCTCCTGCTGCCGGGCCCCGTCAGCCGCCTCCTCCAAGGCGCCGGCGAAGCGCTCCATGGAGCCCTCCGGCCTCCAGCAGCGACGTGCGCCCCGCCCCTTTACGTCGGGCTCGAGCGCGGCGCGCCCCGCCCCTCTTACGTCCGTCACGAGCGCGGCGCGCCCCGCCCCTTTACGTCAGGCTCGAGCGCGGCGCGCCCCGCCCCTCTTACGTCCGTCACGAGCGCGGCGCGCCCCGCCCCTTTACGTCCGTCACGAGCGCGGCGCGCCCCGCCCCTTTGGCGACAGTCCCGAGCGCGGCTCAACGCCGTTCCTTTTTACGTTAGTCCTGAATGCTGCGCGTCCGGGCGTCAGTCCGCTCTCGCCGCCAAGCGTCCCGCTCCCTGCGTCCTTCAGAGCAGGGGTCGCCCCATCCCTCTGCGGAGGGTCCCAGGAGGGTCGCGCATCGCCCCACCCTTACCCTGTTTCCCCGTCCGCGCAACTTTAAGGCGAGACTCCACCGCCTCGGTATCGCGGGACTTTGGAAGCCTGCCCGCCCACCCGGAGTCTGCGCGGACAGAGGCCCCGCCCCTCGCCGCAGCACCTGCGACTGGGACTCTCGGGTCCCCGTGCTCCCGCCGCCGGCCGGTGCACAGTCTAAAGCCAAGCCCTGGCTGGCACCGGGGGCTGTCTGCGCCCGCCCCGCCCGCCCCCCTTGCTGGAGGCCGAAGTTGGCAAAGGACCACACCTGGAGCTGCTTGGCCAGGACAGACGGACACAGTCCCCGTCTGAGGCTGCCATGATCGCCCAGTGCTGCCCACCCCACAGCCCGGACCCTAAACCCGGACTGCATGCTCCCAGTTCCCTGTGCCCCAGGTGCCCCCTCCAGCTGTGTGTCCGTGCCAGCTACTGTGCTGGGCGCTCAGGGTCCCACCCTGAGGGACTGTAGCTGGCTGGTGTCGACCCAGCTACGAACAGCCGTTAACAGGCGGGATTCTGGTGGAAAGAACAGCAGGTGCAAAGCCCTGCTGAGAGTCGGGGCCAGGGCCACGTGAGGGGCTTGTCCTAAGAGCAGTAGGAAGCTCTGAAGGGTTTGGGGGCACAGACCAGATGATTTGCGTTTCACAAGACATTCTTTAGCTGCTAGGCCGAGTGTTTGCCGGGACTGTGTTAGATGACCGGGCTTCGACTAGAAGGGGGTGACAAAGGAAGGTGGGTGGGTTCTCAAGCCATCTGGGGTCACCCTGAAGTTCTCCGTGGTCTCCAGTTTTTTCCAGGGTCTATTTCTTCAGCCAGAAAATAGGCTCCTCCCCGCCCCCCAACGTCCTTGTGATCCCTTCTGGCCAGAAACCAGTAATGAATAATGACAACAAGCTCTCAGGTCATTGCCATGGAGCATGGAGGGTGCGCCACAATCCAGAACCTGACCCACAGCCTGTCACTGCTCCAAGCCCCCTGGGGAGTGGCAGCCTGAGGTGGGACTCCGGAGCTTGTGGGAACTGAGCCTGCAGCAAGTGGCTGCGGAGCCAGCTGGGAGGTTGTCAGTCTGCGCACAGCTGTCACCTGCACTGTGCTTTCAGCCCCTCTGCTCTTGAAGCGCGCCCACGGGAAGACCTGTCTGCACAGGGAAGCCCCATGCCATAGGACTTGTGCTGTGGCCACCTGTGCAGCAGGAAGTCCCTTTCGCCCACCCTTGTCTGACCTGAATCAGCTCCCCAACCCCAGCAGCGCCCTTCCCTTACATGAATGTCAACTTAGAGAAAGAAACTGAGGCAAAATTAGTGGAGAGAGTTTATTTGGGCCAAGGATGAGAACAGCTGCTTGGGACACACTTCCAAGTTGCTTTGAGGAGTGCTGCATCCGGCCTTTGACACAAGCAGGATTTTCAGGGCAAAGGGGGACAAGGGCTGATACAAAGTTGTTTGACAGGAATTCTCACTGGTTTACAGAGGTAGCATTGGTTAGTGATTGGATATGCATTGTGGAGCTATAGGGTATGAGTTATGGTATCCAGCGTATGGTGTTTCATGGCTACTTGGTGTCAGTCTAGAGCCCATGTAGCCTGTGGCTTCAAGAGGTAATTATTTAGCTCAAGGAGAGGGAGATGTCACTACTGTTGCATTCCAATACCTTTCTGGGCCTGATAATTAAAAGGGGGCTCCCATTGCTTAGGTAAAAGGTTTCTTTCTCATTGACATGGGCAATGGGTCACTCAGGCTTGGGGACTCCTGGGCCACCTCTGGGTCACTGGGAAGGGCCTGGTCTGGAAGGAGGAGTCCCAGAGATGAGTGGTGTGGGCACCATTGCCCTGGGAAGTGTGTATAGGAATGTATAGGAATGTGCATCTGGTGTGCAGATGTGCAGTGGGGGTGCATGTCCTCTGTGTGTGTGAGCATGGTGGGACCACCTGGCACTCCAAGGTGGGAGGTGTCTACTGTGAGCCTTCCTCACTCTGCAGCCACTGTCTACCTCGTCCACTTCCACTTGGCCTTCCAAGTCCTCCAAGCTGGCTGGTGACACCTCGGGCTGGTGCATGGTGACTGGTGTGTACCGTCTCTGAGTGTGTCTGGGCAAGCATAGCTGAGCTTGTGGTATGAAGGGGTGGATACCTGTGTGTGTGTGTGTGTGTGTGTGTGTGTGTGTGTGTCTGAAGGCTTCACTGTGTGGCTTTTGTGTGGGTCTGTCTTTGAGTGTTGCATATGCCTTTCCTTGTTTCTCCATGGCTTCTCATGGGTCTGGAGTGTAGAGAAGCAGCCATGGAGCCCTGGTGCAGGTGTATCCATGTAGGCCATGCAAAGGTGTGCACCATGGCTGCTGAGTCTCGGTGGCATGTCTGTGCTCCTCACAAAACACCAGGGTGCTCCAAGCCTACCTCTCACACCTTGTCTGTCTCATGAGAGAGTTTCTCATCACCTCCTGCCCCAGTTCTGTTGCAGTATGAGGCTCCCTGCCACCCGATCTCCAAAAACTACCCACAACTCCATTTGGATATCAAAGTGTTACAGAGTGCCTTAGCAGCCATCTGACATGCCCACTGGTTTAAGGAAAATTCTCCATCCACAGTTAAAGTTCTTATCAGACTGCTGAAGGATTTGAGGATTTGTTTTCCTGGATTTGAGCCCCTCACACCCGGGATCCTTGACCAATGGGGTTACTACCCTGTGATGATGGCCTTTGGCCCTAAATGTGGCACACAGGCGTGGCTTGCAGATTCAGGACTGTTCATGCCAGGTTCAATGGGCATCACTGACCCTGTGAGAGTGGCAAGTTCAGGATACACACAGTCATGACCCCGGAACAGGAGGACATGGTCTGCTACGCAGCTCAGACTCTGGCCCGAATCCTCTCATGTGGTGGCTTTAGGAAGGTCCTTGGCCAGGAAGGTGATGCCAGCTATCTTGCATCTGAAATACCTACCTGGGATGGAGTTATAGTGACACCTTTAGAAAAAGCCTGTAAGAAGCCACCAGAGAAGATGGAAGGAGAGGAAGAGGAGAATACAGAAGAACCACCTCAAGGAGAAGAAGAGGACAGCATGGAAACTCAGGAGTGAGTCACTTCCTGTCCTACCCCAGGGGAAGGCTAGAGCCTAAGCGAGCTGCTACTGTTATTATCTGGTGGCATTTCCATGGGAGAGGGAAGACAACAGGAAGCAAAATGAGCCCTAGAAGGAAGTGTCATTCCACTGGCCTTTGATACTGGCTTAGCAGCCAGAAGTATATTTGTAATGGTACATAAAACAATGCCTGTTTTATAAACATTGTCACCCTGTGTTACATGAAATATATTAACCATATCAAGCTTTGATATTATACCATAAAATTAATTGAAGAAAGTTACCCCTCTGTTTTTTTCTAGGCTTTAACCATTTTAAATAGAATTTGTTAAAGGTCAGTTGACATTCAGCTATGAATAAGGCTTTCTATACTGTTATGTCAGTATAGTTAACGTGAAGATAGTTTATGATATTATACATTTGTTCATGATGGACTACTTTTGTTACATGCTCGGATATATTTTGATTCTTATATTCTCAAATGTATTTGAGGTCTAACATGTTTTTTTTTTTTTTTTTTTTTTGCGCGGCCGGGCGCGGGGTCCGGCGCGGAGCCCCGGGGCCGCAGCAGCAGCACACTAACATGTTTTTCTAGGAGCATTTTTCATTTTATTACACAAATAAGGCACAGATCATTTTTATCATTAATTTCATGACTAGCTCTATTGACATTACAATTACATACAAGTTCAACTAAATTTGGGTACATTCCAGAGTTTGGGCTGCCAATAATTCTTTGTGATCATCTATTTTTCCCATAAAACATAACAACATCTAAAATCACTCATAGAATGTGCGGCCAGTGTTTGTCTAGTTTCATTGCTTCTGTTGCATGAGTGCAATGACTGCAATGCATTGTTGAGGAAATTGACTTTAAATATCCTTTTAAAGTCTTCTGCTTTTGAAGGCTTCATGATGAAACACTGAATCACATGGTCACAAACTTTGTTCACATCCTTCCTTTCCTGCATGATTTTTCCCGGTGGCTAATAATTTGATTCTGTTGTATTACTGCTAAAAAGGTATGCCTGGACACAAAGAGAAGGATTCTTTGGAATGAGTTATCTAGTCACAATGAATCAATTTGCCATTGGAACACTTTTTTCACAAAGTCATTCTTTTAAATATGTTCAGCCATGAATTGAAATAGAGTCTCTAAAATGAATTTCTCCCCTAGTCTAAGGTGACCAGTATTTTAGAGAGTAAAACTCGGGCCACAACCACAGCACAAGAAAAAAATATGACAAATAAGATTACACATATGTGTAATTATTTTAACATGAAACATGTAAAGAGACATTTGGGATGTTTTTATTAGTCTGCATTATTTATTTGTGACATAGGTGCTCTTAGAAAACAGGACTAGGTAACAGTATGAATTACTAGTAATTAGTATGAATAAACAGGCAAGTATTTAAAAAATTATAATCATGTTTTAAAGTAAAGCTTTATTTTACAGTAGTTTTAGACTTACATGGCAATTGCAGAGAAATCACAGAGATTTCCCATGTAGCTCCAACCGAGTTTCTTCTCCTATTAATATCTTCCATCAGTATTTATCATGTGTCTTCTTAACATCATATATCTTTTGTCAGAGTTAATGAAGAAATATTGATATGCTATTATGAACTAAAATCTATATCATATTTGTGTTCCCTTAGTTCTGCCTTTCCGTGTGCCAGGGTCCCATCCAGGATCCCACATGACATTTAGTGATTGTGTCTCCTTTGGCTCTTCTTGGCTGTGACAGTTTCTCAGACTTTCCTTCTTCTGATGACGTTGACAGTGTTGAGGGGGATTGGTCAGGTATTTTGCAGAATGTCTCCCATTGCGATTTACCTGATGTCTTTCTGGGGCTATTGGTTTTGCGGAAGCAGATCACAGAGGTAAAATGCTATTTTCATCATTTGGTATCAAGGGTACATGTTTTCAGGTGACTTATTACTGTTCCTGTTCAGTTTGGTCATATGGCTGAGCACTTGTTTGCCAGTTTTCCCCAACCCCATGTCCATGCTGTGTGTTTTCTTGTGGAGGAGCCAGTGTGAGGAGCCCACATTTGAGCTGTGGGGAGTTAGCTCCACCTCGTTGGTGGCTACAGCCATTATTTGGAATTATTTTGCAAAGGAGATTTCTAGTCAAGTCCATTTGCTTATGCATTCATTTATACAAATATTGACACCTAGATATTTATGTTATGCTTTGGTTATTATGCAATAGTATAGTATTTTGTTGCTGAATTCATTCCTACTGTGGCTGCTGGGAGCGTTTTCCTTTGACATAATTTTATTTTTTTCTTCTGAGTACTTCCTTACTTTCTGATACTTCAGTATTAACCTGGCTCATATATTTGCTGTCCCAGTCCTAGCATCAGCCATGTCTTCAAAGAGCCCTGGTTCCTTTTATTAGAAAATGGTTTTAAAAACTCACATCTGGCAGCTCAATGTTCTCATTGCATCTTGGCCCTCACGGCTGATAGTGCAAGGAAGTATATGTGTGTATTCTACCCACCCACACCCCTGTTATAAATATTTCTATTTGGAACTGTTTGTGCTTATATTAAGCTACATATGAATTTATACTTTCATCTCCACTTCTGATCTGTTATTACATGGATCACTCTAGCCTTCTCCTCTTGCTGATCTGTAACCTTGCACTTCAACAGTGAGAAACCTGGCTCTCACCATTTTCCACTTATGTGAGTCATTGTTCCCTTTCAGATACAGATATAGTGGTTTTAGGATTGTTGGCTATTACCCCATTGGAAATAACTTTATAAAATAGAATCTACAGTTCATTTGGCTCTAGCCTAGACATTCCACTTATTTCCAAAGTTACTTAAGTCAACTCCAATTTGCCTGACACCTATAGTGTGTTTTTTGGTCCATTTTGTGTTGCTGTAACAGAGTCGCTGAGGCTGGGTACTTTATAAAGAAAAGAGGTTTATTTGTCTCATGATTCTGGTGGCTGGAATGTCCAAGATTGGGCATCTGCATCTGGTGAGGGCCTCAGGCTGCTTCAACTCATGGTGGAAAGTGGAAGGACAGCAAGTGTGTGCAGAGACCACAAGACAAGAGAGAATCCCGAGAGAGAAACTAAGGCAGCCAGACTCTTTTAACGACCTGCTCTTGGGGGAACTAGCCCATTCCTACACGAGCAAGAACTCACATGGGAGAGCATTAACCTATTAATGAGGGATCCACCCCATGACCTAAAGACCTCCCACTAGGCCCCACCTCTCCAAACTGCCACACTGGGGATCAAATTTCAACATGAGTTTTGGTAGCAATAAACCACATCCAAACCATAGTAATTTGTAACACAGTTCAATTCTTTGTTACATTATGCATTCAGTGCTGGAATACTGCACATCCTAAATAATTTAATTTGAATAGATTGATTTATTCTTTGGACTGTACAATTCTGTGTATTTTGACAAATGCACAGTGGCAGGTGTATTCCATTAAAATATCATATGGAATACTTTAAACCCTCACCCATACAGCCACTGGTTTGCCACCTGTGCAGTTTTGCCTTTTCCAGAGTCTCATTAAATGGGGCCATACAGTGTATCCTTCTCAGACTGTTCTTCCACTGAGCCATATGCAAGTAAGATTCATCCGTGACGGTTCATTCCTTTGTATGGGTAAATAGTGTTCCAGTGCATGGATGTACCCCAATTTGGTTATGCAATTTTGGAAGAAAAACTTTCCTCTTCTAACTTTGTTCAGTGGTGGGAGGCCTGCAAATTAACTGACGATAGGTAGAATAATAGGAGGGATGATACTTGGCTTCTTGTCCCACAAGTATTGTTGTGGGCCTGGGACAAATGCACCAGAAGGCAGGATCCCGTTCATAAAGAGACAAAGTAGCACAGAGACAATAGAATGGGCTAGAATCTAATCACCCACGAGGGTTATAGTTTCCTTTGAGATATAAAATTTCTTTCTATGGTAACCCTCATTTTTGGTCACAGATAAAGTATGATTATTCTTGTGTTCAAAGTATGTTTAGTTTTGTTAGATTTTACCTCATTATTTATGTAAATGCAGCAAGAATGGTACTGACCACATAAGTCCTTTAAAGTTTGCTTCGCTGGAATTTCTCATAAGGAATCTCAGTTTGGACTTTTAAAAGTCTTATTGAGGCTAGAACCCAAGCCAAGACCCTAATATCAGATTATCAACTACAGTACCTATAGATTTTGGTGAATTCCTATTTTCCTGAAGTCTCTAAGATATCCCAAGACTCACAGGCCTGCCAGGAAAAGAACTTCCTGACTCACCTGTGAGGCTGGACACCCAGTCATCCAGGTATCCGGCTGGGTTTTCTCAGAGGGATTTGTAAGCTCCATAAAATCAACCTTAGCTCTTTAAAATTGTTTGGTCATAGCTGATCTTTCCCAGAGGATAAACTTTTTTTTTTTTTTTTTTTTTTT
>CM052452.1:20843152-20864462 GCA_028533085.1 Varecia variegata | reverse complement strand
TCTGCCCCCATTTGGATGCCTTTAATTCCCCTCTCCTGTCTAATTGCTCTAGCAAGGACTTCCAGCACTATGTTGAATAGAAGTGGAGATAGTGGGTAATCTTGTCTGGTTCCAGTTCTAAGTGGAAATGCTTTCAGTTTTTCCCTATTCAGTATGATGTTGGCTGTGGGTTTGTCATCTATGGCTTGTATCATTTTTAGGTAAGCCCCATGTATGCCTATTTTGTTAAGCGTTCTTATCATAAAAGGGTGTTGAATTTTGTCAAATGCTTTTTCTGCATCTATCAAGAGGATCACATGGTCTTTGTTTTTGCTTCTATTTATGTGGTGAATAACATTTATAGATTTGTGTATGTTGAACCATCCCTGCATCTCTGGGATGAAGCCCACTTGGTCGTGATAGATTATTTTCTTGGTAAGCACCTGGATTTGGTTTGCTAGGATTTTGTTGAGAATTTTTGCATCTACATTCATAAGGGATATTGGTCCGTAGTTCTCATTTTTTGCTGCATCCTTCACTGGTTTTGGTATCAGGGTTATGTTGGCTTCATAAAATGTGCTGGAAGGATTCCATCTGTCTCGATGTTGTGGAATAATTTCTGCAGAATAGGCACCAGTTCTTCTTTGTAGGTCTGGTAAAATTTGTGTGTGAAACCATCAGGTCCAGGACTTCTCTTTTTAGGAAGATTTTTTATTGCTGTTTCAATTTCAGTACTTGATATTGGTCTGTTCAGGAATTCTATTTCTTCCTGGTTGAGCCTAGGGAGGCTGTGTGTTTCTAAAAATTTGTCCATTTCCTCCACTTTTTCCAGTGTGTATGAATAAAGGTTTTTGTAGTATTCTACAAAACTTTTTGTAGATGATGTCTTGTATCTCCGTGGCATCAGTTGTAATTTGTCATTTTTTTCTTCCTGATGGAGCTTATTAGAGTTCTTTCTTTTATACTTTCCATTAGTCTCGCCAAAGGTGTGTTGATTATGTTTATTTTTTCAAGGAACCAACTTTTTGTTTTATTAATCTTCTGTATAGTTTTTTATTATCAATTTCATTTAGTTCTGATTTGATCTTATTAATTTCATTTCTTCTGCTGGGTTTGGGGTCATTCTGTTCATCTTTTTCCAGCTCTTTGAGTCAATTCATTAGGTTGTCTATTTGTGATCTTTCTGTCTTTTGGATATAGGCATTTATGGAAATAAACTTTCCTCTCAGGACTGCTTTAGCTGTGTCCCACAGATTTTGATAACTTGTGTCTCCTGTGTCATTTAGTTCAAGGAATCTTTTGATTTCCATCTTGCTTTCCTCATTTATGAAACAGTCGTTCAGCAGAAGGTTGTTTAGTTTCCACGACTTTGTGTAGAAGTGAAAGTTTCTGTTAGGATTGATTTCTAATTTTATTCCACCATAATCTGAGAAGATGCATGGTATAATTTCTATTTTTTTTTAATTTTTTGAGACATGCTTTGTGATCTAGGATATGGTCAATCTTAGAGAATGTCCCATGAGCTGATGAGAAGGACATATATTCAGTGGTTTGGGGATAGAATGTTCTGTAAATGTCAGTCAGGCCCATTTGTTCTAGAGTTCTGTTTAAGTCCATTATTTCTTTGTTAATTTTCTGTTTGTAGGATCTGTCCTGTGCTGTCAGAGGGGTGTTGAAGTCTCTGACTATTACAGTGTTGCTGTTTATCATTTTGTTTAGATCAAGTAGAGTTTGCTTTATGAATCTGGGTGCACCTAAGTTGAGTGTATACATACATAGAATTATGACTTCTTGTTGAACTGTATCCTTTACCACTATATAATGACCCTCTTTGACTTTCATTACTTTTGTTGATTTAAAGACTAAGTTATCTGAAATCAAAACTGCCACACCAGCCTTCTTTTGGCTTCCATATGCTTGGAATATTGTTCCCTCCCCCCCCCCTTCACCTTGAGTCTGAATGCATCCTTGCAGGTTAGATGTGTTTCCTGAAGACAGCAGATACTTGGCTTGTGTGTATTTATTCATTCAGCCAGCCTATGTCTCTTTAGTGGGCAGTTCAAGCCATTCACATTTATTGAGAGAACTGATATGTTGGGCAAATTTCTGTTCATCTTGTTGGGTTGAACTTTGTTGCTTTGTTTTCTCTCTTGAGCCATTGTGGGATCTGGCCTTTGATCTTTAGCTTTTCGGTGGTTTTACATTCATGAGTATTTACTGTGCTTATCCATGTGTAACACTGTTTTGAGTACTTCTTGGAGACTGGTCTTGGTGAATTCCCTCAGTCTTTGCATATCTGAGAATGTCTTTATTTCTCCTTCATATAAAAAACTTAGTTTTCAGGGTATAACATTGTAGGCTGGGCATTATTCTGTTTCAGAAGAGAATGGGGCTCCAGTCTCTTCTTGCTAGTAAGGTTTCAGTTGAGAAGTCTGGCGTTATTTGGATGGGCTTTCCTTTGTATGCTACTTGTTTCTTTCACGTTATAGCTAGTAGGAGGGCCTCTTTAGTGGATATTTTGGTCAGTCTGATGACTGCATGTCCTGGTGTCTTCCTGTTTGCAATGAATCTCCCAGGAGTCCTTTGAGCTTCTTGTACCTGGATATCTAGATTTTTAGCAAGACCTGGGAAAGTCTCCTCTATTATATCTGCAAATACCTTATCCAACCCTTGTGTAATTTCTTCTTCACCCTCAGAGATGCCCATAACTCTCACATTAGGCTTCTTCACATAATCCCACATTTCTTGTAGGCTTTGCTCTTTTCTCTGATTTCTCTGCTCTATCTCTGTGACTGTCTTATTTAATTGGAAGGTGTTATCTTTAATCCCTGAGATTCTTTTTTCTGTTTGATCTACCCTGTTCTTGAGGTTTTCCACTGTGTTTTGTAGTTCCTTGAATAAATTCTTCATTTCCAGGAGTTCAGTTTGATTTTTCTTTAATATTTCAATTTCTTTAGTGAATTTTTCTTCCAAATCCTGGATTTTTTTTTTTTTATGGTTTCTTTGTGTCGGTTATCCATTTTTTCTTACATATCCTTGAGTTTTCTTACAATCCATGTTCGAAATTATTCTTCTGTCATTTTAGTGTTCTGAATTTGGTTAATGTCTATTGCTAGAGAGCTGGTGTTCCTCTTTGGAAGTGTGCTTTCCATTTGATTCTTCATACTTCTAGCATTTTTTTCACTGAGTCCTTCCCATCTGGATCAGGCATTGCTTCCCATCTTTCAGTTTTCATTTGGAAAATAACATGCCCTGTTTAGGGTCTGTTCCAGTAGTGCTGTTTAGGAGCAAGACGGATCGCAGCTGCTGCCTACCAGCCTGGATGTGTGCACTTCTATGGTTGCTTGATCTGCCACTAGAGTGAGCCACTAATATGTTGTTTAGGGTTCTTCTACCACAGTTGGGAGGCTGCTCCTGATGGGAGGGGTTACTCTGGGAGCCTGTTGTGGCCTTTTGTCAGGATTTTTTATTCCCTGACCATGGATCCCACTGTTGGCAGCTGACCAGACTTGGAAATCCAGCCCCAGAGTTGTGATCCTACTGGATGACCTAAACCGGTCTGACAAGCAAAGTCACTGGGCTGTCAGCTATTGATATGCACCAAGGCCCAGCAGATTCAGAGGGTAAGTGGCTTTTCTTGTCTCTCCCTACCTCCAGGGCTGGAACCTACCACCTTTGGCATGAAACATGCTGGCTAGAAGGCAGTGGTGCCCCAGTCTGCCCAGCACCCCAGCACCTGTAAGTCTCACAGGTGTTAGCCTCCCACAATTCAGGAAGTATTCAGAATTCACCCATCAAAATGGGCCTGGCTTGTTGACCATGGGTCATGTAAGGGTGGAGCTTGTCGTGAGAGTCCCCAGGCTGGGGGAACGGAGCTGCCCGACACCGTATCACCACAGCGGCTGGGTTGTGGACCCCGAAAATGGCGACCCCCTGCCCACAGAGTGCTGGCACTGGGGGCGACTGTTCAAGACTTGGCAGGTGCCTGATCAAGGAGCTGAGTCATCAGGATGCCCCACTGTCTCTTTTATGTTGCCCTCCCACAATCGCATGCCTGTCCAGCAGGAGCTCTCACTCTTTCTGACCCACCCTGAGTGGGCCTATTCCAGGTTTTTCAGACAAGAAGGCATCCTAGATGGATCTACCATATGTGCCCAGAAAATACATCAACTGATGGCATTGCTCTGGGGAGCACAGAGAATACTGTTTTCAATTAGATGAAATATCCTGGTGGGAAAGTGACTGGCATTGTTGAGAAGCCTGGCAATGGCTGTCATCTCTAGGTGGAGGCCGATGTCAGGAGACGCTGTTACAGAGCAGGTCTCCTGGTGTCCATAGGCTGATAGGATTTCAGAAGAGTAGGGGGGGAGGGATAGCAATTAATGACCAGAAACAAGGCTTATATAATCACTGTATTTGATGGCACAGCCACAGTGACAACCAATCTTTACCCAATTTACCCAAAGGATCCCTGTTGGTGACCAACAGACCCGTAGCATTCATAAGGGCAAGATAAACAGGCAGCCAACCAAGGAGTTGCACACACATGTAATTATGTATGTAAATAATATACACAGAGACAGAGAAGGGGAGAATGAGCTAGTGGACAGTCGTGATCCCTCTCAATTTTCAGAACTCAGCCAGTTCACAGTCTGAGGACACATCAATTACAAGAAGAATGAGTCCAATTGAAGATGGATCTAGAAATTCCATAGTATCTACAGTGAGTGATTTAAATAAATCTGCATAAATCACCTGAGTAGTGATTTTCTCAGTCCTTTCCCCAAGGAAACCTATGGTCATTTCCTTAAATAACTGGGCAATGGGAAAGAACACTTATTTCCAGGGGTTTTGGATATAGGTCTGAGCTGGCATGATTCCAGGGGTCCCAAAGTCCCCAGATGAGAATAATCACTTATGAAGGTTAGGTGACAAATGGAGTTCTGACCCAGTTCTGATGAATACTAGATCCAAATGATCCACCAGTCTACCTGTTAGTCATTTCCTCAGTTCCCCAAAGCACAATCAGGATGGATACAGCAGCTGATAAAATGCTCATTCTCAGTCCCTGCCAGTGGAATAGAAGTCATTATCTGGCAAAGCTCTAAAAATGAAAGAGTAAACAAGACATTCTCAGATAAACAAGACCTGAGAGAATTTGTTGCTAGTATACTTGCCCTACAAGAAATACTAAGGGGAGTCTTTCAGGGAGAAATGAGGACACTAGAAAGTAACTCGAATCCATAGAAAGAAATAACAAACACCAATAAAAGTAACTATATCATGTAAAAATCAATATTAATATATTTTTATTTGTAATTCCTATTTTATTTCCATATATAATCCCTAAACTCTAACCCCAATGCTAACTTTGCCAAACCCCAACACCAACTCTATCCCTAGCCCTAAATCCCTTACCTTCACCCCCAACCCTAATACTAACTCCTAACCCTACCCCTATGCCTACACCTTACCCTAATTCAAACTCTAACCTTAACCCAAACCCTGAACCCCAAACCCTGAATTCTAATGCTCTAGCCTGAACCCTGAAGCCCTACCCTAACCCTACTTTAAACCTAACCCTTAATTCCTAACCAGAATCCCTATCACTAACTCCTAATCCCCAACCCTGACCTTTATCTTTAACCCCTAAACTCAAACCGTTAATCCTAACACTAAACTTCCCCCTCACCCCACCCCACCCCACCCCATCGCTGCCTACTATTTAACACTACAGGTAAAAGGGTTGGGGGTGGTCGGGGATGCTTTGTTTGCTTCTATGAAGGCTCCTCCCAGGAGCCGGAGCAGTAGGTGTAGGACTCCTCCCTGCCGGGTCTGCCCCCCACGCCCCATGATGCGCGTCACCACCCTCACCTTCGCCAGCACCCATCTGCGCCTCCCCTCGCCGCCCGGCTCCTGTCCTTGCCCTCGTCTGCGCCCTCATGGGCTCCCATCCCGGGCCTCACCTGTGCCTTGGTCACCTCCCGTCCCGGCCCCTGTCCGCGCCCGCATCACCTCCGGTCCTGCCCGGCGTCTGCGCCCTAGTTGGCACCCTTGTTGGCTCCCGTCCGGGCCTAACCCTCGCCCTCGTGGGCTCCCGCCCACACCCCATCCGTGTCTGTGCCCCGCACCCTTCCTCCCCGTGTCCCTCCTCGCCTGCTCTTGTGCCCGCACGTCCCTGTTCTCGCCCTCATCCGCTAGTGCCCTGGCACATCTTTATCCGTGTCCATCCTCACTCTCGCCCGCTCTCACCACCTCCCGTCCTGGCACGCGCCCTTCTCTGCCCGGTCCCTGCCTGCTTGGCCCCTGCCCTCCCCCGCGAGCGGCGCCCGCACCCCAGGCTCACCCAGCGACCCGTGCCCTCCTCCTCGCCACCCGGGCGGCCCGGCCTGAAGCAGCGTGAGCGCCCGCGGCCACGTGGTGCCCACAGGCTGGCTGAGGAAGTCGCCCCCTGAGAAGTTGAGGCACTTTGTGAGTATGGGCCGGAGAGGGGGCGGGGGGGCAGGGGACGCCGAGGGATTGTGCTGATGGGAGGATTCTCTATCCAGTGGAAATCTTTTTAAGCATGAAGGCAAAATAACGATATTGTCAGATTCAAGATGATTCCACTGGTTAGAGAATCCAGGAGTCTGGCACCACTGACTGTGTCCGTGCCTCCGTGCCTCCATTTCCCCACCTGAGAAATGAGGACAGCAGTTACCCCGCACTGTTAGGTTGTTCTGAAGATGTGAAATAATTCCAATAAAAGCCTTAGTACTGTGCCTTATACCTAGCAAATATCCACTTAAAGAAAATAGCCATCTTCCTACAGTGAGGAAGCAAAAGAACTGCCTCAGCAGGAAGGACGACTGTGCAGGTTCACAGTGTGGATGGAGAATATTTCAGATGAATTACAGGTGATGTAAGAGTGTTGGGAGGATGCAGGCTGGAGCTGAGCAATCAGAAGCTTTCAGACATCTGCCCACAAATTCGGGTACTGTATTCCATTGTCCACCTAAGTCCCATCTGTGTGCAGCCACCTTCACCACTGTTCCTCTCATCTCCTCCCACCCAGACCATTCATGTCAAGCAACATTGGCAGAAGAGCAAGCAGAGCCTCGGAAATCAGGCTGCCGGGGTTTGAAGTCCAGCTTTGCCGCATAGTTGTCCCAAGTGTTTATATAATACAAGGAATGCAAAGATGGATTAACACTTGAAAACAGAACGATGTGATTCATCCAGTTGAGAGAATAAAGGAGAAAACTCACTTGGTCATCTCAATAGATGCAAGAAAGTATTTGCAAAATTTCAAAAAAGGATTAGAAAATTACTTATATCACTGAAAAACCTACAGCTAATGTAATTTTAACTTATAAAATACCGAATGTTTTGCCCTAAGGTCAAGAGTAAAGCAAGGATGTCTGTGCTTACCACTTTTATGGGATGTTGGACTGGAGGTTCTAGTCAGTGTAACAAGGTAGTAAAAAGAAATAAAAGGCATACAGATTGCAAATGAAGAAATAAAATTGTCTTTATTCTCCGAAGACATGATTGTATACAGAGAACTTCTAAGAAATCTACTCCTAAAATTCCAACTTCAACTCACTAAATTCACAACTAAGTGAATTTAGCAAGATCACAGGAGTAAAGGTCAATATACAAACTTTGTTGCCAGTACATAGAAATACAGTTGCATAATTAGAAAATAAAAGGAAATATTGTTAATTATAATATCATGAAAACATAAAATATTTGAAAGTAAAACAACATGTAATATCTTTGCATTGAAAACTACCAAACATTGCTGAGAGAAATTAAAGAAGACCTAAATAAATTGATAAGTGTGCTATGTTGGTTGGCAGAGAGCCTCAATATTGTTAACATACGCGTCTTCCCGAAACTCAGCTTGAGTCAGTGCAGTCAAAACCCAGTTTCTTTATACTCAAAATCTCGGAACGAGTGAATTTGAATGTTAGATTTAGAAGCCAGGTCTCCCGAGTTCCAGTCTAGAGCTACAAAACAATTTCTCATCTTCTCATTGCATCTACCAGCACTTTCTGTAAGAAAGCCATTGTCTCATACTGTCAGCCCAACCAGTGTCTGTTCTGTTAGTCAACTGGGCGGTAAATTCTCTCCTAAAGGAAAGCCTCACCTTTCTTTTTTCCCTGTTATTTTGAGTTTACATGTATGACATAGGGAGCCAAGGCAAGAGGACAGCCAAGGGTTTTAACTGAGTCAGGAGGAACTTGCTTTCAATCAGGTCTTTAGTGTTGCATCTTCTAGAAAGTGCCTTCAGATCTCTCACAAATCTTGCCAGACCAGCATATCAATTTGGTGCTCAGCAGTGAAAGAAATGATCAACAGAGTGAACAGATAACCTGCAGGAACAGAGAAAATATTTGAAAATTATACATCCAGCAGGGGACTGGTATCCAGCATGTCTAAGAAACTCAATGACAACACCACCACCAACAAAAACAGCCCCATTAAAAAGCGAGCTAAGGACATGAATAGGCACTTTTCCAAAGAAGACAAGCCAATGGCCAAGAACCATATGAAAAATGTTCAGCATCACTAATCATCAGGGAAATGCAAATTAAACCCACAATGAGATATCATCTTACACCAGTCAGAATGGCTATTACTAAAAACACAAAAAAATCGATGTTGGAAAGGATGCAGAGAAAAGGGAACTCGTATACACTGTTGCTAGGAATATAAATTAGCGAAACCTCTATGGAAAACAGTATGGAGGTTTGTCAAAGGACTAAAAATAGAACCACCATTGGATCCTGCAGTCCCACTTCTGGGTATCTTGTGAAAGGAAAGGAAATCAATGTATAAAAAAGAAACTTGCACTCACGTTGACCACAGCACTATTTACAGTAGCAAAGACGTGGAATCAACCTAAGTGTCCATCAGTGGAGGACTGGGTAAAGCACATGTGGTGTGTATAGACCATGGATTGCTACTCAGCCATAAAAAAGCGTGACTTCATGGTTTTTGCAGAAACATAGATGGAACTGGAGGCCATTATCTTGACTGAAACAAATCAGACACAAATACCACATGTTCTCACTTAGAAGTGGCAGCTAAATAGCGTGTCCTCATGGAAGCAGAGTGTGGAGGTGGACGATGGAGACGGGCGTGGGGGGTGACGGGAAGTTGTCTGGTGGGTACCACGTGCATTGCTCCACTGATGGGTGCACTGAAGGCCCTGACGGCACCGCCATGTGACACAGCAGTGTAGCCCGAAACAAAAACAAACAACAACAAAAATGACTTCATGAGGACACAAAAGAGGGGAAGGGGGAAAGAAGCAAGGGAGTGATTGTAATCATGGAGCGCAGAAGCAGAGGCGGATGAGGAGGGAAATGAGGACAGAGACCAAAGGTGAGAATAGTGTTTCAAGGCTGTCTGCCAGGGGAACTGGGTTTGCTTGCATGACAAAGACCCTGGGGTAGGTGGGGCAGGCGGAGATGACCCCCATCACACATCCAAGGGGGATCCAAACAGGTGAATGACTCAATCAGAAATCACACCGCTCCTGACCTAAAGCATGGAAACGCCGCATCCTACCGTGTAGAGATGAGGCCTGTTGCCATGGTGAGATGCCGCACTCACGTGCATCCTGAGTTCATCCTCCACTTCGGAAACTCTGGGGAAACCTGAAGGGAGGCTTAGGCCATGTGCAAGGTCCGAGCCCCGACCCTTAACTTGGTGACGTCTGAGGACCCGTTAAGAGCTTTGTACTAACTCCTGAATTGTTCCCTCTGCTCACTCCTTCCCGGTGGGGTTTAGGCCTGGAAGGAACGCTGGTTCGTCCTGCGGAGGGGCAAGATGAGCAGTGACCTGCATGTTCTGGAATACTACAAAAATGAACACGCCAAGACGCCCCTGCGGATCGTCAACCTAAACTCCTGTGAGCAAGTTGATGCCGGTGTGACCCTGAACCTCCACAAGAAGGAGTTGCGGGGGAGTTTCGTGTTTGGTGTCAGGACTGGGGAGCACACCTTTTCCCTGGTGGCCGAGCCACGGGAGGTTATGAGAAAGTGGGTCGAGAGCGTCTGCCAGGTGGCTGGCCTCCCGCAGGCTGGGGAGAGCGCAGGTGGGAGAACACACGTGGGCCGTCCTCAGAAGGGGCAGAGACAAGGCGCTCGGACCCTTGGCAGTGAGGGCAGCTGCAGCTGAGCTTTCCTGGCTGACAGGGCAGTGTCAGGCAGAGGGGAAGAGTGTGAGGGGTCAGCCAGATGTTAGGGGACTCCTGGCCCCAGTTATGCTCCAATGGGGAACCAGCAAATGCAGGATTGTGCTGAAGCTGGGGATGTTTGGTGGTGTTTCTTCAGGCAGCTGACGCCACTGCTGTTCCTCAGTCCCTGCCTGCCCCGCACCCTGTGCCCTGTGGCTGCCCCCAGGGACAGTCTCACCTGGGCCCCTCTCTGGCCACCCCTGGCTCTCCTGGTGCCTCTGTTTCAGGCCACCCTGCATGGTGGCTCTGGGCTCCGCACTTGTGGGTTTTCTTGCTTAGGGTCCTTAGTGGTGGCTGTTGATGTAGGGTCTGGTGTCCCTTCATGTTCCCTTGGGAGGGGACAGGTGGGAGGAGCAAACGCTTTATGTTTGGGTTTTGAGAACCCTCACAGAAGAGTAGTTGAGCTTCTTGGAATGAGTTTTAAATGGTAGAAATACTCTTTGGCATTTGTTTGGGCTCAACCTCAACTGTCCAGGATGGTCGAGAAGGAGCTTTCTCTGAGGCAGGTGTGCAGTTTCGGTCAGTAATTCTCAAACCCGGTTACATGTCAATTGAGGAGGAGCATTTAGAAAGCGCAATGGCCAGGACCCATGCCAGATCGGTTACTAGGGCCATATGCATCTGTGTTAGGGTTAGGGTCGGCCGACAAGCACTGCCCTGGGCTGGGCACGCAGCCTCCGGCTGCTGTCTGCGCTGGATCCCTCACTTCCTCTAGGACGACAGAGGAGAGTTTGATGCATGAGTCACTAGAGAAAAGGACCCATGGAGAGTGGGGCAGTGGGGAATGGAGCTCCCCGGGGGGCATGGAGGGCAGGCAGGAGGAGCGGGGTCCATTCTGGAGGGACAGCTCCAAGTACACTTACGTTTTTATCTTTCACGCGTGGGGCACAGTCCAGGGCCTCCGCGAAGCCCCCCTTCGGTCAGCAAGCCTCACGTGACAAAGCCAGCCTTAGCTCTGAAGGTGATGGCGGCAGGAGCCACCAAAGAGGAGGGGGGTGTGGAACTCTTCACGCCACAGGCTGAAGGGGGCCACGGGCGCCCACACCCGCCGGCAGCGCAGCTCAGGATGGAAGGAAGCGGCTCTGGGCCCACAGGGGCTGTGCCAGCCAGAGGCCGCCTGCTCCACCCGGACGGCCGAGGCCCCGGCCCTGCCCTGGGAGGGTGCAGGGCGCAGGCAGGGGAGGCAGAGAAGGCCACTGCTGGCACCTTGGTTTTCCTCCGCTGACAACCCAGTGTAGGAAAGACACCTCCCTTCCTGTGTCATTCACAGAGTCCCCAAGGAATGTCCCCTCACCCCGCCGTGGCCCCTGCTCTGTTCCAGCCGGGCCCTGCCCCTCCAGCCAGCACCTCCTCCGAGAACGGCCGTCCTCGGCACCGGCTCCGTCCACACCCGAGCCCCCGGCTGAGGCCCCGTGCGGCCGCCTGGCCCACCGCGTCTCAGGGTTCCCTGTTCTTGCGGTGCGTGAGCCGGGGAGAGGGGACTGCAGGGCCGGAGACCCCCACAGCCGGCAGTGGGTGAGCCGCCCTCACAGGGCTGTGGCTTTTCAGTCCTGGCTGTTTTATTTTAAAGACAAGAGAGTAAAATACTGTATTTTTCCAGGTACACACACATGTAACGAAACCTAATTTTTTGTCTGTGTAACCTTCATGTTTTATCGGCATCATCTGTGTTGCTACAAAGATGTGATTGGGTTCCAGAGAAGCTTCCATTATAAAAAATAATGCCATAAAAATTTTTGATTTGGCCTTCCTTCCTTCCTTCCTTCTTTCTTTTTCCCTCTCTTCCTCCCTTCCTTGTCTTCAGAAAAAAAAAAATATTTGGAGGAAAATGGCATTAGGGGCTAGAGTTTCTAAGTTGCAGAAAACAAAAGCTTTTCAAATAGTAACTTCGAACAGATGCATATCCCACTTTTGCCCCAGGCCATGCTGTTCCATGTGATAGCAGCTGTCCACACAGGGCTATTTAAATTTACAGTGATTTGAATTAAATGAAATTTAAGCTTCAGTTCCCAGTGGCACTGGCCACATTTCAAGCGCTCAGCACCACATGCAGCCAGCCACCCCCATGCTGGACGGCACAGACACGGAAGAAACACTTGCGTCGTCGCGGAGAATCTGCCGCGGACGCGGGCCCTGGAGCGCTGGTCTCTGTTTCCCTAAGTCCCGGCTCTCACAGCTGCGGGGGGGTGGGGGGGGGCGTCTCCCCACCTCTGCTCCCGCTGTTGGGGTGAGACGAGCACAGAGCTGCTGCCCTGTGGCTGCCACAGCCAGCAGACCACAGGCCACACTGCTTAGTTAATTTGGGAATGTCTAGGTCGTGTTATGAAAATTAAGGCACATACAGAAACGGCTGTGTTCTCGTATCGCTGCATGACATCCGTGAGAATGCTTCTTTACATGATCTTGCCTGAACCGGTCAGACACGCCGAGAGACAGCCAGTGTAGACAGGGCATCTCCGTGTCGTGGGCGGAGCACCTGAGGCCCCCGGGGAACACGCAGCAGAGGCAGGACTAGAGCCCAGGTGTCCTCACCTCTGTCCTGCTCCTCTGCTTCCCTGCATCGTCGCTGTCACACCGCAGGGCTCCGGCGCTCAATCTAGGGCTGCCCCAGACACCGCTTTTCCTAAAGCGGCACCACTGGGCCTCGGGAACTTTCCCTGGCTCAGCCTCTGTGAGCTGGAACCCGAGAGCCGAGTCCTGAGCTGACAGGGCGTTCGGCGGTGCCCGCGCCGGGCAGTGGCAGACTGTACACAGCACCTGCCCCTGCTGAGTCCCAGACCAGAGACGGGCAGCGTGGCGCAGCGGGAGGCACAGCACAGGCTCGGGTCCGTCAGATACGGGTTCACACTCAGGTGCTGCCACTTTTTGTGTGTGTTCTTGGGCCACTTATTTAACCTCCTTGACGTTCAGTTTCCTTATCTTCAGAACGGGTATGAAGAATTCAAAGGCTAAGTGATGAGAGTAAAATGAGAAAACATACGTGAAGTGCCCCGTGGATGTCCCCAAGGTTCTGCTTGTACCCTGTCCCCTCTACTGCAGGGGCAGTGGCCTGGGAGCAGAGCGCAAGGTCTCGAAATCATCGTCCCCCGACAGTGACGGGCGTCTGTTCACTAGCTATCCCTAAACAGCCTTTGAAGTGTGTTTTAAATTGCCCCTTTGCAGACGCATAGTTGGAAGTTCAGAAAGAGGAGGTGCCCTCCTGACCCCCCAGCCGGCAGACGCCAGATCCCAGCTGAACCCCAGGCCCGCCAGATCCCAGCTGAACCCCAGGCCCGCCTGACCCCTCAGACGGCAGACGCCAGATCCCAGCTGAACCCCAGGCCTGCCTGACCCCCCCAGCCTGTGCTGCTCTGCGCCACCCGCAGCGCAGGGCGTGGAGCTTCCCCGCCAGCCTCCTGGGCAGTGCCGGCCTCCTCTCCCCCCCACGCCGTCCCTTCTTTCTCTCTGCAGGAGTGCCAGCTTCTCCCAGGGCACCAGGGCCTCGTCCCTCATGAGGAGAACCATAGCCGTGCAGACACCAGCCTGGCAGGGGGACAGTGCATCTGCCAGGCCTGCGGTGAAGGCCCAGGCACCTGTGGCCTTCCCAAGCTGCGCCGGCACAAGGCGGAATTCAGAGGCAGGACCTGGGACCTCCCCTGGAGCCTGCCCCCCGTGGTCACCCCAGGGACAGCTCCGCAGGCCCCGAGGCCGAGCAGGAGGACGTGGGCACCTTCAGGAGGCCCAGCGACACCCTGGGCTGGGAGCGGGGGGGCCTCCTGCGGGACAGCGCAGGCCCTCCGGCCACCCCACTCTCGGCCCACCCAGCGCCCAGGACATTCTCACGGGACAGCAGGCACAGTGCCGCGGCAGCGCTCCCCCCCCCAGGGCCTCAGCCAAAGCCCCCCGACCGCGGCTCACCAGGCCCGACCAGAAGGAAACGCCGCAGTGGGGCAGCCCTCGGCAGAGGCCTTCGATCAAGAAAAGTAGCAGATGGTGCCCTTCCTGCAGTGGCCAGTGGCCGACGTCCCCGAGGTCAGTGTCAGCCCTGCCGCAGCCCAGAGGGAAAGGGAGGGGGCATGGGAGTCTCGTTGTTCTACTGACCCTCGGTCCCTATGGCCAAGGGGTACTCAGGAGCCACTCAGAGGGCTGGTTCCCCCAAGTCTGTCATCTTCTGCCCAGCCCTTGCCAGCCGGGCCCCCAGCACTGGCTGCTGTCAGTGGACACGCTCAATGGCAAGGCTGTGGCAGACCCGGCCTCGGGGAGGTCAGTGTTCTGCCAAGAGAGATGGAACATTCTTGGGGAACCACAGAGCACCACGTGACGGGTTTGGAAGTCCAGGTCATTATACTTAATTTATATAAATCAAACTAAAGATTTAAAAAGTGGATTGATTGAGAAGAGCAGTCCAAACTGAGCCAAAGCCACCTGGACTAGCAGAGTATTAAAACAAAAGATCTTCAGAATATTCCCTAAGCCATACTTGAATTACTTTGAAGTCTTACCTTATATTTGAAATACCTAAATTCTGTTGTCGTTTGTTTTCTGCTGAGAGTATTCCATCTCTGCATGTAATCTCCTCTGTCTGATGAGAAACTAGAACGACACTAATACTCTTCATTCTGCATCGTGTCTTATATCTCGCAAAGCCTTTGTTCATCCGTCCTGTTGTTGAAGCCACACAGAGAGTTTGGTGGGGCAGAGCCTGGTCTCTGTGTCACGTGAGGCCTGAGGTATTTAGGAGACTCAGGCAGGGCTGCAGGGTCAGCAGTGGCAGGGGAGAGACTCAGACCCTGGGGTCCCGGCTCCTGGTTGAGAACTCTGCAGTCTTTTCAGTACGCCGACCGTGTGGGCCATCACCTTGTGCTTTGGAACCGAGATGCTTGAGACCTATAAAAAAGGTGGCCTTGCCCATCAGAGCTCGCATCTGCCTATAAAATAAAATGAAACTGGCGTGTGTAAGTTAGTACAAGCACTGTCACTTGTGTTCCTGGAGGTGACAGCTGGGGTGAGCAGGACACCGGTTGGTGCTGTGGGAGGGGAGCAGAGGTGCACCGTGAGGGCAGAGTCCAGGGGACCCTGGGAGGCCGACACTGCCGGGTCTGGCAGCGCAGGACCGAGGCTGAGCGGAGGGGTCGCGTGTGAGAACAGTGCCCCGCCACCAGGGCTGAGCGCAGCGCCTCCCGGCTCGCCTGAAGCCTGAACAGTGCTGCGGAGGGAACACGGCCGTGTCCACACCCAGGTCAACGTGAGCACATGTGCACCTTCCTTCCTCTGCCACAGGTTGCTCCCGTGGGACGTGCGCGAAGCCCCTGCATGGTGGCGCGAGTGCCGGCTGGTCTGCCACGTCCGTGAGTGAGCGAGGCAGGGCTTTCCCAGCCAGTCGGGCTAACCGGGGTCCTCAGACCACTCAGGTACGTGAAAGGCCACACCCGTGGAACTAAAAGCACACCCCAAGAGTGTTGTTGTCTCCCTCCTGGAGCCTTGCCAAGGGTCTTGTCTCAGTTCAGAACTCCGGGTTGAGCTTTTGGACAGGTAAGACGCAGGTAACCTAGCTGGAAAAGCGTGCGTGGTTGGGAAGACTGCGTTACGCAGCCCACCACCGCTGCAGGTGAGCAGAGGATCCAGCCTGCTGGGGTAGACGTCCCAAGGCAGCAGCCTCACCGTGAGCCTCCCTGGAGGAGGGTGCTGAGCGGGAGACTCGAGGCAGGAGTGTCAGGGTCAGGCCAGGTGGTGGATCCCAGACCGCCCTATGGAAGGGGCTGAGCATAGGTCTGCAGGGAGTCAGGTGGGCAGACGGGGCTTGGCTTCGGGCCCCTGCAAAGCAGGATTCGGTCACCAAGGCGAAGGGCAGACAGGGCAGAAGTTGGAGGAAGCCGCAGCCACACAGCTCTGCGGCAGCTCTGCCTGCAGCTTGGTGCTCCCCTAGGTCCCTGGGGGAGCCCAGATCAGAGCCTGAGTTGCGCATCTGCAGCGGCAAGTTTGACCTGAGGTGGACGGCAGGTGCTGAGCCAGATCGGCACAATCCACACCCGCGCTGTCCTCTGCCTGGTCGGGATCCAGAAACCTGTGTATATCCAGCCACCAAGGATATTTTACCCTATAGATCTATCACAAATTGTTGTATTTCTTTCTGTCTTCCTCTCCCCAGCCGGGGAAGGCAGCCGTGGGCCGACCGGACAGCACCAGTTGTGAAGATGTCTACGTGCTTGTGCACCCAGGTCCCCCGGCCCTGCTGGCCTCGGAGCGGGAAGGTGCTGACATCTCCATCCCCACCAGCCCCGGGCTCCGGCCCTCTGACCTGCACGGCTCCCTGCCCGCTGCCCTTCCCGGGTCCCGCAGCCCCAGCCGGGGGCAGGAGCTCCTTCCACCCCCTGTCGACCGTAGCCTCAAGCCTGGCCAGAAAAGTAAGCTGCTCTTGCCCCCTCCCATCTCTGGACATTATCCAGGGACGGTTTGCCTCTGCCCAGGGGTCAGGCAGATCCCGGACACGGGCTTTGTGACCTTGAGCAAATCATGCGAATTCTCTGAGCCCCCATTTTTCCATCTGTGCAGTGGGGGGAGTGACTCCTGCCTCCCAGGTGTGTTTAGAGGGAGAGTGGCCAGGAGAGGGGCTCTGGCACCGGGCAGGTGTCCAGGGGGGTTGGGTCTGTGCCCTGCACGTGGCCCAGCCAGAGGAGCTGCAGTTCTGGCCCGTCTGCCGCCACCTCGCCCTGTGAGCCTTGGACCGGCCCTGGGCTCAGGGAGGGGTGGGGAGCCGGGTGGCGTGGGCCCCTGGGGTCTGGCTGACAGGGGCTTTGCTCTGGGCGCACGGCATGAGGCCTCCGCACCTCCTGGCTCCCAGCCGCCTCCACCGTGGGCTGCATGGCCCTGCCGGAGTGGCAGGGAGCAGTCACGGTGGCCGCCTCCACTTCGCTTGTAAACCGCGGCAGAAAATCTGATGTCCAACCACATGTGCCCGTTCTGGGCTGTGACAGTGCGGTGTGATTGCCGCCGGCAGAGCGGGATCTGCAGCCGTGAGCCTCAGGCCGGTCACTGTGGGCACAGGTGGCGTGACCCCGCTGGGCCTCAGTCTCTGCATAACCTGGAGCGTGTGGGACCCGCCTGTCGGGTGTAAGTGGTGTCCTTACTGGCTTCCTCCTTCAGCACAGCCGCCGCCTCTCACCCTGAGAAACTGTCGCCTGCCCCGCCCGCAGGTCTGGGCTCGGGCCCAGGTGAGTGTGTGGCCGCGGGAGCCGGGTCGCCCCGCAGGACGCGAGCGGACAGTTGCTGGCCGCGGGTCAGGACGGCTGGACTCCGCTGCTGAGATGACGGTAGCCGACAGCTGGGTCTCGTGGGGCCGGTGGCCTGGTCTGTGGAGGGGACGATCATTCCCCGCCCTCATCCGATCCGAGTCTGAGAAGAGAGTGTGCAGCCGGGGTGCGCGAGGGTCGGGCCAGCGGGGCCGGGGCTGGGACGGCACCCCGAGGCCTGCTCGCTGTGGCTCTTGTCCTCTGCCCAGGACAGCCGCCCCTCCCAGAGCCGCCGCCCCGACCGTCGCCAGCACAGGCGCAGGGAGCCCGGGGCCTGAGGTGAGTCCCGGGGTCGCCGGCAGACACTCATCAGCGTCCCCTAGGGCCTGCCACTCAGTCCCCACCTCCCCCCTCGGCCACCTCCCCTGAGCCACTCCCGGTGTCGTTTGTGGTCTCATCTCCGCCGCAGATCCCTCTCGAGCAGGCGGGCGCCCAGCAGGGTCAGGCGGGAGGAAGACGCGGTCCCTGCCCCTGAGGAAGTCTCGGTCTCCGTGGTGACCCGCACGGCGAGGTCCTGCCCCGAGAGGCAGAGCCGGAGCTTCCTGCTTAGCAGCTCGCAGAATGGGGCGCCGTGGCGGACGTCAGCACCCGCGGAGCGTCGCTGTCCCCCCGCCCGGCGCTGTCGCCGCGCAGATGCCGAGAGGACGAAGCCACCGGCCAGCACGGCAGGGCCTTTCCCACCAGAATCAGACTCAGGAAAGCCCCAGAACGGGGGTGGTCTCCTCGAGCAGGGGGCAGGACCCCGGGTGTGCCATCTGCGGGAGCAGCTCCCGCAGCCCCGAGGTGACGCCGCTCTGGGAGCCGCGGAGGGAGCAAGCTGCTCCGCGTGACTGTCCCGCTCTGGGCCCGACTGGCACAACAGAAGGAAGCTGTTCGGCACCCAGTGGGTGGAGGAAACGGGCCACCTTCTTAGGGGCAGCAGGCAGAGGCGGGACAGGGAAGAGGCTGCAGATGACATTTGGCCCGATGCCCCGCGAGGGAAGCCAATGGTGCGTGGGGTTGGCGCAGGTTTAGGACAGAAAACAGACCTGGCCAGTCGCCCCCTGCTCAGAGCCACAGGTCTGTGTCTGTGTTACACAGCGGGAGCAGTGACAGCACCTGCGTCAGGGGACTGCCGCGAGGCTGTGAGTGACAGCGGGCACGGTCCCAGTGCGTGGCTCAGAGTAGGACTCGGTGGACTAGGAGCCCCGCTCCCAGAGGCCTGTTTGTCTGGGTGCGGGTCAGTCCGTTTCCTACACTCACTAGCGGTTTTTTCCCCCTGGTGACAGCAGGACCTGGCGTCTGCATCTCCGGTTCCCCATGGCACCAAGAGCCCAGCCCCTGGGGAGAGCCCTGGCAGTGTCAACTACGTGACCCTGGACTTCCAGCTGTGCAAGGTACAGGGGCAGAAGTGGGGTCAGTCGAGCTCCCAGCCCCAGACCATGGGGCTGGCCCTGCCGTGCCCATTCCCCGCTGGCTTCTACGAGCTGCGGTGCTGTGGTCTTGGGCGCGGGGCTCCAGCTCCTCCCTGTGCGAGCACGGGCCCCCTCGCCGCTCCGCCCAGCCCCTTGTCGAGACCCGACCTGCAGAGGCTCGGTCCGCTCCTGGCCTGAGCTCTTGGAGGAGACCTCTCCGTCTGGGGGGGTCCCCAGCCCTGTGCATTGGCACGGGGACATCGGGCCCAGGGAAGCTTCCCCCAGGCAGCACACATGGCCATCTGGTGTGAACCGCGCAGAGGGGGGATGGAGGGGGCAGGGGTGACGGGGGAGGGGCTGGGAGACTGGGGGAGGGGGCGGGGGGCAGGGGGTATGGGCTCCGTTCACAGCGGGCTGCAAGGGCTCCCCAGGGCACCCCGTAGAGGCCACGGCTGGCACCCAGATTTCTGCCCCTGGATGGGTGGCCGCAGGCAGAGGTGGAAGCCTCGGCTGTCCGCCAGGCTGGGGAGGGGCTGGTCCTCCCAGGAGCTGGGAGTGAGGAGGCTGGCAAGGCAGCGGCATCTGGCAGGAGGGACGACAGGCTGAAGCTCGGGCTTCAGAGCCCACACCCAGGAAAGGAAGGTGCTGCAGAGGCCACCAGGGCGCAGGCAGGGCCTCCCCTAGGACAGCTCGGGATGCGCCCACCGCCTTGGCCTCCCCTTACTAGCAGCTCACACGCACCCCCATCCCCACCCTGTCCCCTCAGCCATCCCTGTCCGCTGGCCGTCCCCGCGAGGAGGCACCCTACATCCAGGTGGACGAGGAGAAGACCCAGGCCCTGCAGAAGATGGCGCGGGAGTGGACGCACCTGGCAGGGGCCGGCCTCGGAGCCCTCCAGGGGCGCCGAGCTGTGACTCGGGCCCCAAGACCAGGGAGGGGCCAGGACAGTCTCCAGAGCCATGTCCCCAGCCCCCTGCCCACCTCCTCTCCATTCTCCACTGGCTCAGAGACGCTGGACCCTTCCCGTGGGAGGGGAGGGCCTGACCGTGAGGCATCCTCTGCCCACGGGGCCCACCTGTGATTTATGTTGTGGCCGTGCCTCTGCCAAAAGGCCCCAGCCTCATCCTGCCCGTCAGGTCTGGGCTCTGAGACAGAGCCACACCTCTGGGTCTTTGTCCCCCAGCCCCAGAGAAGATGAGTCAACTCGCTGACTCGGGAGCCCGGGACCAACAGACCAAAGATGTGGACATTTCCATCCCTGTTGTTTTTGGCAGGGAGAGGCCAGGCCACTAAAAGAGAAAAGTTGAGAAGGAACTCAGAGGTGGTCTTGGGAGGCAAAGGAATCAGATCCCCAGAGAGCAATCAATGCCTGCAGGGGACCCGGCTTCCAGGCCAGGGCCACAGCAGGGAAGCGGTGTCGGGTGAGAGAGGCAGGACAGCAGACAAGAGGAAGGAAGTGGATGACGATGGCAGCCAGGAGCAGGGCTTGGGGATCCAGAGACAAACTTCCCCCCAGCTGTGAGCCTGTGAAATTAGAAAGTTAAGTCCTTCAAAAATACAATGTTGGCACAGGCACTGGATAAACATTTGCATTCCAAAAGGGAGAAATAGGCAAGAATAAAGGGGTAACTGGTCCTCAGTCAGTCCAAAATCCAAGAAGGAAAACAACATTCAGACTTAAAGCTGGAGAATAACTTTCTTTGATTCCTGGGCACACTGGGGTGGGGGCTGGACTCCCACGGCCGCAGACAGCTCTGCCCTGTGGCTTTGCTGGGCTCAGTCCCCACAGCAGCTCTTGCAGGTCAAGGCCATGTGCCTGCAGCTTCCCAGGCTGCACTTGTCCACTGACGGCCCTGCAGTCCCGGGATTGTGGAGGCTTCTCCACTGTCCTGACTCCACTAGACACTGCTTCAGTGGGGATTCCGTGGTTGCCTCACTCCTGTGATCTCACTGGGCATTGTCCTACTGGTAGTCTATTTGGTGGCTTCGTTGCTAGGACAGGTCGCTGCCTGAGTCCCCAGGATTTCAGCAACATCCTTCGAAATCTAGGTGGAGCTGCCATGGCCCCACAGTGCCTACATTCTGTGCACCTGCAGAATGAGCACCACAGGGACACGCCCACGGTTCACATCTTGTGTCTTGAAGTGATGGGTCCCCTTGACCATGACTTGGGTGGCTAAGAGATGCCGCACCGGAGTTCCGGGAGCAGGGTCCCAAGGTGGAGCAGGGCAGCAAATGGTGACGTCCCACAGGCAACTCTCGGTAAACCTTGCTCTCAATGTTTTAGCTTGCCTCAGAGATCTTAGAAATGACTCTGAGGTCATTCTTCCATTGTTTCAATGAATGAAACCTGGCTTTCTTCCATCTATATTAAGCTCCTTAGCAAACTATAGCTTGGCCACACCCTCAGTATTCTTTTCTGAATATACTTTTTTATTCTT
>CM052452.1:20831317-20843052 GCA_028533085.1 Varecia variegata | reverse complement strand
CTTGCTCAGGCTGGTCTCGAACTCCTGACGTTGAGCGATCCACTGGCCTCGGCCTCCCAGAGTGCTAGGATTACAGGCGTGAGCCACCACGCCCGGCCAATAGCTGGTGCTCTTAAATTCTGCCTTCCACACAGTTCTAGGAAATGAACACAGTTTTGTCAAGTTCTTTGTAACTATATAACAAGAAGGGCCTTCGTTCCAGTTTCCAGCACCTTCTTCCTAATTTCCACCTGAGACTTCACCATAGTAGCCTTCACCTTCCGTGTTTCTACCCACATTCTGGTCATGACCCCTCAGATAATCCCCAGGAAATTCCAGACCTTCTTTATGTTTTCTGTCTCCTGAGTTCTCCCAGAATCACCCCTGATGCTCCCTGCGTGGCACTGTAGGCTTTTCTAGTTTTCTCCTCCAAATCCTACCCATGACCCTGTTTTCAAGCTGCTTCCTGATTTTCAGATATATGTTATAGCAGCGGCCGCAGTCTTGGTTGGTACTGATTTTCTGTTTTAGTTCATTTTTATGCTGCTGTGACAGAATCCCGCAGATTGAGTAATGTATGATGAAAAGAAATTTATTTGGCGCAAGGTTCTGGATGCTGGGAAGTTCACGATTGAGGCGCCGCGTCTTGTGAGGGCGTCCCGGCTGCATCCTTCCATAATGGAGGGTAGATGGGCAAAGGGCCACATATGAGAAAAAGTGACGGGGACTGACCCTGCTTTTATGACGGATCCACTCTCACACTCGCGATAAAAAACGCACTCTCGCAGTGACACTAATCCATCCATGAGGGTGTAGCCAGCCCTGCCTCTCGACGCTGTTGCATTCCGGATTAAGTTTCCAATATGTGCTTTCTGGGGAACATCTAAACCATAGCATCTGTAATATTTTGAGTTGTTATACTGAGAAAACACACTTTCTAAATAAAACAGTGGTTTTGAATTATCTGCGGTGATTTTCTTCCCACATTCATCTCTAAATAGATAATGCTACTACTCTCAAAAAAATAACATCACCACTACCAACAACAAAACATAGTGTGTTTTGTGAAGGAGCGAGGTGGAGATAAAATGGAAATAGTAGCATATATATAGAAAAGTGGGGAAAGTGTAAAATAAAGCAAATGGTTGGAGCTTGTATATATTTTCTTTGTAAAAATTATTTGTGCCCTATTCAATTGTATTCTACTTAATGCAAAATGTGGTAAAAATTAACAGTACAACAGAGGAAAACATTTGTAGAATATGACTTTATTCTTAGGATGCATGGACATCTTCTGAGGAGAAAAGTGACATTGATATCACATACAAAAGCAACACAGACATGAAAAGCACAATATGTATCAATGGTCTCAAACAGGTTGGGCAGAGAAACCTCTGAGAGAGATCATCCTTATCCCCGTTGTCCAGTGTGATTTTTGTTTCTATCACAAAAACACATATGAGCATTTTTATTTCTTTATATTGTTTGATGGTGTGAAATTTTAAGACAACAATTTATTCGCACAGCTTTTCTTTTAATACTCAGATTCACTAACTTGATCACAAATGAGAAGGTACATTTACCAAAATGCATCTCAGGATTTAGCCTACTAATGAAGTCAGTTAAACATGTTCCTTTCCTTCTGGTTATGCTCCTTATCTGAATATTTGTTAAGGAGAATCATATTCCTGAATGTTGTGGACCCCTAATAAAATTTAAAACAGATAAGCTCCTTGCTGGAACCCATATCCTACTTAGGAAAATATAACCTAAATTATGTTCTGTACATTACATGATCTCAGGGCTTAAGTCTCTAGTAAATGAGCATGGGTTAAGAAGCAGATGAGAGCAAAGATTAATGATAAGAATTTTATTGGAAATGAGTTTCATTCAATTTTTTGAAGCTCTTTTTGTGTGAATTGCACATTCCAAATGTGTGCATCGTCACACTTTATGGAGAGTGGGATCTGCTAACAGAAGAATCTCAGGGAAGAGTGAGCACTGGCCAATGATCCAGGAGTGAACGCCCTTGTTTTTATTGATTGGGTGATGACAAAAATCTTAAAATCCTCACTAAGAGTTATATGCAACTGATACTAGAAAGTAAAAGATGAGACCTATGGCAGACTGAGATACCAAAAGGTTTTGAGATTTTTTTTCTACTATCATTTTTATTTATGTGTCTCAAAGTTAAGATCACATGTATAATGGAAAAAAAAAAACTATATGGAACACTCATATTGCCCTTCCACATTCAAGATCTCTACTGTTTAGATAGAAAATTATGTCTTATTTATATATCAGACAAGAATTTAGAATTTTGTACATGCTACACATGAGTATTCCCTTAAGCCAGATATTGAGAAAGAGAGATTACAGCACAGAATCAGCGCTCAATAAATATATTTTGAATGAAAATTTTAATGGATGAATTGATGGGGAAGATAGGAAGATATGGGAAGATAATTGGAAGAAAAAGGAAAAGATATAATAATTAAGACAGAAAAAAGTAGGTGCTATGGTAGAGCCAAAACAGCCCTCCAGCTGAAATGAGAAAATCAAGACCCCGTTCACAATTTCTTGTTCTGGGAGCAAGCTTTGTTGTTTACAAGGTCATAACAGTTTTCTGCTTTTTTCTTTAACCACCTTTGAGACTGCACTTTTTGTATTCTTGTATAGAGACCAATTTCCATTTTCTGTTTTAAGAATGTTCTTTTTTTCAAATGTGGTAAATTTATAATTCATATTTGTTGTCAACATTATATTCTTCAGGTTTCTCATACATCATTAAGCTAAACATAAATTTAAAACAGTACATATATATTCACACACACTATTACAATCTCAATAAGGCATTTGTAAAATTTTCTTTTTCAATAATTTATAACAATTTAGTAAAAAGATAGTCAATAGGGTCATTATTCTTTTCTCCCTCTATTCCACTTTAACACATTGAACAGTAATTTTTCTTTTTTTTTAATTCAGAATATTATGGGGGTACAAACGTTTTGGTTACATGAAATGCATTTGCCTCGCTCAAGCCAGGGCCACAAGTGGGTCCTTCCTCCATACAGTGTGCCCCATTTCCATTAGCTGTGGGCTTACCCCCAACCCCCTCTACCTGACCAACACCCAGTGTTGGTCAGTTAGTGCCAATTTGATGGTGAGTACGTGTGGTGCATGTTTTTCCATCCTTGTGATACCTCACTTCAGAGGATGGGCTCAATCTCTATCCAGGACAATATGAGAGATGCTAGATTATCATTGTTTTTTGTAGTTGAGTAGTACTCCATGGTATACATATGCCACATTTCATTAATCCACTCATGTATTGATGGGCACTTGGGTTGTTTCCACATCTTTGCAATTGTAAATTGTGCTGCTATAAACATTTAAGTGCAGATGTCTTTATTATAAAATGTCTTTTTTTCCTTTGGATAGATGCCTAGTAGTGGGATTGCTGGATCAAACGGTATTTCTATTTTTAGCACTTTGAGATATCTCCAAATTACTTCCCACAGGGATTGTACTAATTTGCAGTCCCACCAGCAGTGTAAGAGTGTTCCAATCTCTCCACAGCCATGCCAGCATTTGTTATTTTGGGACTTTTTGATAGAGGCCATTCCCACTGGAGTTAGGTGATATCTCATTGTGGTTTTGATTTGCATTTCCCTAGTGATTAGAGATGTTGAGCACTTTTTTATATGTTTTCTGGCCATTAGTCTATCTTCTTTTGAAAAGTTTCTGTTCATGTCCTTTGCCCATTTATTGATGGGGTTGTTTGATTTTTTCTTGTTGATTTTCTTAAGCTCTATATGGATTCTTGTTATCAGCCCTTTATCATATGTGTAGAAAGCAAATATTTTCTCCCATTCTGTAGGTTGTCTATTCGCTCTAAGGACAGTTTCCTTGGCTGTGCAGAATCTTCTTAATAAAATGTTATTTATTGCATAATGCTAGGCACTTGAGAGAGAACTTTATTGCTCAAAACAACTCTGAGAGAAAAGTACTATGTATATTTTGTTAAAGTAAATACATAAATAAACTATAGGATGTGACAGTACATACAATTACATAGCCAGCAAGTAGTAAAACCCAAATTTTATCATTAGTTTGTAATGTCAATGCATCTACTTTTCACTGGGCTGTGGCTCATCATTGCTTTCTTTCTCTCTTCTCTCATCCTCTCCTATTCCCTCCTCCTCTCTACTCTCCTGTATGCTTTTGTCCCCTGAGGTTTATGCGAGTCTCTGTTCTTTGCATGCTGTCATCTGTGGTTTAGCTCTATTGTTCCTGCATGTGGGCTCTCAAGCTACAGAAGAGGATGCTCAGGGAGACTTTATTTTTCAGCAATATGGTCAAGTGAACTAACAATCCTCACTCCTCCCAAATAAAATGCCACAAGCTTACTGATGACTCCCATGCCTATGTTTCCAGTACATATGAATTTTCTGATTTTTCCATGACATTAGGCTCTTCTGGCCCTTACCTCCTTGAAATGTTCCCTCCGTTTTCTCTCACCCAGTTTCCTCCTGGTTTTCCTCCAGCCTCTGTGGCTGCCCTGTATAAACATTTGTTAATGCATTTTTCAGCCTTTCAAAGTTTTTTTCAATGTATGCATATATATGGATATATTTTTTTCTCACTTGTCCAACTCTCTGGATGTTTTTACGCATGGCGTACACTGTCATTTCTAAGCTCCTGGTATTTTATTTATTTATTTGCTTATTTTTTATACCAAATACCTGCCAACTATGTGCCGGGCACTAGGCTGGGTGCTAGACATATAGCAATGTACAATGGCAACAGAAGTCCCTGCTTAAATATGGAGATTAAATTTTTAGTGGGAAAGACATAAGGTAAAAAAGTAAACATCAGGTGATGAAAGTATAAAAAGAAATGAGATTTAAGTGATTAAGAGTGTGACAAGGGGTGTGTCCCCTTTTATAGAGTGCTCAGGAGGACATGAATGATAAAGTATCATTTCAGAAGTGACATGAAGGTGAATGAGTGACCTGGGTATTCTTGGGGAAAAGAATATTCCAAACAGACAAGTATATGTAAGATCACTAATGGAGAACACGCAATGGATGTTTAAGAACATCAGGCAGAACAATATGGTCATAATGTAAATATCTGAAAGAACACAAGAGGTGAGAAAGAGATCAGTTGAGTGCCAATGGCCCATGTGAAAACTCTGGATTTTATTTGAAGTGGTATGGGGAGTCTACTGACAAGCTCTGAATAAAGTTGCATCATCATTTGATTTTGTGGGGGAAAAAAAGAACTTCCCAGGTAGCTCTATGGAGTTTAGAGTATAGGTTGGCAAGTGTCAAAGGAGCTGACCAAATAAAAAAGCTACGGCAACAGTCGAAACAAGAGATAATGGTGCTTGGACTAAGATGATAGCAGTAGAGGTGATAAGGAAATTACCAATTCTAGATACATTTCAAAGGTGTAGCTGAAAGTAACTAATCCTTTATAATGCTAGCCTAGATATCTTTTTTGAGCCACTAGCCTATATTTTGATAGGTTTATTTAATGTTTCTGCCCACATTTACCACTGAAACCTCAAATTTGCCATGCTTAAAACCAAGAAATCAACCTTGTCTTAATTCATTTGGGCTGCTATAACAAAATATCTTAGACTGGGTAATTTTTACACAACAGAAATTTATTGCTTACAGTCCTGAAATCTGGGATGTCCAATATCATGGCACCAGCCACCTTGGTGTCTGGTGCGACCCTGCTCCTCATAGGTGGTACCTCGTCTCATAGCTGTGTCCTCACTTGGTGGATGGACAAGGCCACTCTCTATGGACTCCTTTATAAGGGCTTTAATCCCATTCACAAACAACAAACAGCCAGTTCTCATGACCTGATCATCTCCCAAAGGCCCCACTTTTTCATACCATCACCTTAGTTATTAGGTTTCAACATACAAATTTTGGGGGGACACAACATTCAGACTCTATAGTAAACCCCTTGATACCCTGTTCCCCATGCCCAGTGTCCTTTCCTGATTGAATAGGAAAAGGTATGGCTGTAAACCTTCAACTTCTCATATGCCATTGGTGGCTGAAAATAGTAGTCCATCTCAAAGTGGCTGGAGGACTTGCTGACAGCATCAGCTGTGTCCCTTGCTCTCGCACCTGCTCCTGCTCTTGTCCATCTCCACGCGCTCACCTACATGTGTACTGTGGAGACGCCAGATTCTTCAGAGAAACAGTTTACAAATTTCTATCATTACCATAATCATGTTAGAAATTAGTTTAAATGCAGATCCGCAGCTGTGCCCCGCTCTCACACACACACACACACACACACACACACACACACAGAACAAATAAAAAAGAAAGAATCTGATTTGGTAGGCCTGGGGTGAAGAAGTAGCATGCATATATTTTTTAAAGATCTCCAGGTGTTTCTAATTCTAATGGACATCCACGTTTTTTATGCCCTGACACAGACTTCTCCAAAGCAACTGAGCTATATTACATAGTACCTTAGCTCTGTTCCCTCTGCCTGAATATTCTTCAGGATGCCTGTCAACCTGCAAAACTCATATTTTCTTCTCCCAAAGTATGATGAAATATCCCCTTCTTTGAGAATGCCTTTAATTCCCTCAATCACTTTATTATTTTTTTATCCATAGTGAAACTTTAGCTTGGAGTGTTTTCTTTTGCTATATTTATCCCACAGTAATATAATTTTTTACTTACCTATCTCTCCTCAGCAGATTGAAAAAACATTAAATAATATATCTGCCTTCTTATTATTGCCTGGCCTAGTACATATTAGATGACCCATAAATCCATGTTAAGGTTTCTTACAAGTTCTTACAAGTCCCTTGTTGATTTGGAAATACAGGGCTTATTTAAAAAATTGAAGGAAGAAAGAAAGAAAAGGATGAAAGAAGAGAGGAAGAAAGGAAGAAAAGACTGAAGAAAGAAACAGTGGCTGCCTTCTCTACTTGTACCACTGTAAGTGATACAATCACCCTATGTTTATGACTTAAACTCATGTGATCATACATTTTTCCATGATAAGTGACCAAAGAAAGTAGTTTAATATTTTATTTCAGCAATAGTGAAATATTATAATTATTTTGCCTTTATTATTATTGGCTTGATGTTTTTCATTGTACATGGAGAAAAACACAATCACACTGCTTTCTCTTCATGCTTGGATGTAAGTTTCCGATGCCCAACTTATATATATCTTGGGTACAGTCATTTATATTCAGTTACAGAGGTTAATGAATGAAAAAGCCATGCTATGGGATTTTGGTGAGTTTGCTGTTATTTTTTGCAGTGGGAAATTTGTGGGAAAACAGATACAAATGGAGCACAATGATATCACATTAAAGAACTGAGCCCTGGGTCTAGAGTTTTGAATTGTATGTCTCTATTTAACTTAAACTGCCAGAGTTCCGGGACAGTAAAAGTTTTGAACTACTGAAGTAATAACTTCAAAAACAAACTCTTCAGGGAGGATGTGGAACTGTGTAGGCACTATAAGCCAACTCACTTTGATTTTTTCTCAGTCCCAGAATGAAAGTTGAAGATGCACCCATTGAAGAGTATACAATGTGAATATTGGTAAGGAACACGAACACTGAACTAGCGTAGCATTCCTTCTGGAGGTGAGTGCTAAAGTTACATAAAAGTTATTACAAGATGCTTAAGTTTTAAGCATTCTGGCCTACTGAGATGACAGTCCTAACTTCCCACAACTAAAAACACCTAGAAATGCTAAATAGCATGTAGAATCTTCAGAATTCTTTTATGATTGTAAGAATTCGTATTCTGTTCTTCACTGACGATCTTACTACCAACAGGTCGCTGTCATGCTATCTCCCAATGGAAAATAGAGTATTCGCTCTATTAATAATTAGTTCCCTACTGGCTACTACTATATAAGCTAGTGGGAGTTAAAAGCCAACTTCTGATACACAACTTGGGGAAGAAGATAAGTGCTCCTCGTCCATGAGTAAGAAAAGAGCCCACTTCTAAGCAGTGCTGTAGGCTAGTAAACCCTTTAGCATCAAGAAAGTGCAAATTCACTATGTGACTACTCTGTTGTGATTCCTTGCTTGCTTGAAGGGTGAAATCCAACTTCACATTTAACCCTCTCTTTATAAACAATAGTCGTGTAAGGAACGCAACTGTAATTAAAATCATAGTGTAAGAATATCGCTCATATTTCTTGAGGCAGAATGCCATAATCTTTTTAGTATATCGTCTGTTGGTAAATTAGGATGGTGGAAAGTGTCTCCACCGTTTTCCTTCTACACTCAGTCCGATATATGCACACCACGCCTTCTTACGAACCCAACATTGAATCAGAAATTGATCCATAAAGATGGGTTGGGAATGATTGGCATAAACTGTTTTTCATCACAGTTAATATTTCTTACCTTTGATTATTCCACCAACTACACAATATTTTTTTAAAAATATATTCATATTATCTCAAAAATTCATATCCTACACTATAAGTAAAATATTAATTTTAAAGGGAAAAATTAAACACATACTCTGAATATAATGCAATTAAAATTTAATTTAATAAGACAAAGAGAAACCAAAAGAGAGAAAAGACCACTTTGCGTTTTATCTGAAACGTTTCTTCTTCAATAAACCTGGGGTCAGAGATGAAATTTAAAAAGAATACCATTAGAAAAAATTTTTAAAAAGTAAAAAAAATTAAATATATGAACTGTTAACAAGGCTTTACTAAAAGAAATATCCATAGCTTTAAATGTTTTTATCATTATAAAGAATAATGAAAAGTAAATAAAAATAATTTAATTAAATATTTAAAAGCACCAAAGATATAATCTAAATGTGGTATTAATAAAATATATAAAATCAAAAATGGATTAGAAAGCAAAAAATAATTGCAATTATAAAATAAAATGTAAAGCTTTATTGTAGAAAGCAATAAAATAATTTCAAGTGTGAGATGCTGTAGGATTTGTTCTATTCCAGGTGCAAAGACACTGGGTGATATCGTAGATCAATGGCATTTTCTATTTAGTGTCTACTATACAATCTTTAATATTCCCTACATTTCCAGTTGTTATCTCAATTGCAGCTTAAATTCTCTATTGGTAAGTTTAAGTGTAATTGGTGCCTGAGTTGTACAATTTATGGAGATTTGGGGGGCGATACAGGCTGATCTTAATATAGGCTGTCTCTTACGAAAGCCTTAAGCCTCTGCAAACATATTACATACCAGCTCTATAGTTACTTTGACATATTACTCCTAGAATAATATGTTTATCTGCAGCTATTTCTGCTGATGCTTACTGATGAGTATAATAATGATAAACTAATTAAGTTAATTGCATTATAAAATATTATTAACATAGCTATATAAGTATTATATAATTAGTGTTTGGTCTTTTACTTTAAAATGCTTCATAATTTTGTATTCTTGCTCCTGTTTAAAGTGTGGGCATAGAGTCTCATACTTTTTTACCTTAAAGTTTGGGCTGAAAAGGTTTGGGATGAAGCAATAAATGGTGTGCAATAAAGTAAAATGTCATATTTGCTGCAGTTTTGAAATGGAAATTACATACATTTAGTCTTTACATTAAATGTAGTTTGTGTGAAAAATCTACTAGTCTTTTATAGGTTATTAAAATAGACAATTAAAAGACCCAACTGTTTTAACATCAAACATCTTAACAAAGGAAAGTTAGCTTATTTTGAGAGATATCTTAACTTTATTTTTTTAATGGGTTAAAACTAGAAAGATTTGCATTGTAGTGAAGTGTAATTTAGTGTGGGCCAGGCGCGGTGGCTCACGCCTGTAATCCTAGCACTCTGGGAGGCCGAGGCGGGAGGATCACTCGGGGTCAGGAGTTCGAGACCAGCTCTGAGCAAGAGCAAGACCCCGTCTCTACTAAAACATAGAAAGAAATTATCTGGATAACTAAAATATATATAGAAAAAATTAGCCAGGCATGGTGGTGCATGCCTGTAGTCCCAGCTACTCGGGAGGCTGAGGCAGGAGGATCGCTTATAAAGCCCAGGAGTTTGAGGTTGCTGTGAGCTAGGCTGACGCCACGGCACTCACTCTAGCCCGGGCAACAAAGCGAGACTCTGTCTCAAAAAAAAAAAAAAAGTGTAATTAAGTGTGGAATGAGCTTTTTCTTGTCTTGGAATGTAGCACAGGTGCCAAACTGAGGGTAATAGGTATTTGAGACCTGCACATTCTAAGAGCTTCTGGGAGGTGGGGTGGAATAAAACCCTTGCAGTCTGATGGACGGAAGCCAAGACCCTCCCCCACATCCCCTCTAAATTGAAACAAGGAGAGAACTGGGACAGATGGTTTTTTAGTGATTATAGCATGCTTGAAGAAAAGCTATTATCCTCTTCTCAAAGCTAGAAAGGGATCTCCTATGAGAAAGATTTGTAAAGATTGGAGATGACTGTGAGATGAAGGTCCAGGTATTGTATTTCCTTGTTTTGACGTCTGCTTGGTCAGTAAATGGGCTGACAGAAGGGTAGCAGCCGAGAACCAACCTGCACACTCAGTGTTTGGCAAAATGAGGGCGTATGTCTCTCCTTGGTTCCTTGGACATATTTAGAAAGTTGCTGGGCATATGTCCATTGTGCTGGTACAAAAGAGGTCTGCCCACTGGATGAGAGCACCCCAGTAGCATGAGTTACTGGCTGGGAAGACGTGGGAACTGTTGAGTGGGAATCCAGTCTTCCCCTGAAGGGAACTGTGCAGTGTATTTCAGAAGAATTCCAGCATTTGGACTCCAGACCAATGGCCGGCTTCTCTAGCCAGCCATTGCAGGCCACGAAAGCAGCCGCAACAAATTGGTGGAGTATTGCTGACAGTAGATGTGGAAATGCCTTTTACACTGCATAGTCCTTCCAAATAAAAGGTTTCCTGCTTTTTACAGGGTCACTGGTCACAGGTCCAATAGAACTTTAGTGCAGGGACAAATGGTTTTACTACTTCATTGTGCAAGAGGATTACAGCATTTGTTGTGATGGTAAATAGTTCTCTGACTTTCCCCCTAACTGCTGTTTCCATCTTTATCTAGCCTTGTGAGTTTCACTTCTCAAGATAAGAGGAGGATTTGTAGCTAGTGAGTGACTGCAAAGTTGATTTCACATGCTTTACTTTTTATTAACTATGGAGTAGAAGTATATGGGGATGGGGGAGGGGATTAGTGCAGAAACAATTGGAGAGTATTAATAATCAATAAGTTCCCCATCATTGAATGAATATTAATTTTAACACGAATTTAATAAATATAGTAAAACAATACAAGCTTTTTTTTTAACTGAAGTTAGAAATTCTAGTGAGCAGGGTGTTAAATATTACCTTGTTAAAGTCTACTGAATGTACAGAACAAAACAAACACTTGGTGGATGAAGATATTTTAATTTGCGATTACCTTGCTTATTACCATACTTTTTCAAATGCTTTTAGTACCAACTTATGGTTTCCTTTTAAGTTGAACCAAATTTTTATTTACATTTCAAACACAAGTACAGAGTGTTTAAAGTGTATCTTGATAATAATAATAATAGGTAACATTTACTGGGCACTCTGAAGTCTGTTACAAAAATTATTTCATTTAATTCTCACAGCAATCCTAGGAGGTAAGGAGGATGATTATTTCCGGTTTATAAATGAGGAAACAGGATTAAGAGAGAGGTTGAGGCCGGGCGAGGTGGCTCACGCCTGTAATCCTAGCACTCTGGGAGGCTGAGGCGGGTGGATCG
>CM052452.1:20762499-20830817 GCA_028533085.1 Varecia variegata | reverse complement strand
CCTGAATGTTGGAATTCAGTTCTTTATATAAAGTCCCTTGTAAAAACAAAACAGAATAAAACCAAAAAGGAAGGGCAGGGCAAAATTTTAAAAAAGAAGAAAAAAGAAAGGAAAAGGAAATAAAATAAGATGATTTATTGCTTCTCCTCAGCTTCCTCCTTGGTCTCCTCCTTCACCGAAAGAGCTTCTAGCTTTTCAGCCACTTTTTCGGCATTATCCTTTTTGCCTGATCCTGCTAGAACACAAGCAAGCAAAGTAAGAAAACAGAAGGAAGGGAGCATTAGCCCACACTGCAGCCCTGCCCGGCCCCCCACGGCCCTCAGGACTGACCCCCGCCAGGGGCACAACCAAAGGAGGCCACGTAAACACATGTCCACCTAGACCTCGGGCAGGCTGCTCAGTACTATCTGGCCACTTGCTACCACAGCCATCACCTGACCCCAGAGGGCAGGTAACCGAGGAGGCCTCTGAGAGAAAGAAACACAAGGACTATCTCGAAGCACCTTTAGCCTCTGGTCAGTTTAGTCAGAGCATCGTGGGCCAACCGCCTGCCCAGCTGGACCCGAGACCAGCCACACTGGGCACCCCGTGTCCCCAGGCAGCTGCATTGCCCTTGACAAGTCAGGCAGCTGCAGCACCCGGAATATTTCTCTGGCAGACAGAAAAAGCACCCGTCTGAGGCTGCAGCCGGGTGCAGAGTGAGTCTGCGAGGAAGCCCCACCCAGGCCCCTCCCAGGCTGCCACGCCACCTTTCTTTTCTCTCTCTTCAATCTCTTTCCTGCATTCTTCAAACTTTGTTTTGAATTTCTGTGCATCTGTGGAAAGAAGAGAAATGACTTCCTAAGAGCCAGGAGCAGTGGAGGGGACATGCCCTGTGGACTTGAGGAGCTGGGGTTCACAGAGGGCCCTGGGCTTTCAGCCAAATCGGGCAGTGACCTCTGAGTCCATCCCAAGGTTGGGGGCTGTGCTGAGCCTTGTGTCTCCCTTCATCTAACTGTATACAATTTATTTTTATTTTTTGAGACAGAGTTTCGCTCTGTTGCCTGGGCTAGAGTGCCGTGGCGTCAGCCTAGCTCACAGCAACCTCAAACTCCTGGGCTCAAGCAATCCTACTCCCTCAGCCTCCCGAGTAGCTGGGACTACAGGCATGCGCCACCATGCCCGGCTAATTTTTTCTATGTATATATTTTTAGCTGTCCAGATAATTTCTTTCTATTTTTAGTAGGGCGGGGGTCTCGCTCTTGCTCAGGCTGGTCTCGAACTCCTGACCTCAAGTGACCCTCCCGCCTCGGCCTCCCAGAGTGCTAGGATTACAGGCGTGAGCCACCGCGCCTGGCCACAATTGTGTATAATTTAGAAAGAGCAGCCCAGAGCACGGGACCTCCTGGCCATGGCTCCACCCCTCACTTGTGTTGGAAGGGCCGCGGGGACAACCCCACTCCCAGGACATGAGCGAGGTTCACTCGGCCCCAGACTTTCAGCTACTGGGCACTGGGCCACGACACCTACTGACTCCTCCAGGAACCACTGAACGCTACTTTGACAGTCCGGACTGCAAAGACCCCAAGCAGGAGAGGGAGGTGGGCCTGGATGTCCACACTGCCCCTGCCCTCGGTGAGCCAGAAGCCTGGCATGAGGAGCAGCCCTGGGAGGGCCCCTGGGGTTGGTTTCAGGCTCCACAAGACCTGACAGGAACCAGAGCTTAAACAAGAAACTAAAGTGCCAGGCACAAGGCAGCAGGGCACAAACAGCCCCAGCACACTCCCCAGCTAGTGTCCCTTCTCCCCAAAAGCAACAGCATATGTTGCACGCTGTGGGACAGGTGGACCCCAAGTCAGGAGGTCCCTGGGGGCCTGCCCTCCTGCTCACTCTCAGCGTTTAGGAAGCGGATGGCCAGCAGCTCCGGCTTGGGGCACTCGTCGGCAAAGTCAGCGTGGGTGTTCCAGACCCAGGCGCGGTCGCTGCCTGCGTTGGGCTTCAGCTCCATCATCGGCGTGACTGCAGGGAGAGAAGCCCATGAGAACGGTGGGGACTGACAGCGGAGACAGCGTGAAGGCTGGCCCACCCAGTCCTTGGCCACAGAGCACCCTGATAACCGAGCCAAGGGACCCACTTCAGGCAATACGGGGACAGTTTGGGCCTGAGAACTAGGCCCAGACAAACTTCCAGAGGGCATGCAGATCAGGAAGAGGGCAGCCTGCTCCCCAACCACGAGGACATCTCAGCAAGGGGTTCCTGAGCCATCTTCCCAATACCATGCAGCACATAGACCCCCACCTGCAGAAAACCAGACAGGGGCAAAAAAGGGACCAGCGGCAGTCCCAGCACGTCTCAGGCCCTGGGTCAGATGTCGGGGCACAAGGCCAAGGGAGCCCAGACATTCCTAAGGGCCCCAACATGGGGACCTGGCCGATCTGAAGGTCGGGGGCAGCTGAGGGAAAGAAGCCAGAACATAGGGCAGTCACCTAGCAGAGCATGTGGCCAGGCAGGGCAACTACTCTTAACCTGCTACTGCCCAGAGAATGAGAACACCAGCAGGGGACACCCGGAGGCCATGACAGATGCTTGAGTGTCACAGAAGACAGAGCCTGGAATAAACATGCCCACCCCTGACTCCTCAGGCCCCGTGCAGACCTGAGGGGAGGGGAGGGGAGCCAGGTCCCTGGGCCAAGAGGGGACTATGTGTCTGGACATGGCCCTACAGGTGCTGCCTCACCAGAGCAGCCCCCTGTGCCCCTGGCAGGTCTCTGAGAATGTGGGGTGGGCCCAGGCCCAGCCCTGGCCACATGCTCTCATGTGTGTCCACACGTCACCGTGTGAACTGGGAGCACAGGATCTCCCAGGGCAGTGACCAGGCCTGCTGCACGCAGTCCCCATCCACATCTCATACCCCAGCCCGCCCGTCACCCTCACCCACACCCCACTGGCCACGTGGCTCCCACCCACCACCACCAGCCCCGTCCACTGAGGGCCCTGACACGCACCAGGCACTGTGGACCGCACAGACAGCTCTGCCCGGATGCCAGGACTGACTGACGACTCTCATAGAAACCCAGCAACGAACAAGGCTTGGGAGAAGCATGGGGCGTCAGGGAAGACCCCACGGAAATGATTCAACCTGGGCTTGAGGATGAGGACGAGAGCAGACAGGCTGGGCGGGGAGGGCGCCCTGTCCCTTTCTCAGGGCCTCTGCAAAGCTGGCCACCCTTCTTTCTGCCTCACCTGAGGGCCACTCAGCTCCAGTTCCTGCTAGCCGTCACCCTGTGTGCCCGGGACTCGGGGCCCTGTCCCCACGGACACACATTACACTCAGCACACAGACACGGCATCAGGGCTTCACCAAAGGACTCCCCAGGACAAGTGTGCTTCTGAACATGTGCCCCCAGCAGGGGCTGCACAAGCTCAGCCTGCAGGCAGCTGGCAGCCATACGAGTTAGGGACAACCTATTGCCACTTCTTTCCAGGCCGGGCCTCCTATGGCCCTTCTCTGACCCCGCACAGGGTGACTAGGGCTTATGGCCACACCTGCCCAAGGGCCTCCACTCAGTCCTGGTGCAACTTCACAGATGCCCAGGACTCAATGGCCACCTGTCCTCCTCCCGGGTCCTCCCCAGGAGACGTCCTGGTGGGAGTAGAACACCAAAGGTTGGGAGGCTGCCGCCCAGGCACTGTGCACACACACAGGCTCAGTCACTACACACACACCCAGACACCCTCTCTCACATGTACTTACACACCACACAGAGCGAGCCCAGGCACCACACACACACACACAGAATCCGTCACCACACACGTGCTCAGACACCACAAATACAATCTCAGAAACCACACACATGCCCAGATGCCACATGCAACACGCTCACATACCGCACACACACTCTGTCACACAGAGCCCAGGCACACGCACACTGCTGGCCCTCACCCTGTCCTGCAGCACTCACTCCGTGTCCCGAACCCTGCCTGGGCTCTGTGTCACCCCAGCAGGGCCTGCCTGGCTGGCCTCCACACCTCTACGTTCTATAAGTTTCATGCAGACCTGTTCTTAGTTCAGAGGCACATTTAGAAAACGCAGTTCTTATTTTAAATTCAATGAACACACCACAAACATACGCTGCATGTAGGAACATGCTCCCTGGTTCCCAGTCAGCTCTGAAAGACTCTTCCTGAAGGCCCCAAGCTGACCTGATGTGAACACAGAGCCCGAGGCCACCTACTGTAGTGGTTGGCGCAGATCTTCAGAGTCTTGTCCCTTCTCATGAGGAGGCGGATGCTCCCTTTCTCCTTGTGCTTCAGGAGCTTGACGTCGCCAGTGCCTCGTTCCTTCCACTCTGGAAGATCATTCTCTGACGCAAATCGGAACAGCTTTGCCCGCCTGAGAGAAAAGCCATCAAAAAGCTTAGACATGCATAGAGGGGAACGTAGGCACCAAACATTTTCCCAGAAAGAACCCTTGTACTTGCTGCACTGAACACGTGGCACAACTCTACACTGCTGGACCCGACATCTCAACAAACACCCTTTCCGTTCTTGGGCTCCTGGAACATCACCCCAAAGAGCACAACAGCCCGATAAATTATGGGCCGTTTTTACTTCACAATCAAAAAGAAAAAGAAATGTCTACGGTCTCAATGTTTTCCCCAACAGAAACCCCTGACCTCTCTAAGCGACATGCAAACGACCCAAAGTGGGTACAGAAGCTCCCCAGTGGGCTGGGTGTCCCACGGTCACAGTTCAGGTGCACCCCTCAGGCCTGTAGACCCATGGGGACAACTCGGAGCTGGGGGAAACTGAGGCCCTCACCCTACACAGGCCCAGACCTTCCCTCAACTGTGAGATGCCCTCTGTTCTCCCTGGGCCCCCGGGGGAGCCCAGGCCTCTGCTCGACAACCAGGCTCTAGGCCAACACCCAACCTTCCTGCCCAGAAGCAGCATGTCATGCTGGGGACCCGGGCACCCAGGACCCAGCAGTGTGCTCTCTGTGGACAGAGCAGCAGTGATGGGACACCCTCACGTGACTGGCCAGAGGGCAGCAGGGCCACCTGGTGAAGATTTGGTGAAGTAATGGGTTGAATTTCTAAGCAGGATTAGTTACCACACAATTTTAGGCCCTTTCTGCTAACAGCCTCAGTCCGACTAAAAGTCAGGCCAAGCCAGACCTTGACATCCAAACACCGAAACTTCTAAAGATACCTATTCTGGGACATCAGCCTACTTACATTTTAAAAAGCTCCTCTTCATCTTCCTCCAGGGTTTTAATTTCTTGCTCAGGAAGAGAAACTATTGGCTCAAACTGGGGGTCATGGTTGGACTCATCTGCGTTCTCAGTGGAGGTATCGTGGTCCTCATGCGTGTCCTGTGGAGGGAGATACAAAGAGGTGAGTGACACTGCTGGCCTCCAGACCTGGCCCACAGCCAGAGCCCACCAGTGCACCCAGTGGGGATCCCCAACAGTGAATGAAGAGCCTTTGAACACCACAGTGGGCCTCACTCTAAAGTAAGAAACTCAGCCCACAGCCTTTCACTCTAGGAAAGGTTTGCATTTGGGAATCACCAGGCAAGCCTCTGGCTAGCTGCTAGATTTCTGCATCCCTGCCCCCATTTGCTAACGTCAATCAGATCTGTGCACAGATTGACTGGGGCTCCGGAAACTTGCTGAGTGGCCTGGGAGAAACTGCCTCAGTTTCCTCATCTGTAAAATGCAGGGGATACCTGCTTTGTGAAGATCAAAGGACACAATGATGAATCTTAAGAGCATCACCCTGAAAGCAAACAGAAACCCTTTCTGTTTTCACTAGTTAGGAAATGCCCCCGCTCTCCCTTACTAAAAGGAAAAAATATTGCCATAGGACTACTAGTATTTACATGGAACTCACAATTCTGTTAGCAGTTTTCTCATAGTTTGTAAAATTAAGTTCATTAGTACGTCAATCATACAAGTGAAAGTCACAAAATCCTCACCCCAATTCAGAAAATTACAGAGCACAAAGAATATTTTAGGTTCAAGTCTTGCAGAACACGTGCCTCCGTGACCCAAAAATCCCTAAGAGACCCCAAAACATCACCACCAGAATCAAACCGGAAAAGAAAATATAAGCTGCTCTTCCCAGTTCATCAGCACTGCGGCTCTGCCGCGGCCCGCACCCGGCCAGGCGCCGGCAGCCAACGAAGCCGCCCCCGCCCTGGGTCGGCGCGTCCTGGACCCGCCTCCCCCGCGCCCCGTCACGCCGCGGGAACGCGATTGCTCCCACGGAGGCCGGTGGCGACTCCAGACGTCAGGACTGAATGAATGAAGTGCTGCGTGGGCGGCGGGAGGGATCGCTGCACCGCACCACTGGGAAGCCCCAAGTGGGCTGGGCCAGAGAAAAGCGGCCCCGGCCTCGGTCCCCAGCGAACGGGCGGCCTTGCGTGGCGATGGCTGCTCCCCGGCCCACCCCAAGGTCAGGCGGGCGCCCCGCCGCCCCCGGGCCTGGAGCCCACACCCCCAGACACCAGGCACCCCGGCCCGCAGGCCCCGCGGGAGGAAGGCCCCGCAGGCGCCGCGCCCGCCCGCAGGCCGGCGGGGGTTGGCCGTGTTGGCGCGGGCCGCCCACGTGGCCGCCGATAGCGGCCCCGGCCCCCCTGGGCCCCGTCCGCCCCCCCCCCGTCCCCGCCCGGGCTCGGCCGCACCTTGGTGGCCGCCATGGGGGCGCGGCGGCGGCGGCGGCGGCGGCGGCTCGGCTGGCTCGGTCGTCGCTGGCTCCGCAGCCTCTCGGCGGCTACTCGTAGCTCCTTCCCTCCGCGTCTGGCGCCGGCGCCTCCTGCCCGCCCGCTCTTCCCTCCGCCCCGCGACCCGAACCCCGACCCCTGACCCCGGCGGCGGGAAACGCGCCGCGATTCAAAACCAGCACAGCTTTATTGGCTCATGCGGCGGACACTCTCATTGTCCGGCCCGCCCCGCGCTTCCCGCCAAAACGCCCGCGGCGCATGCCCGGCCCGCCCGTCAGCCAGGGAGGCGCGCACTCCCAGCAGCTCCTGCGCGCACTTCCGCCCCAGCCGTACGCGCTCCTAGTTTTGGCTAAAGTAGCTGGAGGGTCTCGGCCAGCGCATGGTGATGACGTTGTCGGAAGCCGGGACCATGGAGATGCACCGCCTCGGCGACACGCGCTGGAGGACTCAAGAGCGGCGGGTGAGGGGAGTGGCCGGCGCGGGCCCCTGGTGGGCGGGCGGTACAGCCTCGTGCCCGAGATCAGGACTTGAGCACCAGGGGTTCGAGTCCAGCCCCCGCCGGCCGACCTCGCAGGGCCGCCCCTGCTCTCTGAGCACCTCCCGTGTGACAGGCCCAGGACCAGGCGGCGACGCGGCCCTCTTGGGGCCCCCAGTCCTGGCGGCGAAAAGCCCAGACGATGAGTGACAAGCTGGACAGCGAAGTAGAGTGAAGGGAGACGGCGGTGGGGATGGGGATGGGGATGGGGATGGGGTGGGGCGGGAAGCCCGCGAGAGAAGAGATGGGGAAGGGGGGCAGAAAGGCGAGCAGTGGGGACGGGCCGGGTGTGGGGGCAGGGAGCCTGGGGCGGGGGTCAGGCCCTCAGCCTCGCCCTGTCTGGCCCTGTGCAGGGCCCGGAGCCCATGGAGGGCTGCAGCCAGTATAGCAGCAGTGCCCTGGGCAGCCCCGCAGCCCCGGCACCTCAGGAGGAGGAGGAGGAGGGAGCTGGCACCGCCACAGGGCCCGGGCCTCAGCTGGGCCTCTACGGCTACATCAGAGATGACGTGTTCACCTCGGAGATCTTCAAGCTGGAGATGCAGAACGTGCCTCGCCATGCCAGCTTCGGCGACATGCGGCGCTTCCTGGGCCGCTTTGGCCTGCAGCCCCACAAGACCAAGCTCTTCGGGCAACCACCCTGCGCCTTCGTGACCTTCCGCAGTGCTGCCGAGCGGGACAAGGCCCTGCGCGTGTTGCACGGCACCCTCTGGAAAGGCCGCCCACTCAGCGTGCGCCTGGCCCGGCCCAAGGCCGATCCCATGGCCAAGAGGCGGCGGCTGGAGGGTGAGGGTGATCCTCCTGCCACACGAGTCGCCGACGTGGTGACCCCTCTCTGGACAGTGCCCTACGCTGAGCAGCTGGAGCGGAAGCGGGTGGAGTGTCAGCAGGTGCTGCAGAAGCTCGCCAAGTGAGTGTGGGCGTGGGGCACCCCTCGGCCCCATGCTGCTCAGCCTGCCCGCACCCAGCAGCATGGCCAGCGTGGGGCCCAGCACTCTCCCAGGGAGCTGGCTGGTGTTCAGTGGACACCAGGATGTCTCTAGGGAGTGGCCGGGCACAGGTCGGGGGCAATGGGCAGTCCGACCACGGATCTGCCTCCTCCTGCAGGGAAATTGGGAACACCAACCGCGCCCTGCTGCCCTGGCTGCTCGCACAGAGGCACAAGCACAACAAGGCCTGCTGCCCGCTGGAGGGGGTCCAGCCATCACCCCAGCAGGTCAGCCTGGGCTGTGGCAGCCACCAACCTCTATCCTGTGCTTTTAAAACTTCCCTTGTGCTCACTCTTCCCTTCAGTGTCCCTGCTTTGCGTTTCCTGCTGGTTCTCGCCACGTGGCTGTCAGGAGGCCTCTTGGTTTTGACTGCCTGCCCCCGTGGGGAGATGAGGGTTTCTCCACACTCGGGTGCCGGACAGCCAGGGTGAGGCCCGGCCGTCTCTCTGCCCCCCGCCTCCCTGCAGACTGAGTATCGTAACAAGTGCGAGTTCCTGGTCGGCGTCGGGGTGGACGGGGAGGACAACACAGTCGGCTGCCGGCTCGGCAAGTACAAGGGTGGGACGTGTGCTGTGGCCGCCCCCTTTGACACCGTGCACATCCCTGAAGCCACCAAACAGGTGGTGAAGGCCTTCCAGGAGTTCATTCGGTGAGGACCTGGGCAGTCCTGTGCATTCTGGGAGCAGAGGGCAGGGACTGTACCCCAAGGCTTCTGGGGTGCACGCGATGGCGATCGGGTGGGAGAGGGTATGGCTGGAAGAGAGAGCAGGGAGGCTGCTACCCAGTGCTGGCTGGCAGACGTCAGGCACTCGAGGCCATCTGTGACTCCCACAGGTCCACTCCGTACTCAGCGTATGACCCAGAGACGTACACGGGCCACTGGAAGCAGCTGACTGTGCGCACCAGCCGCCGCGGCCAGGCCATGGCCATCGCCCACTTCCACCCCCAGGTCTCACCAGGGGCCCTGCCGGGGGGGGTGTCTGACCTGGGTGGGCCTCAGCACAGTCTGACGAGGCCTTCTCACCCACTGTTCCAGAAACTGAGCCTCAGGGAGCTGGCGGAGCTGAAGGCCTCCCTAGCACAGCACTTCGTGGCAGGGCCAGGCAATGCCAGTGGGGTGACCTGCCTGTACTTTGTGGAGGAGGGACAGCGGTGAGGAACCTGGGAGAGGATGAGGAGGGTCCCCACAGGGGAGGTGACACTGAAGGACCTATCCCTCCACCCACAGAAAGACTCCCAGCCAGGAGGGCCTGCCCCTGGAGCATGTGGCTGGAGACCGGTGCATTTACGAGGACTTGCTTGGGCTGACCTTCCGGATCTCTCCTCACGCCTTCTTCCAGGTAGCCCTGAGTCCCTGGTGGGCACAAGGACACATGGAGCAAGGCCTGACGCACCATCAGGACATGATGGGGACGTTGGGTTAGGATGGTGACACATGCTGGCTCCATCTGGGGAGAGCATCCAGGCAGGGGAGCCCTGGGAGAAGGGCCGAGGCAGGAAAGAGGTTGTTCATCACCGGGAGGGTGCGGAGTAGTCCCCAGTGCAGGGCACGCTGCACCACCATGGGACAGTGGTGGCTTTTGGGCTGGAACAGTTTCAGGCTCATTCCTAATACTGGGGCAGGGGGTAGTGTGGGGAGAGACCCTCAAGGGAGGTGTGGGGTCTGGAGCCCGTAAGGACCCTCTTTTGGACACAGGCCTGGCAGGACATGAGGGTCCAGAGGTGGAGGTGGCAGTGGTAGTTGGGTGACTCCAGGGGCCCTAGTGGGAGGCAAGGTTCCCCCTTGCTGGTATAGGAAGGTGTGGCCCATTGGGCAGCTGTGGGGGCCCTGCAAGCCTGCCACTCAGGGGAGGGCTCCCTATGAATGGGGGTAGGGGCAGGAGGGTTGGCATGGACTTGGCTCTTGAAGCCAGGAGGCTGGGTGGGGTCATCAGCATGGTGTGGCCAGAGGGGTGGCTTGGGGCCAGGATGGGGAAGAGGGTGGGCTGCCTGGGCCCAGAAGTCTCGCAGGGAGAGCCAGGGGTCAGGTGTGCTTGGGGTGCAGGAGGGGAGGCCTACATCCGGGCACCATCACTGCCCTCCAGGTAAACACGCCTGCAGCCGAGGTGCTCTACACAGTCATCCAGGACTGGGCACGGCTAGATGGGGGCAGCACGGTGCTGGACGTGTGCTGCGGTACCGGCACCATCGGCCTGGCCCTGGCCCGGGTGAGCCCTCTCTCCACCCCGCGACCCCCACCAACCCCGCCCCGCCCTGGGCCCAGCTCCTCTTTGTTTCCAGCCACTCTGCTTCCCGAGGAGTGCTGGGCAGGCACCACTGCCCTTTCTGTTTCAGAAGGTGAAGAGAGTCATCGGGGTTGAGCTGTGCCCGGAGGCCGTGGAGGATGCCCGGGTGAATGCCCACGCCAATGGTGAGCACGGCGGGCAGGCCTGGGGGTCAGCCATCACCCCCCGCTGCGTGCCTCCAGCATGGCGCCTAGAATCCACCCTGGGGTTGAGGGCCATTGGGGGTACAGCAGGGCTGCCCCCAGACCTCCCGTGCACCCAAGTCCCAGGGTTGCCCAGCAGGGAGGTAGGGTGAGCAGGCCCCTCTGGCCCCCTTCCCACGCTGGCCCTGCTGGGGGAAGGTGTCCAGGGCCCACTGACAGGCTGTGGTGCCATCTCCAGAGCTGAGCAACGTTGAGTTCCACTGCGGGAGGGCCGAGGACCTGATGCCTGCCCTGGTGAGCAGACTGGCCTCCGAGCAGCTTGTGGCCATCCTGGACCCACCCCGTGCCGGCCTGCGTGAGTGGCCTCTGCGTGGGGAGGTGGTACAGGGCAGGCAGGCGTCAGGGTGGCACGCCAGGCTGTGCAGTCCCGGGCCTCAGGCACCCAGCCCATGTCTGCCTCCCCAGACTCCAGGGTGATCCTGGCCCTCCGCAGAGCTGAGAACCTCAAGCGGCTCCTGTATGTTTCCTGCAACCCTCGGGCGGCCATGGGCAACTTTGTGGAGTGAGTGTCAGGCAGGGTGGGGAGGGGGGCCAGGGCCCAGCCCATGCCTCCCAGCCCCCCACCGGAGCCCCTGGCCAGCCACAGGGCTGACCTTGGCGCTCCCTCTTTTCCCAACGCAGCCTCTGCAGGGCCCCGTCTAACCGCGTGAAGGGCACCCCATTCCAGCCAGTCAAGGCCATGGCCGTGGACCTGTTCCCACAGACCCCACACTGCGAGATGCTCATCCTGTTCCAGAGGGTGGAGCACTCCAACGGCACAGGAGTCCTGGGGCCCCAAGACCCTCCAGCCCAGCCCCCACTAGGGCCCCCAGATGACACCCCACAGGAGATTGGGGCCTCCCTCTTGGCCTAGGCCCTAGGACCAGTAGCAGCCAGCTCTCCCAGACCAGGGCCTGGCACAGGGGCAGAAGGCCAGGGACCCCCACAGCCCTGCCCAGGCGCTCCAGGATGCAGAGCAGCCGGTGGCCCCACCAGGACCAGCCTGTGGCCGTGGGCCGTGGGCTCTGAGCTCCGGCTAGGAAGGTGGGAGGTCTGGGCCCATTCCCCATCTCCAGGTCTCTTCTGGAACAGCTGGGCTACGATGGCTGGAATAAACAATGCTAAACGAAGGACGTTTCTGTGGTGAGTCAGGGCTCGGGCATACACGGGCTCCTCTCAGGCCCCGACTGTGGGTGCCAAGGGGCAGGGCACCTCGGCCCCGTCTGGCCTGCCTGGACCTAGGTCCCTACTGGCACCCTTCTCACCAGACCTGGGCACAAAGATCTGCCCAGCTAGTGGGGAGGGTGGGTGGTGGAGCAGCTCTCCAACCCTTCTCCGTTGGGGGAGTCGGTACAGAGCCTACTTTTAACAGTGTTGAATTTTACACTTAAACCCAAGAGGAGGCTGAGATGCAGATCTCAGAAACAAGCACCACCCGGGCGTGCTGGGTGGTGGGTGCTGGGCAGTAAGCTGAGACCGCCTGTCTCCCCCACTGTGGACAGCAGTTGCTGCCCCTGCACCTGACCAAGGGAAGGGCCCTCAAACCCTCAGCCCAGGAGGGAAGACAGTGACCAAGGAAGGACCCAGAGCCACACTGAGGTGCTGCTCAGCCCTGCAGGAGCCACTGTGTCCAGCAGGCACCCAGCCCAGAGGGTCCAGGAGAGGCAGCTGAGGGTCCCCAAGCCCCCAGGCTCCCGCCCTCAGAAGAAAAACAGCAGCCACTCCTTTTGGACAGTTTGCTTTATGCGTTCAGACATAGAGGCTCGCCTTCCAGCCAAGGCCCAGTGCCCAGGGGCATCCGCACAGGCTCCCCTGCCCGCCAACCTCGCAGCAGGACTGCACACAATTTGCACCCACACTTGGTGGACAGAGGGGGACACAGTGTGAGGGGACCAGTGAGCCACAGTGAGGCTCCCTGGCCTCTAGGGGAACAGGTGTGCACAAAGCTTTGGTTTACAGACGCATCTGGCTGTCTAAGGGCAACAGTTACGGTCAAACGATTATTCACAGCTGCAGACAAAAGGCAAGACAGAAGCAAGTATCTAATTACAGCAACTTGATTTAGGGATTTCTTTTGAAAGGTCAACACAGAAGCCAACCTTGGTCACACAGGTGGGGAGGGAGGGATACGCTCTGGGTGACCCACAGGCTGACATTCTGTCTTCTGGACAAAAACACCATCACCACCACCCATGGGCAGCATGATGGGGCAGATGCCGCAGAACGCTGGGCTCCTGCATCGGTTGGCATGGCACAAGCACATGGCAGCCTCAGCAGATGCTGGGGACAGGGCTCTGAGCACAACCTCATGCCCTGGGACACAACAGGAGCACAGCTCCAACCCTGCTCCGTCTGCAGGGGCCCAGCAAGCACCGGTGCCAGGCTAGGAGCAAACTGGGCATGGGGCCTGGCTGCATGGGGTGGCTGCCCTCGAGATCCAGGGAAGCCACTGTCACCGGGAGGCAGCTGCCCGCCACGCGCTCAGCCAGCTCCGCGTCAAGAGTGGACTGCACTGAAGGGCCCTTGCTTCCTGTTTAAACAAGTCCACTTGCTAGAATGCAGGATTCCAAGGCTACCTTCCAGAACCCTCACTGTAAAAGTTTCTTTCCAAACGCTGAAATATCAAAAGCTTTAAAAATCGATGAGGGCACAGATGGACTTAACTGTGTAAAAAACCGTCGCCAGCGGCCAGTGAATGCGGGATCTCCGTGTCCAGCGAGGTGTGACCTTGGGGCATCGAGACTGGATCAGGAGGGTGGGCTGCGGCAGGCAGCGACACCCGGGAGGCTGCAGGATGTCGTCGTCCCCCTGGCGTCACGTCCAGGCTGGAGAGCAACCACCCTGACAACGGTTTGCCTGCAATCTCTGAAAAGTAGCGCTGATGCTAAAAGTCTGTTTATTTTAAACCAAAAAGGTCTGAAATACTCCTTTCTAACTGTTATAACTTTTTCAGAGAAAAAGAGAAAACACAGAAGGCAGGTGGGGGCAAAGTGCCATGTGCCCCTCTGGCCAGCTCCCCCCAGCAGCTCTGCAGGGGCCCTGGGCACAGGGGCCACCTGGCACCGCGGCCAGCCACGGCCACAGCACTTGGCGTCCTTTCTCAACTCATCCATCATCCCGTATCATCTGCTGTCCGTGCACACCACGTGCTAAAATCCATGAAAACCTTCAAGACAGTCCGCGGCAGGTCCACACAAGCACGGTCTACAGCTACCTACAAACTACCAGCTTCCAACCGTGCCGCACCCGGAGTTGATCCTTAAACACATCCATTCAGGCCTGGGAGGGCTTCCAAGGGAGAACCGTTGCCTCACGTGTGTGCTGTGTGGTCATGACTGTCCCCGTGTGCTGGAGCCCCCACCTCTGGCCCAGGCCCTCAGACACGCTGGCCACAGGGGAGGCGCTCGGGCTGGAGGCCTGACTCTGCGGTGAGCGATCCGTGACTGGCGGTCTCCTCGCAGCGCCGCTGGCGGCCCCCGCGCCCCGGCCTGTGCTGCCTCCTCACACGTCCACAGTGCACAGGGGCTCGCCGCCAGGCTGGGCAGACGCCACAATTGACATCTTGGGCTTCTTCCGAGTCTCCTCCTGAAAGCACAACAGCTCAGGGATGCCAACGACCTGGGCTTCACAAAGGCTCAGGAGGGCCAGGGTGGAGGCAAGTCCCGCAGAGGACACCAGTGCCTGTGATGCCAGGCTGGGAGTGGGACAGCCTGGGGAGCAGGCTGAGCCAGGACTGGAGAGGGCCCCCGGAATGCCATGGCAAAGCGCCACATGCTACAATTTCCCTGCTGTCCGCACACCCAGAAAGCAGCACAGAAGTCGGGGGCGGTCACAGCAACAAGCCAAGTCTCTCCCTAGCCCAGCCTTTGTTTGCCCCGGGGCCCAGTCACCCCCTGTCCCCAAGCCAGGGCCTGTTCCCCTCAGGCCCCACAGCCCCTCTCCTGACCAGGGACAGGCCAGGCAGTCCTGCTAGCTCCAGGCAGACAAGGCTCCCACCCCTGCCTAGGGCAGGAGCAAGGCGCCTCCTGGCCTGTCGCGGCACGGGCAGGGCAGCAGATGCCGAGTCCTGGGGCTTTCGTGCAGCCCCAGGGGATGCCCCAGCTAAGAAAGCTCCTGCCTAGGAGGCCCAGGCATGAGATTGTGCCTGGGGACATGGATTGTGCCTGGGGACAGGGGATACCACTGTCAACCTGACAGTCCCCTCTTGGTGTGGGGCACCCAAGGTGGCTTTAGGAAGCCTCGCTGGGACCAAGCCCTACCAGTTGAACCTGTGAGTTCCCCAGGGTACCTGGCCAGCACACTGACCCTGCCCTCAAACGCCAGCGTGGAATCAAGACCCAGAGTCAGCCCACAGAGGTCACGCCCATCACTGAACACCAGGCTGGCCTGCCAGCTCTCTAACCAAAAGTAAAGTGATTTCATAAAATTTCACACATGCTGAAGCTTAAAGACAGCCAACCTCATCTGGAAGGCGGGTCCTGGCGGCCTCGTCTTGGGGGAGCTGTGGGAGGGCAGATGTGGACAGCACTCACCCTCTCCTCTGCCAGCCTCTTCATCTCCTCCTGCAGCTTGCTCAGGATGTGCAGGTTGGGCTTGTTCTTCTTGGCGTACTGCTGCAGCTCGATCACGCTCTTGTCCGAGGTCTCCTGGGGACACAGGGCCTCGCTCTCAGGACTGCCTGGCAGGCACACAGCAGCCCGGAGATGTGGCCACCCACTACACACTGGCTGCCTATCCTCACCGACGCCTGGCCTGCTGTCTGGCCACACCACCCCACTTCTGCCTCTCCTGCCTGGGCAGGACAGGGAGGCTGGGTGCTCACTGGACCCCACGGACCCATCAAGTAGAGAGACAAGCACATGGCCACAGCCAGCAGGGACAGCGTGCTGGCCCCAGGCACTGAGCTCTCTGTGCATCCCACAGCTTACACAGCCAACAAGCTGTCTTCAGAGGCCATCCATGAGGGTGCCTGCTGTGCCCTGGGATGCCAGAGCTGCCCTGTGCTAGGCTGTGCCATGCTGGGACTCCTCGCCCTCCAGCTTAGAGCGGTTCCCCCACAGGCCAAGGCAAGGCTTGCTCTCTCCCACTCAGTCTGCACCCAGGACCGTGCGCAGCAAAGGCAGAAGCCAGCTTTACCTTCATTTTAACTCCTTGCCCAAAAGCGTCATCCTTCACACACCTTGCTGGCCTGTGTGGCCTCACCCTGCCTTGTCATGCCCATAGCAAGGGCCTCTTCACGGTCCTGGGGGACCTGAAGGTGGTGCTGTGCTCTCCCTGGCCTCTGGCTCAGCCTGAGGGCCTGTGGCACAGTCCTCAGGTCACCCCACCCGTTGCGCGTTCCCCTCATACCTACTGCCCCTCCACCAAGCGGGACGCAGATAACCCGGTTTCCGTAAACACTGGGAAAAATGAAGAACGTGAGCACTCACCTCCCAGTGCTTCCCTCCACCCCCTGGGTGCAGGCATCGGCTTACACATGGAGATCGGGGCCACAACAGAAGCAAGACCGACGGCACACACAGCGCTCTTCCGATAAAGGCAGACCAGGGAGAGCTGCACTGATGTGCTCAGTCTCCTTCAAGCCACTGGGCATCTACTAAGTCCAGGGGTGTGCCACCCCGGGAGGGCCGGGGCCTGGCTCCTGAGCCTCATGCCCCTCAGAGCCGGGCGCACCACCAGAGTCTCCTGCCTGGCCCTGCCTTGCACTCCAGCCACCTCGCTGGGCCCAGGCAGTGCCCGATCACTCGCACTGCACTGACCACTCCCAGCAGGTTCAGACAACCCCACATCCCCTGCCCACAAATTCACGGACATGGCGTGGGAGAGGCAGCCACGAGCTAGAGCAGAGCTGCCACATTCTGCCCCTCTGACAGCAGAGCCCCAGACACAAGCTCCAGGGTGGGAGGAGAAGCAGAGGCTATGGTGGGACCCGAAGGGGGCCACTTACCTGCTTGACCATCTTGCTGCTCTCGCGGCCATACATGCGCAGTAAAGACCCCCAGTTCTTGACATGTGGGTGCAGCAGCTGAAGGATTTTCTGCGAGGCTAACTGTTTTCCCACTCTCTTATTTTTACCTGCAAAGAGAAAGCAAACATGGAGAGTGCTGCCAGGAGCGCCCTGTGATCACACAGCCTCCTCGCCTCCACAGGAGCCCCTGCTGCCCCCGGCCTCACCAACTCCGCACCCTGAGGGCCAGCAGGGCACACTGTGCCACTGCTCTGGGCATCCATGTCTCATGGCACCCAGCCGCCACCTGGCCACCTGCGGCTCCAGGAGGGGAGGGCGCCCGCCCAAAGCCACGCGGCTAAGCGGCCCGCCCCTCCCCCAAGCCTTACACTCCAGACACAGGGAAGCAGCCGGCTGTTCTGGGAGGAAGAATGCTCCTCCTGCCGTAGGACGGAGCTGGGCGGGGACAGCGGCGGCAGGAGGGGACGGGAGGAAGACAGGAGGAGCAGGCAGGATGGCCTCCCGCCCCGCCTTGGGCTGAATGTGGCAGCCAATACACAGCTGGGGCTCGGGAGGCACAAGGCCGCAGCAAGGGCCCGGCGCAGTGCCGCCCCCGGGTCCCCGGGAAGGGTGGAGAAGGGTCCTTACACCACCCGCGGACCGTGTGCTTGCCACACGCCATGACGTATTCACTCTTCTGGTTTTTACCAGGAACCACTTCGAACTTGATGGACGTGTCCCCCATTCCGTGGTTTCTTTAACAGAAAACAAAGAACAGGCAGCGCCGACTGAGGAGGAGCGGGGGCTGCTGGGGGAAAGCCCTTCAAGGCTCTCTGAGGAAAGGCCAGGGTCTCCCCACGCCGCGTGTCGCCGGGAGCGGGAAGCCCTGGCACGCCCGACTCAACCCCACTGGCAGCCGGGGCCGAGCGGCTTCGGGGACCCAGGGAAAACCGCGATGCCTCCACCCCTGGACAAACGGCCACTGAGGACGCGGGATGCCGACGGGAGCTCGCCCAGCCTGGCCCCACACGGGAGGCGCCCTCCCGCCCTACCTTTTAAGGCACTCGTGGAGGATCTGATACGGAGACAACAGCCCGGCCTTGCTGGTCAGCTCGTAGACCCGCGAGTCCTCGATACTGATGTGGTTAAAATACTACAACACAAAGCAGACGCCTGTGAGTCCCGCCAGGCCCACCGGCCTCTCGGGGCTGTTGTTTCCTGTGACATCCCCTAAGCATGACACCCACAGCCCTGCCGGGGACCGACTGGGCACGGACAACGTTCCGTACCTCCCTGTCCCCTGAGCACAGTGGGATGGAGTCTGGTGCCCACGGGGGCCTGGGCCCATGGCTGGCTAGGGGACACCTCTTCGGAGTCTCACTCTGATCAACAAGGCACAATTCTTCAGAAATCTCAAGACAAACCACTCCCAGAGAGAACCTTTACAGTCATACAATTACGGCGAGAGAGAGGAGATGAGCCAGACAGACACAAAAGCTGCCCTTTAAAAAGCCAGGCTCCCCGAGGGCCAGAGCCCCACGCGGCCGCACAGAGTCCCAGCGGGTCGGGCTGGCAGGGGCTGGCGCGGCTGTTTCCAATGGCATCTTCGCCCCGGCTCTGCGGCCAGTCACTCTGACCAGAGAACAGAGAGGGCAAGAACAGGCAATACTGACACAAGTTAACCAAGTCACACGTGAGGAGGACAAAGGGGAAATGCTGCACAGCTAGGCTAGGGGAAGCTGGACAGGAGTGAGGTGGCCGAGGGGTGCATGAGGTGGAGCCACAGGGACGGGCCGCCCGACCTTGCCTTCCCTGACACAGTCTCTGGCCAAAGGCTGAAGCCGAGAGCCCTCCTCGGTGAAAGAGAGATGCCACCCAGCCCACGCTGGAGCACAGACCGCCTCCCTGGCGAGGCCGCCACGGTCAAGTCCCACAGACTGGCCTTTGAACAGCAGAGGTTTATTTTCTCAGTTGTGAAGGCCGGACGTCTGGAGTCAAGCTGTCTAGGGTGACAAAAATAACTAGCAGGACATATACGCCCTGTAGGCCCAGCCACTTGGGGTGCAGAGGTGGGAGGATCACTAGAGGCCAGGAGTTCAAGACCAGCCTGGGCAACACAGCAAGACCCTGTCTCTAATGAGAACAACAACAAAAAAAAAAAATTAGAAGAAGCCTCTAGGGGAGGATCCTTCCTAACCTCTCTCAGCTCCTGCTGACCCCAGGCAGCCCTGCCTCATGGCAGCATCCCTCTGGTCTCCACGTGGTCTGCTGGCCCTGTCTCTCCTCCTCTTCTTAGAAAGATACCAAACCACCCCACTGTGTGTGACGTCATGTCAATCTAACTGTATCTGCAATGACTGTTTCCAAAAGTCACATTCTAAGGTACGGGAGATTACCACTCCAACATATCCTTTCGGGAGACACAAAGCAGCCCCAGAACAGGGTCTGCTCCCTGAGATTCTGAGCAAGGTCTTCCCAGCTGACAAGCAAACCTTAATTAAGAGTTGGCACCACACATGGAACAGTGGGGCCCGGCACCAGAGAGGTCCACACCGAGTCCACACCCCTCACGGGCCTTGCCCCCAGCCCTGTTCTGGGCACCTCTGCAAGACGTGGAGCCGAGGTGAGAGATGTGCTCCGGCCTCACGTGCGGGCACGCCAGGAAGCTGGACTCGGCCGATCCCAACAGCTCGCTGCGCAGCCCTACAGGTGAGCCACGACCTCAGCAGCGGTGCCGGCTCTGCAGATGAGGAAGAAGGCGGCTCCTGAGCCCTCCCCTGCTAGGACGACGGGAAGGAGGAAGGCACTGTCCCTGAGGAGGACTGCCCAGGCCAGCGAGCAGGAACTCCTCCCGGCATGGTCTGGCTCTTGTCTCCAAAGAGGTCCTCACAAGACCCTTCTCTCCACACATGCCAGCATCAGTGTGGGCCTGTTTCCAAGGAGAGTCCCTCACAAAGACATCAGGCCCTGGGACCGACCTCGGGGTACCGACCAGACAGCCCACCACTTAGTGACGTCTGACCCTCTTGGCCTGCAAGGGCCCGCTCTCTAAGCAGTGGTCAGTCCCTGGGCAGCAGGCCTGGCACTGGGGCTGAGCAGACGGGAACAGCGTGCACACCCCAGAGCTCTAGGACCCTCCCTGGCACACACCTCGCTGGAGAGCACGGCTCAGAAGCACAGACACCGGTTTCTGGCAAAGACCTGAGCCAGGACGACCTGCACCAAGCGGCCACAGGCCACACGCACTGCTGAGCGCTAATGCCAGGGACAGGTGGAGGCTCCAGCTCTGCAGACAAATGGCAGAAGTGACCTACAGACAAGTCACTGCTGCTTCTGACAAACAGCACAGAAGGAACCTGAGTGACCAGTGCCCGGCAGCTGTTCAAGGCCCGTGAGGGAACACCACAGACAACCTGACACCCATGAATCCAACAATCTGGATAAAATGGACCAATGCCTTAAAAAAAATACAAATTATCTAAATAGCCTGAATAGCCATATATCTATTCAAGAAATTGACTCTGTGCTTAAATACTTTCCCACTAGGAAAACTCCAGGCCCAAGTTTTAAGAAAGAAATTACACTGATTCTATACAGACTTTTTTGAAAAACTCAAGAGAAAGGACACTTGCCAACTCATTTTATGATGCTAACAGTACCACGATATTAACACCAGGCAAAAACACTACAAAAAACTACACACAAAACTACACAAAAAACTACAATGTCCCTCATGAATACACATGCAACACTGTAAAGCATATTGAAACCATTAACACATAAAAAGAAATATATCCCATGCCCACGTAGACTTATTCCATCAACATAATTATCTACATTAACAAATTAAAGAAGAAAATTTGATGATAAGGTCAACAAATACAGAAAAGGCATTAGACAAAATCCAACACTATTTCATTCAAAAGCATTCAACAAACCAGGAATAGAGGCGACCTTTCTCTACCTCATAAGGGGCATCTACGGAAAACCCACAGCCAACATCACACTCACTGGTGCTTCCCCTAAGGTCAAGAACAGAGCTATCCGCTCTCACCACTTCTGGCCAACAGTGTACTAGAGGTCCTAGCCAGAGAAGTCAGGCAAGAATTAAAATAGAAAGCATCCAGATGGAAAAGAAAAAAATCAAACCATCTTTAATCATAGTTGATGTAATCCTGTACGTAGATAATCCAAAGTCTACAGAAAAACAACTAGAACTTATATATGAGTTTAGCAAAGTGATGGGACACAAGGTCTATATACAAACAATAAATTGTGTCTATGCTAGATGAACAACCAGAATTGAAACTAGAGTACTACTCAATAGCGCCAAACATACAAAATACCTAAGTATAAATCTAATAAAATATGTGCAGAATCTAGGTGCTGAAAACTACCAATTTCTTTGATATGAGAGATATCAAAGAAGACCTAATAAATGTAGAAATAGTCTATGTTTACGATTTAGAAGACTCAATATTGTTAGGATGTCAATTCTCCCCAAATTGATCCACAGACTAACACAATTCCAATTAAAATTCCATTTGAATTTTTTATAGAAATCAACATATTATTTCTAAAGTCTACATGGAATGGCAAAGGAGCTAGAAAAGCCAAAAAAATTTTTGAGAAACAAAAAAACAAAGTCTGAGGATTCGTGCTACCTGACTTCAAGATTTCAAGTCACCAAGAAGGTGTGGCATCAGTGAAAGGACAGACACACAGCTCAAGGGACAGAAGAGAGCCCAGAAACAGATGCACACACCTCCATGGTCACGTGATTACTAAGAAAGGTGCAAGGGCAATTCAAGGTAAATGCCTGCCACAGGGCCTAGCAGTCCTAGCCCAGGTGCCTGAATTTGATGACCACACAGAACTGGACAGCCTTACTGTCAATCACCAAAACCCAGAAAGGTGCCAGTGTCCCGAACTGAGACCAGAGAGGCACCCCACACACTGCGGCACAACCTGGTGGAAATGACCCTACACATGATGGGGGTGAATCACTCTAAGTCACAGACGCCAGGTTCAAAGGCTACCTACTGTGTGGCTCCACTCACGGGACATTCTGGAACTGGCAAAACAAAGGGGCACCCCGAGAGAACACGAGGCATAAGGGAAATGTTCTCTGTATCTGGACTGCTGCGTTAGTTACATGACTCTGTACATTTGTCAAAAGTCATAGAACTACACCAAAAAGTGAACCTAACTCTACGAAAACTAAAAAATCAATTGAAAAAACTGGAAAACACCTGGTCACTAATCTCTAAATTCTCAAATAGCCACGAACCAACCAACCAACAGCTAGCTAAAAGACAACAAAATACCAAGAACAGGTCACCACAAGTATGAAAAGGAAATGCCGGTTCTGTTTTTTTTCCCTTTTTAATCAAGCAACACACTTGCTTCTCGGTGAGCCTCTCCTTCCCAGCAGCGGCACGGGCCCTTCCGAGGCAGGGCCTGGGCAACCACCGCACCTCACGGCAGTCAGCCCGCAGACAGCACCCAAAGCCCCAGGGCCTCCCCAGCCTGCTCTGACACCTCGACCCACGGTCCGGGCTGGGATGTCCCAGGGGCGACAGCCCCAGAGCAGCGTGCTGCCACCTCTGCAACAAAGTCCAGCCCCCAGGATACTTCCCAGGAGCTAGAGTGACTGCCTCGTCTAAATGCTCCCTCGAAAAGCTACTTTCTTCTGGGACAGATTTTAAAATGGGAAACTCACAGATACAAATGTATATAATTAAATCAGGTCAAAAAGCTTCTCAAGAGGGGCACAAGTAAAAGGTACCCTAACCAAGGTGTAACGTAATAAAAGTATATGTGGTCTTTGTCTCCAATTCCCAGCACAGGGCTCCTAAAACCCTAGGGATTTCCTGAGTGACAGGAGTGTCTACGCTATTCAAAAGGACCCTTAAGCCAGGCCCCAAATCCTAGCACTTTAGGAGGCCAGGAGTTTGAGACCAACCTGGGCAACTTGGAGAGACACATCCCCCCAGCCTGTCTCTACAAAAAATTTTAAAAATTAGCCAGGTGATGGTGCACACCTATAGTCCCAGCTCCTCCAGAGGCTGAGGTGGGAGGATCACTTGAGCCCAGGAGTTCAAGGCTGCAGTGAGCCCTAACTGTGCCACTGCACTCCAGCCTGGGTGACAGAGTGAGCCCCTGTCTCCTTTAAAAAAAAAAGACCCCACACCTAAGCTTGTGGGAATGAGATGGCTCAGAGTGGGGTCTCCAGAAAGAGCAAATGCATGACTAAAGGGTGGGAACTTTCAGGCTGTCCCCCACCTCCGGGGAGTGAAGGCGGGGCTGGAGATTGGGTTATAAAATCTCTTGAAGGAGACGTGGAGAGCTTCCTGGTTGTGAAGGTATCCATGTGCTGGGACGGTAGAGCACCCCACTCCAGGACACAGAGATTCCTGCACTGGGGATCCTCCTAGACCTCGCCCTGTGTATCTCTTCAGCTGGCTGTTCACTTGTTTCCTTTATCATATCCATCGTAAAGTACGCTCTCCTGAGTTCCATGAATCCTCTAGCAAATTAACCAGCCTGAAGACTACAAATCTGTAGTTGGCCAGGCAGAAGCGTGGTGGGTAGCCAGGGTCCCCATTTGCAGCTGGCATCTAAAGCAGAGGCAGTTTTGTGGGACCGAGCACTTTATCTTGTGAGAGCTGACACCACTCCAGGTAACAGCATCAGAACCGACCTGCTGGACACCCACGTGGCGGCCAGAGGATTGGAGGAATGGTGTGGAAACCCCCCACACAAGGGAAATCTTCTAGTCGGGATTTCTGAGCCCAGCCGAAGCTGTTGGGTGGAACCCTCCCCACACACATGCCCTTCTCCACCTGGGAAACATCTTCTTTTTCAGGCAACATTCCAGTGTAGTTTCTGGAAAGCCTCTCCGCTTCCCAGAAGAACCCGAGAGTGTACATTGAGAATCTGACCCCCAGCTGGGCTGTCTCCCAGCACCAGAACCCACAGTCACTCACACACATTTCTGCCACCCCACGTCAAAGGAAAAGCAGGGCCACGACTCAGGAAGGATGGTGGCATGAGATCTGCACAGCCCAAGTCCCGTCATGTGCGACAGTCCCTCTGAGAGTCTCGATGGGCTGTGGGTGTGAGTCTGGGCAGGCAGTTCTTTCCCATCTTTCCCTCAGAAATAAAGTTGAAATGTGGCTTTTCCTGCAAAAGGTAACATTTTGAGACTATCTAAGTCCTTGATCCAAGAGGGGTCTGTGATCTGTATGTGGCCTATTTATGACAAAATAAGTTACATAAAGGGCTGGGTGCAGTGGCTCACGCCTGTAATCCTAGCACTCTGGGAAGCTGAGGCAGGAGGATCGCTTGAGCTCAAGAGTTCAAGACCAGCCTGAGCAAGAGCGAGACCCCATCTCTACTAAAAATAGAAAAATTAGCCGGGTGTCATGGTGTATGACTGTAGTCCCAGCTGCTTGGGAGGCTAGGGCAGGAGGATCACTTGAGCCCAGGAGTTTGAGGTTGCTGTGAGCTATGACAGTGCCATTGCACTCTACCCGGGCAACAGAGCAAGACCTTGTCTCAAAAAAAAGGAAAAAAAAAAAAAAAAAAGAAAGCATAGAAAATATCCAGAAACTTGAGAGCAACAATGTAACACTAGTTTATTATATTTTATAATAGTAACAGCCTACAAAGATAGAAGACTAAAAAATCCATCCTGAAGTGCTTTTGGAATGGCATAATGAGGACCTCCAAAATCTGCTCCTCCATAAAAGCAATAAGAACACTAACAAAAATGGTCACCAATCAACTGTTTCAAAACTCTGGAAATTAAAGAAAGCCTTTAAACCATCTCAGGAGTGTTTATTCAAGAAAAACAGCTGAGTCCTGGTAAGAACAAGGAGTTTTGTGGCATTTTAACTCACCCTATTCCCATTCTCTCTCCCCAGCTCTGTGGTAGCCACTGGAAAGGCAGAACAGGTCCTCAAGACCCCAGCCACAGAGAACTGTCACTCTGAGGCTTCTCTGGCTGCCCTCATGCAAGGACTCGTCTTTATCTGCCTGACTCAGAGTTCACTCCGTGAGAACAGCCCAGTCTCCAGGGCACGTGTCAAAAGGAATCAGTGGTGGCACATGGTTCACACTACAGTGGCCTGAGGCTGTGACACCAGCTGGGCAAACAAGAGGGTTGCCAAAAGCCTTGACAGAAAAAGCTGAACAATGAGATGTCCGTGGAGGACTCTGAAAAGCTCCAGCATACGTGTGGGGTCTGGGGTCCACGTGGCCCTGTGCCTGCCCAGCACAGACCTCAGAAGGCCCTTAACTTCCCCTCTGGCTGCCCAGGAAGCTCCGTGCAGGTGGGAAGGCAAGGCCAAGGCGGCAGGGTCAGCCACTGGAGCACTGCAGGTGAGCACCAGCAAGCCCACACAGCCCCCGGCAAAGACCAGGAGACTTATTGGTTTGGGGAATTTAAGGAAATCTGTGTCCAATAAGCAGGTGACCACTTAGCTAACAGAAACTGTGACTTCAGTGGCCACTTATGACCAGACTTCACAAAATTAGTCTAGGAAAGTCACTATTATAAGCTGAACCGTGTGTCACCCAGAATTCACTGACTCAGAATGTGACTGTATTCGTATAGGGTCTTTACAGAGGTAATCAAGTTAAAAATGAAGTCATTTAGGGGGCCCTTACCCAGTATGACTGGCGTCCTTATGCAAAGGAGAAATTTGGAGACAAATGTGCGGGGAGAAAGGCGCGAACCCAGACGCGCGGCGCCCACACAGCCCTCAGAAGGAGCCGACCCTCCTGACACCTCGACTTTACACTTCCAGCCCCCAAACCATGAGCAACGTATTTCTGTTATTTAAGTCAGTTTGTAACACAAATAGCAAAAACAATCAGCTTTGTCGGGGGGAGGTCATCTGATTTCCAGAACTGCCACAGACTATTTTAAATTTCCCATCTTCAACAGAAAAAACTACGAGACATGCAAAGAAATAGGAAAGTATAGATAGTCCACACGTGGCAGGAAAAAGCAGTTAATATGATACACACTATCTCTGAGACTGGACTTGACAAACAAAGACTTTAAATCACCTACAATAAACATGCTCAAAGAACTAAAAAAAAAGGTCTAAAAAATGAAAGAATAATGTCTCACCACACAGAGAACATCAAAGAAAAAATAGAAATTATGAAATGTTCACTAGAGGGGCTCACCAGATTTGAGCAGGCAGAAGAAAGATCAGCAAACTTGAAGATAGAACAATTGTTATCCATTCTGAGGAACAGAAAGAAAAAGAATGAAGAAAAAAGAACGGAGCCTCAGAGACCTGTGAGATATCACTAAGTGTAACAATGGACGTTAATGGGAGTCCCAGAAAGAGGAGTGAAATATTAAATAAAAGAGCAAGGAGAATATTTGAGGAAACCATGGCTGAAACTTCCCCAAATTTTATGGAAAACATTAATCTATACATCTGAGAAGCAACAAACTCCCACTAGAACAAACTTAAAGACATCCGTGCCCAGAGACATCTATCGAAGACCAAAGACAAAAGACAGCCTCCGTAAGGCCAACAGCCAGCTCTTCTGGAGCCCATTCTCCTAAGTGAAGTACCCCAAGAATGGAAAAACAAGCACCACGTGGACTCACCATCAAACTGGTGCACTTAAGTGCAACCAACACTTAAGTGCACATATAGTAATAACATTCATCGGGTGTCAGGCAGATGGGAGGGGGAAGGAGGGGACGGGTATATACACCCCTAATGGGTGCGGTGCGCACCGTCTGGGGGATGGACACGCTTGAAGCTCTGACTCCAGGGGGCCAAGGGCAATATACGTGACCTAAACATTTGTACCCCCATAATAAGCTGATATAAAAAAAAAATTAAACAAAAACAAAAACAGCCAGCTCTTCATCAGAACCCAGGCGGGCCAGAAGGCAATGGGATGACATGCACCCACTGCCAACAAAAGACTGTCAACCAAGAATTCTGTGTGCAGCAAAACTATGCTTCAAAAGTACAGGAGAGATTAAGACATCTGCAAATAAAAACTCAGAGAATTCACTGCTAGTGGACCTGCTCTACAAGAAATACTAAAGGGCCTTCAGACTGAAATAAAACGACACAGTAACTCAAATCCACAGACAATAGATCTTTGAAAATATCAACATTGATAAAACTTTACCTAGAATGACTAACAAAAGAAAACACACTCAAATTACTAAAATCAGGAATGAAAGCAGGGACCATCACAACCTCATAGAAATAAAAAAGGATCATAAGGGAATTCTATGAACAAATATATGCTAATGAATTAGATAATGCAGATCAAACGGGAAAAATTCCTAGAAAGACACAAACTATAATACCAAAATTGGCTCAAGAAGAAATAGAAACTGTAAATAGACCTGTAAGACGTAAGATTGAATTAGTAATTAAATAACTTAGGACAAAGAAAAGCCTGGGCCAAGGTTTCACTGGGTGAATCCTATCAAACATTTAAAAAATTAATACCAATCCTTCACAAACTATTCCACACGATAGAAAAGAAAGGAATACTTTCAACTCATTTTATGAAGCAAGCATTACCCCGATACCAACACTAGACAAAGATATCACAAGAAAACCACAGACCACTGTTCCTCAGCACTATATATCCAAAAATCTTTAACAAAATACTAGCAAAACAAATCCATATAGAAATGATTATATGCCACGACCAAGTGGCATTTATCCCAGGAATGTAAGATTGATTTAACATTCAAAAAGCAATATAATATACCGTATTGGTAAAATAAAAAACAAGAAAACCACATGATCAGTTCAACAGAAGCAGAAAAAACATTTGGCAAAATCCAATATCCATTCCTGGTAAAACTCTTAGCAAACCAGGAAAAGAAGGAAATTTCCTCACTCTGATAAAACCCACAGCTAACACAGCACACTCAGTGAGGAAAGGCAGTTGCCAAGGACCGCACACTGTGTGATCCCATGTGCGTGAACTGTCCAGAACTGGCATCTACAGAGACAGAGGGCACGCTAGTGGCTCCTGGCGGCTGGGAGAACTGGCAGTGACTGCTAATGGGTCTGGGGTTTCCTTGAGGAGTGACGAAAGGTTCTAAAATCAGGTAGTTGTGATGGCTGCAGAACTCTGAATATACAAAAATCCACTGCGTTGTATAGTTTAACAGGTCGAATTTTACGGCACATAAATTATCTCAATAAAACTATCATATAAAAGAACACATCCTTCAGAATTTGAGAAGCCCTTGCTACAAATAACGCTAGAATCATATTTACTCAGAAAAGGTTTACAACTAGTTTTAAATGGTTCTTCATATAATTGACCCTTGAACAACATGGGCTTGAACTGCAAGAGTCCACTTTTATGCAGATTTTCTTCCCCCTCTGCCACCCCTGAGACAGCAAGACCAACCCCTCCTTTTTCTCCTCAGCCTACTCAGCGTGAAGATGACGAGGATAAAAACCGTTGTGATGATCCACTTCGACTTAATGAATGGTAAATATATTTTCTTTTCCTTATGATTTTCTTAATATTTTCTTTTCTATAGCTTACTTTATCGTAAGAATACAGTATACAATGCACCACGTACAAAGTATGTGTTAATCGACTATTTATGTTATCCGTAAGGCTTCTGGCCAACAGTAGCCTACTAGTAGTTAAGATTTGGGGGAGTCAAAAGTTATACATGGATTTTCAACTACAGGGGGGGTTGGTACCCCTAAACCCCTGCACTATTCAAGGGTAAACTGTATAAAGAACAATCTAAATCTTGTAGACTGTGGCTCAAAGGTTCACTCCCACCACAGATTTACATTTATGGTGCACACTCAAGGCTGCAAAACACAAGGGACAAAAATCTCCAACAAAAAGACATTTTTCCCCCTGCCTGCACAAAGACAAGCAAGTTTCCTCTTTTATGAAACACGAACAGGATGACTTGGAGGCTGGAGGACTGCCTCCTTGGCACAGGGCGTGGGGGGCACAAGCACAGCCTGCGGGCAGGCCCGGCTCACGCCAACAGGGTGAGTGGCTGCAGTGTGGCCGCAGCTCTAGTGGGCAGGACCAGGACACTCACCTCGAGCTCCTCACTGTCCTTGGGCTTCTCCTCAGAGGTCTGTTTAACAAAGTCAGGGATGAGGATTTCCAGGGTGGCTCGGGCTGCGGGGAAAGAAAAGCCAGAGGGTGAGGCCTGGGCATAGCCCTCATCCCAAGGCTCAGGCAGACATGCCACTCAGCTACAGAATGAGCTGTGCACCGGCTTTTGTCCCACAGCTCAGGGCAAGTGAGGGCTCAGGGAGTGGCAGCACTTCAGAGGCAGGGTCAGGAGAGCACAGAGGAAAGAGCCCACCCTGAGGACAGGAGACGGGGGGCAGGCTGCAGGAAGCCCACGAGCCATATGGAGAGCCTGTGCTCTCTCACCCGGGGGTCCTGGAGCAGGGGGTGAGGGGCTCAGATCTGCGTTCTAGGGAATCCTTTGGGTGGTGTATAAGAAAACGGCTCAGTAGGCCCTGGACCGAGCAAGAAGACCAGAGAGCAGGTGGCTGCAAGCATCCAGACCAGGCAGCGGTGGCAGGGCCTGCCACGGCCAGGACTGAGGGTCACTCTGCAGAGTGTCTGCAGGGAAGAGCACAGGGATAGCCCAGGGCTGAGAGCACAGGCACCACATGAGCAGGCCTATCACGGCCACAGGGCTGGGGTGCAACAGCCAGAGGGCTGATGGCTCAGCTCAATCTGACCCTGCAGAGCTCTAAGTGCTGCAGGAGATCCACGCAGAGATGTCGACAGCGGGCAGCCAGTCTGGGCAGGGGAAGTGGATTTCAGCACGAGGGAAAGAGCAGGGGAGCCCGCACAGGGAAGCTGCCCAAGGCCTCTCCATCCCTGTGCCAGGCCCCACCCCACAGGTAATTGGCCCAAAACCTTGCTAACACCCAGTCTGTTGAGCTGAAAAAGTCTTTTAGGCAGAATCTAAGACAGCAGTCCTTCCTGGTGACTAGGGAGAAGTGTGCACACCCAGGACAGTGGCGCAGAGGGAAGGACAGGCAGTAATTACAACGCAGAAGGCTCCCAACCGTCCTCAGCATCTGCCATTGAAAGGAAGCAACACTGAGGGACACCCTGATTCCCATGAGCAAAGAACACCTGCACTGTCCCTAAGACCTAGTGTGACCAGGATACAACTGACACACTTCCTGCTTTGAGACCTGCTTTGGGAGACACAGCAATGTTATCAACCCCAAGAATCGACCTGAGGGTGTGACGGCCTGGGGTGTACCCAACACCACTCTGCAATGTGGCTCACACCTCAGAAGAGGCCAAATGACCCTGATGCTGGGGCAGAACAGTCTCCTGCAAAAGAATGCCCACTGTTACCAGTGCCCACTGTTACCAGTGCCGACTGTTACCAGTGCCGACTGTTACCAGTGCCCACTGTTACCAGTGCCCACTGTTACCAGTGCCGACTGTTACCAGTGCCGACTGTTACCAGTGCCCACTGTTACCAGTGCCGGCTGTTACTAGTGCCCAGTTACTGGTGCCCACTGTTACCAGTGCCGGCTGTTACCAGTGCCAACTGTTACTAGTGCCGACTGTTACTAGTGCCCAGTTACTGGTGCCCACTGTTACCGGTGCCGACTGTTACCAGTGCCGACTGTTACCAGTGCCCACTGTTACCAGTGCCGGCTGTTACTAGTGCCCGCTGTTACCAGTGCCGGCTGTTACCAGTGCCGGCTGTTACCAGTGCCAACTGTTACTAGTGCCCAGTTACTGGTGCCCACTGTTACTAGTGCCGACTGTTACCAGTGCCGACTGTTACCAGTGCCCACTGTTACCAGTGCCGGCTGTTACTAGTGCCGGCTGTTACTAGTGCCGGCTGTTACTAGTGCCGACTGTTACTGGTGCCCAGTTACTGGTGCCCACTGTTACCAGTGCCGGCTGTTACCAGTGCCCACTGTTACCAGTGCCGGCTGTTACTAGTGCCCACTATTACCAGTGCCAGCACGAAAGCTAACAGGAAGGACATGGTCCAGACACAAGCTTTCAAGGGATGTGCTATGCTGTGAGCAACTGTGGGGACTCCCAAATGCAGAGTCTGAAGGACTCAGGAAGGAGTCCACATAAATGTCAAACCACTCGAGAATGCTGACAGCATGCTGATCCGACCCTTCTCTCCTTGTGTGCCCACATTTGCTCAGTTTAAAAACAAACTTGTGCTACAGTGTGCACCCAACACAGGCCAGTTAGCTCTGAGCACACCCCCAAATCCGTGAGTGGCTGAGACAAGAAACGGACATACCAGCCCAGGTGTCACTCAGCAGAGAGGGGCCTTCTACTTTTAAGTCTCACATTTCACTCTATTTTTTTCCAATGAGCATGTAATTTTAAAAATCAAAGTAGGTGACTATATAAATAAAATGAATGTGTCCCACCCACACCCCCCACCTGCCACCACTGCTCAGCCCCTGCCTACCCATGGTGGGAGAAGCAGAGGTGGTGGGGGTGTGTCCCTGAGACCCCCAGCAAGCACATGACCAGGCACACGTGTCCCTGAGACCCCCCCCCAAGCAAGCACATGACCAGGCACACGGGTCCCTGAGACCCCCAGCAGGCACATTACCAGCTTTATTCTTCGCAAGTTTTTTGCTGCTTGCAGTTCCAGATCCGTAAGTCACACCATCAATGGTCACCGAGGCACCAAAAGGCTCACTTGGGTTCTCTTAAAATTAAAATTACTTGTTTTAAAACATACTTGCCAAGACATTAAAAGCATGTGCACACATGGTCGGCCCACACCAACAGACGAGGAGGAGTCAGGAGCTGCCCTGCAGAGACCGGGGGGGCCCCTGAGGCAAGGAGGCAGGGCCACGGGGCAGTCAGCAGCAGAGGGCATAGCCGGGCAATCGAGGGAAATGGGAGATGGTGGGGTGGGGAGCAGAGAGAAGGCAAGAGGCTGGGAGCAGAGCCTCCTGGGACAAGGACCAACGGCTATGAAAGACGGTCACAGGACTGGCAGGATGGGAAGCACAAGATGTGGTCTGCCGAAGAAACATGCCCAAATGATGAGTGACCCTCCGGGCTTTGGCTTCCAAGGGGAAGACACTGGTCTTCACAGAGGTGTCAGGAGGATGCCCATGGGAGACGCAGCTGCAGGGAAGTGCAGGCCTAAGGACCCTTCGGCCACCTGGGGGTGCCGGGAGACCAGGGAAAGGACACAGTGACAGTGGGGCAGCTCCTCACAAGGAGGCTCTGCGACAACACAGGGCAGGAGCCAGCGAGGCAGATGGGACAGACTGGAAAGGGAAAGCAGGACCATTCCCCGAGGGCAGGGCGCAGCTCCATGACGACGAAGCTTGTCTGCAGCACGCCTGTCCCTGCCCTGCACACTCCTTCCACGCCAGCAGAACAGGGCTTCACGGCCAGCCCCCACCTCCCCAGCCCTGACCGAGTGACGTGTGTGATTCTTTAGGACTGGAACGGGGAAGGTAAAACTTACCGCATTCAAAGAAATTATAAACAGGGCGGACCTTGAGGACTCGCTGCATGTACTCGTGCAGGATGCAGACCTCAGATTTCCCATTGGGGTTAATGACAAATTCTGTGACAAGAAAGACCATCTCAGCAACAGTGAGAAGCACTGCTGCAAGCACTCAGGGACCTGGCAGTGTCGCACTACTGAATCACTAACCAGGGCCCACCACCGGGAGCGTGGCAGATTCTGCATTCGTGGGATAAACATAAGCTTTGAATGAAATGCAGTTCATAGGACATACACGCTTAAACACATCAACTTAGAAATAATAGCATAACCCATCTGTTGACATTAAAATCTGGAAGCCCGACGCACCTTTCTTTGTGGGTGCGTCTTGCACGGATAAAGTGATGAGCTTCTGATTGGCGGGCAAGATGGGCCTCTCGGACTCAGCCTGTTTCCGCTTCATTTCTCGGTTGAACTGCCGCCGCTCAGCCCAAGTCCTGAATTTTTTCACAGTAACTTGCTCAAAGTCAAAACGTTTCTCCAGGTAGTTCCGAAATTCCTCAAGATCTGTCCAAGATTACCAGAAAACCCAATTACTAAACTTCCGATGTAGGAGTCACGTCCCCACAACCTAGAGCAGAAGACAGGTACAGGCCGCCCAGTAAACAGGCCACCTGACACCCATTCCCTTTTCCCATCCCTTCGAAGGGCAGCGAAAGCAAAGAATCAGGTCCCTCACTCTGCCAGCACAGATCATTCTGGCAGGTCACTTATGGACAAATTTCTGGGATATCCTTTATCTGGAACAAAATCAAGAATATAAAAATGAAAAGAAAAAAAGGAAGCCAAAAAAAAAATCCAATGGCCTTCCACACTTTCTCCCTGTATGAAAACAAATGCCTGACTACCAGCAGCAACTCAGGCTCCCATGCACTGGTGGCCCCACACCTCTCTGACCACCTTGCTTTCTTCCTCCGGCCACTTCCACACGCAGCCAGCTCCCTGCCTGGGGGCCTCTGTGCTTGTCACAGCTCTTCCCAGACCACCTCCCCACCCTCAGCAACAGCTTCCACCCCACCCAGCTCTCCTAGGGCACCTCACGCTCCGGAGTTACAGGATAGGCTGGGGCAGCAATACACAGACAACCAGAAACCCAGAACATGGAAAGTGCTCTTTGAGAGTGACCCAGCAGGTGGGCTGAAAGAGATTTGCCACCACTGAGGAGAGAGCTAAGACTCGAATGGATAGAACTAAGCTAAAAGATGTGGAAGAGAGAATGAGGAACACCGGCACACATGCGAAAGCAACAGCAGGAATTCAGAGGGAACTGTCACAGCACAGTGACAGCTTCCTAACGCTGAGCACGTGCATTGAAGAGGCTCGCTCTGAGCTCATCAGGAAAAATCAAAACCGTACCACAGGAGCAGACCCTCCTGAAATAGCAAGGCTTCCAGGAAGATCATACGAGTGACCAAAGAGCCAAAGGCCCGTGGGCTGGGCTGGCAGCCACTTCCCCAGAGCAGCCGCAGCGTGCAGCTCTGCAGAGCCCAGGCCAGGGGCCTGGGGAGCTACACCGGGCGGGTTCTCGCAGAGCAGGGAGACAGGCCTTCCCAGCCCATGAGAGGACAGGCACAGCACCTTCCTAACAGACACAGAGAGGACCCAGGGATGAGGGCAGGAGGAGCGGGACCCCAGCAAGGGCATGGATGCAGCTGCACGCCCACTGGCAGGTCCCGGGCAGCAAGGACAGGAAACTTACCAACTGATTCGTCTTTGCACACCTCAACTTTGGCCTTCACCTGCCCCAGGGCCCCAGGGGCCGCCTCAGCCCCTAGCGGGTCCTTCTCATCCGGGGGCCCTGAGTCAGTGCCCATGGAGTCAGGATCGTCCAGGGGGAACTCCAGCTCTGCAGATCGGGCCCGGGGCTTGCCGGGGGACACTTCCCCACTGGGGGTGAGCTCACTATTTTGCTCCCGCTCCTCGTTGTCCTTCATTTTCTTATAATGCAGGCAAGGGATGCTACTCAGAGGAGGGTCATGCTTCTGTGAACAGAGAAGTGCAACACAGATTACAAGGATGAGCCCGGAAGTCTGAAAATCTGATGGCTTTCACCAGCCTCTGCTTGGCTACAGTGCAATGTGTGTAGACTGCACGTTTTGGTCTGAGAACTTACAAGCCTAAAGTCACGACTGATGCCTCCCCTACCCGTATGCTTCCCGTTCCCAAGAAGTACGGCCTGGACCAGGTGACCACCCGAGACTCTCTGTGTAGGTACACGGGGACTCCGGAGTTATGGAATGTCATGATCCACCCGTCCGGCAGCGGCTCCGTAGGTGGGCGGCCACGACCTGCACAGATGAGAACATGCCACGATCACTTTAAAAACACTTAGAACTGTTGCCACGGCACCTCCTGCACGTGAAACTGCTCCATGTTTGTGTACTTGTTTACCTGGGTCTTCCCAGAGAATCTAAGCTCCTGTTCACCTTGCTCACTGCCATGTCCCCAGGGCCCAGGACAGCATGTGGCACAAGGTGGTAATGAAATGTGTCAAACCAGCACATGAAGGAGCACAGAACAGGGCTGTGCTAGACACAAGTTCTCAGTGCCTGCCTCCAGAGCTGGTGAGCACCACGGATGCTGCAGTCCTCTCCTGCCTGCCTGGCCGCGGCCAGGGGCACTCCAGGGCTGGGTAAGCTTTGCTGATAAACTGAATGTCTGTCAGCTGCTGCTCCCAGTGGCCAGGTGACAAGTCTTTATTGTAACTGAGCTACATACCCTCACCAGCATACGAAACACTACTTGGAATCGGTAAGTTTCTAGGTTTTAAGACACCCTTCCCAAGCCCTTCCAGGCAATCATGAGCTAGAGGTTCAAGATTTAGCATCCACTCAACACCTGCCTGACAGACCTATTGCTAGAAAGAGCAGGGGGTGGGGAGGCTGTGCCACCCACCCCTTGCTTTCCTCCCAGTCACACCTTGCCACCTTCTGCACCATGGCCCTCAGCCCTGGGTCTCACCTGTGTGCCCGAGTCCCCGTGTGTCTTTTCAGACCCCCTACCGAGCCCAACACCTCCACTGAGACACTCCAGGTGCCTCTAGGCCACCAAGCCCGACTCCTCCCACACCTGCACCGCATCCAAGACAGAGCCTCGAGAAGCTACTCTGGGCACCTTCCAACTGCTCTCCCCAAAATCAAAGTGCAAGTCCCACCACCTGTACCTCCAAAGCACCTCCACCTCTACCCAAGGAGTTTCCCCTGCCCACCAAAAATGCAAGTGCCACACTTTCAAACAAAAATCGGGTAATGCCCACCCGCTTCTGGTGGCTTCTGTGACACTGGGCTTAAAACAAAAACCTGGACCGCCACCTGTTACTTCACTGAGCACACACCAATGGCCCCTCCTTGGGGTCTGCTTCTGCTCCCTGAGAAGCCCCTCCCCATTCCTCTGCACAACCTCCCCACCCCCTACTCTGTGCATTCCATGGCACTTCCCAGGACCTGCTCCTGGGCTGTGCGTCAGCAGGTATCCCAAATCTGGTCTGTTTCGCCCTTAGGCATGACTATCCTGTCCTGAAACACATGCCTCCACCCAGCCCACTGCCTGGCACCAGAGGGCCTTCAAAGCATTTTTTTTTTAAGAGACAGGGTCTCGCCCTGTTGCCCAGATTAGAGTGCAGTGGTACGATCATAGTTCACTGTAGCCTCCAGCATCTGGGCTCAAGTGATCCTCCTGCCTCAGCCTCCTGAGTAGCTAGGACTACAGGTTCACACTACCATGCCTGGCTGATTTTTATTTTATGTAGAGACAGGGTCTTGTTATATTGCCAAGGCTGGTCTCAAACTCCTGACCTCAAGCAATCCTCCTGCCTCAGCCTCCCAAAGTGCTGGGATTATAGGCGTGAGCCACTGTGCCCGGCCAAAGCATCTTTCCGAAGGAAGCAACTGCCCTTCCCCTGCCCTGGAAGTGCGCCCTGCTCCTGTGCCGTCGACTCACTTTTGAGCACTGTCTTGATCTTGGTCATCATCGGCTGCACGCTCGTCTCTCCGTCAGAGGGATGGTCGCTGTCTCCTCCGTATTTCTCCTCTGTTCGCCTCTTTTTGGGAGCACAAAGGCCTTCTTCCAGCAGAGCATCCACATCGTTGTCAAAGTCATCCTGCAAAACATGCTGTTCAGACACCATGGCCCCGGAGCCCGAGTTCCTGCACGACGGGCAAGCCCAGCCGTGTCCACCAGAACAGACACAGAGAGAGCTGCGCTCAGGGGGGCCTAGGTGTGCCCTTAGGGCGTGTGGTCATCTGAAAAACAAACGGGATGAGACCGAAAGCTGATGCCAACACACCTGGTCCAGGTGCACACACCGCCAAGGAGCGCTTCTCAGCAGCACCTGCCGACTCAGGCTGGATAAAGGGTTCAAGGCCAACCCGTTGGCCAAACGTTTCGTTAACAAAACTTTAAAAATCCACACTCCTTACATCTTTCTCTTCTCCACATTAACATTATCCCACCTCATAAGGCATTTCGCTTTTTAAATTTCCCTGCTTTTAAAAGATGCTGCAATTCCCAAACCCCTTTGGGATTGCTAAGAGCCCACCAAAGGAGGGGTCGCCAACATACCTCGTAGGAGAAATTCAAGGCCTCTTCGTCCACTCTGTCTCTTTGAACGATTGCTTTAGCCGTGAACCCGCCTGCTCCTTCTTCATCTAGCTCCAAATTGTCAGTAAAATCTTCTAACTCATCGAGCACTGCATACTCCACTCTCTTTTCCTGATCCAGCTCATTCTCCTCATCCTTCTTATCTGCACTCTCACCCCCTATGCCTACCCCATTACCAACACTCCCGCCAAAGGGACAAGCATGCACGTCCCCACTGACAGGGCTAAGGAGCAGACCGCACTCTGCCCGCGTGTCGCGCTCCGCTCCTGTGTACAGCACCTTTCTGTCCTTACTCCTGCAACTCTCAGTAAAGCTCACGCTAATCTTTACATCCTTAAGCAACTTAAGGTCAGGGGAGAACTTCCGGACCGCAGGTGCGTGCCGGGCGGTGCGCGGGCTGTGGCCACTACAGTTCGGGTCTATGAGGAGGCGGCCCTTAGAGAAGGATCCTTTGGAGAGAAGAGAAGCTCCGTAGAAGTTGAAGGGGTCCTCAGCAGGGGGTTCGGACTGTCCATCACCACCAGAGCCAACGTCCATTACCTCTGCACCACTGGACGTTTGCAGGGGAGGTGGTGGAGACTGCTCACGGGGCAGCGCTTGGGAGGGGCGAGCTCGGCTCTCCATCACCGCTTCTCCTGCGGGCCCACACGGGAGCAGAGAGGGGCTCTCATCTGTCTCCATATTAAAAGCGCTTAAGACTACTTTAAAAGACCAGAGTTTTACAAGCCCTCACATAAATCTACACAGCTAACATGCACAAGTCCGCCGAAACCCGGGCGCGTCCTGCCGCGCTGTGTGCTGGCGGCTTAGTCAAGCTGGCCACATTGCTCTTTTCATTAATGTAGACAGCTTTTAGAACCACTGCCTCAATTATTGGAAATCACAATGCACTCAGCTTAAGTGACTGGCGACTAAGCAAGTCTGTCTTCATGCCGGAGTGGCACCTTTCTTCTTCCACCTGCAAAGAAATTTAAAAGTATCATCACAAAATGACAGAAACCTTCCACTTCCCGGGTACCAAGTCACAGTCAAGTGCTATTAACAGCATAGTAAAGAGCTTAAAATAATATGCCTAAGAGAACCTTTTAGGCATCAGAACAAACTAGCCTTACTTTCTTCTTTTAGAACCTAAATGATAATTTAAGTCCAAAGTTTAATATTTTATTAACTGTCCACTTTAATTCCTACTTCAGGAGCACAAAAATAATATAATCTTAAGGCTCAAAAGGGATAAAAAAAATTTACACTAAACTGTACCACAGCACTCCCCTACCTCAGTCTACAGGTAAGCAAGCATGGTGGGAGGCACCCTTTCCGGAACACGCATAAGGCATGTGGCCTCCCTCAGGCCTTCGGAGCACGTCAATCCACTCACCTGCAAGGGCTGGGTCAGTCAGAGGGCGAGCGCCAGGCCCTCAGCTCAGCTCTGCGGCACTAGGGCCTCAGAGGCATGGCCAGGCGCCCCGCTACCCAGGCCCCAGGGCTCTCCTGGGCCCACAAGGTGGCACGTGGACAGGGATAGTGATGCAGCGTGCTGAGGTCACCAGAGGTGGCGGCATAGTTGTTCCCGGTAGAGGAGAGGGGTGGGTGGCTGTGGGGAAGGGAGCCTGCCAGGGTTTTGGGGAGAGCTACAAGAGACAGCTGGAGCCAAGGCACAGAGAGTCCTGGGTGCCACCTGCAGCCTGGCTCCACGATGGGGACAACAGGAGCCACCGAGGGTGAAGCAACTTTGGGGTTAGGAATTAGGTCTCTATTTGAGAAAAGACACTGACAGCCGTGCCAGGCAGAGGCGACTGCACCCGAGGCAGGGAACAGTCTTCCACGCCAGAGGACGAAGGTGTGAAAGAGGCCCTGGCCCTGGCCACGGGACTGGAGACACCAAGAACAGTGCCGCAGAACTGGCCACACTGGTTGACCCAACAGAGGCAGGGAGCAGAGAAAAAAGGGAACTGAGATGAGCAAGGCTCCTCCCCTGGAGGGACACACGGATTCCAGCACCTAAGCAGGAGCTTACAGAGACGGACAGGTGCCCTGACGGGCCCAGGGACAGAAGGCCAACACACACCGAGGAGCGAGCTGCCAGGCCACAGGAGGATGGCTGCCCGGGGGTTAAGGATGCAACTCTAGGAAGCCTCACTACAGAGGAAGCACGACAGGTGGGATGGATGACACGCGGCAGGGAAGGCGGGTCGGGGGGCAGGGCAGCCAGAAAACCCCGGGGCCCACAGAAGTACATGCAGACAGACACACACGTGCATGCACACCCCCACAACGTGCACAGAAACACACCCATGCACATGCTGTGCACACTGGTGCAGATGCACACACGCATGCCCACGCCATGTGACAGCCTGATTGGTTTCAGGGACTACTCCAGAGACTCCCAGAAGGAACAGGAGACAGCAGATATCACACGTTTGAGAAGTTTACGGTGCGGGGACAGAGTATAGTGGTTATACTTTGAAGGTAACACAACATGAAGCCCAGAGGCTGCTTTAGGTTTCATCAATACACTTCACAACTATTGTCTAACCGTCTACTGGGAGGGAGGCGCTACGTGAACAAGCGACAAGGTCCCCAGGATCTGGACATGTTGGTAGGGCAATGACCACTGCACTGTCACTGTATTTCTAGATTCCTAGATGTCCTAACGCTTTTTAACTCAATAGGAATTTAACACAACACCTCCCCAAAGGCACGTCCATCAAAGGTGCTGGGCAACAAGGCAATACAGCACAGAGCTGACCACGGCCTTCAGAGCGCTGCGGTGCTGAGCAGGCTGCAGCCAGCAGCCAGGTGGGCATGAGGAGCACCAAGTGGGGTGAGGCCAGTCTCCTAGCAACCAAGAGAGACCACCTCAGAGAAGGGACACACAGGTAGGCATGCCCAGTGCTCCAGAGCACAAGTAAGACCAGGACTAGGCCCTCCGATCCAACAGTCCTGCAGAGACCCTCGTGAGTCAATCCATGGTTCTGGGGCAGAAAAAGCTAACGTGAAGAAGACAAAAGGAGGTGGGAGGACAGGAGGACGGGATGAGGAAGCCTGCTACTATGTGAAAAGGCTCAGAAGCAGCCAGTGTGGGAGCACCGAGCAAAGATGAAAACTGCCAAAGGGCAGCGCCTTGAAGAGGTGCAGGGCAGGGAGTCCTGGAGCCAGGGAAGGGAGGATGCACTCTCTGCGAAAGCAGGAAACCTGCCCAGCCCCAGAGCTCAGTGACAGGCAGTCCCAGACAAGCCCCTTACTCTTCCCCTGCAAGCTTTCTGCATCCACTCAACAATGTCCGCTCATCGCCTTCCATGTGGTACACACACCATCCCAGATGCTGCAGACACAAGACAGGCGAAACCCCTGCCCTGCAGAGCTCACATTTTAGCGGGTGAGATGGACAAGTAACAACTAAGAAAGGCATGTACTGTGACACATGCTGAGAAGTGTTCAAGCTAAAACAAAACAAGGAAAGGGCCGAGGAAGAGGAGGCAGCTTCAGAAAGGGGGGTCAGAGAAGGCCTCACAGCCAGCATCCACCTGAAGGCAGAGAGTGAGCCAGGTAGGTAGCAAGGCTGGGAGGAAGGGACATTCCAGGTGACACTGAGAGGAAAAGCAAAGGCCCTGGGGCAGGAGCATGGTGTGGGAGCTGGATTGGTGTGCCGAGGAGGCCTGACAATGGGCCAGGTCGGTGAGGGCAAGTGGGTCAGTGGTAGGTGTCCCAGGCTGCTGCCAGGACTTTGGCTCCTGAGATGGGCCACAGGATCCAAAGACAACAGTGGCAGCCCACCCTCAGGCAGGTCATCCTAAGTGCTGTAAGCATTTTACCTCACCCAGTGCTCACACAGCACTGTGACAAAGGTTACAGCATTTGCTCAAGGTCACGCAGCTAGAAATGGTGCCGCTGCCTTACCCCCAAGGCAAGCTGGAGTCTACACTGCCTCACTTTTATACCACCTTACAGTTTAAAAGAATCACCCTGTGTCCAGAAAAACTACAGGTGGGTGGATGGGGGTGGGAAGTGGGGATCAAGGGTGACAACAAAGAGAATTAGAGGCTCACTTGGTAGCTTGGACCAGGACAGTAAGTGGTGAGAAATGGTCTGTTTTGGGAAATAGGAGGTGAGCTGACGGGGCTTCCTGAGGGCTGCATGAAGGCATCAGAAAGAGACAGATTGAGGGGACTTCAGAAAGGCCCCAGGAGAGTTCTGGCAGGTGAAGGTGGAGTTTGGTTTGGACGTGGCTACTTGGCATCACAGTAACACAGGGAGATGCGGAAGCGGCAGCTGGAAACAGCAGGCTGGAGCTCAGAAAGGAGGCCAGGGCTGGAGATGGAGGCATGGAAGATGTCAAGGAAAGGTGACATTAAAGCCAGGAGGCTGGATGAGATCACAAAGGGAGCTGTGACAGGAGAGACCAAGACTGGGCCAGTCAGAATCACATTTCCCACCCAAGGTCACAGTAAAACTGTGAAACAAGCCCTGGGAAGTGCTCCGCACACAATGCCTGGCCATAACGGGTTCAAAGGGGGTCTCTCCCACCCTTCTGCCTCAACACTGATTCAGCTGATTGACACATGCACGTGGCAAACTCTGCCTTGTCAACGGGACCACAGGCCAGCAGCAGACTTCACAGTGGGCTCCCTGGGCCCCTGGCACCAGGTAAAACCAACACTAGGACAGCACCCTTCCTTGGAGTCCACTTGCCGTGCTGGCATCGAGGCACTGGCTGCAACGGTCCAGCGCGGTGGAGACTGCCTGTCGGTCAAGCCTCTCATGCTGCAGCCTCCCGCCCAACCCAGTGCAGTATGACCTCATCCGTTCCTTTTGTCACCCATCCTGTGCTCACACCAGGCACTCAGTACCCCAGAATGGCCATTCACCCCCTGTGGGGAGGGATGGCCTGCAACAGGGTTTGAGCCACTCCCACAACTGGAGTCCAGTCCGGCTAGAAGACAGCGGGTCCTCGCCTAGCAGCTGGCCTCGAACAGCCGACAGCCCGGGCCTGCCGTGGGGCGGGTAGCGAGGGACATGCAAGCATGCAAACCGGCAAATCGAATTCCTACCGGGAGCAACCCAAGTCCATCTGACGATACTTGACAGGAATCGCTGTCAACAGGTTGCCACCTTCCGTTTATTTATACCATGCTCATTGTTACAATAAAACCACATCCCAAATATCTATGTGACACTCAATCCAGGAGCGTCTGGTGGAGAAAAGGACTTGGGCGACTTCTCGGGTTCCCAAACTGTGTTAAAGCCAGCAGGGTCCTGGGCGAGCACGGTCCCTGTCCACACCTTTCCCGCCTGAAAGCGATGCTACGGCTTCGGGCTCACCGGGAGAGCGGCCTCTATGCTCGGGTGGACAGCGACGCGTGTCGGCGACGCCCGGCCCGGGCCCGCCCCCCGCCCCCCGGCCCGGCCCGGCCCGGCCCGGCGGAACCCCGCGCGCTCCCGCGGCCATGCTGCCTCACAAAGGCCGGACTCCGCGCGGCCCGCCCCGCCCCGCCCCAGCCCGGGCCGCGGCCTCGGTCGGGAGGGAGGCGGGAGGGAGGTCGAGCCTCCGCGCAGGCCGCAGCCCGCCCGCCCGCGGGGCGCCCCTTGCGCCCCGCACCTACCTGCGGCGCCCGCGGCCTGCCCGAGCCGCCCGCAGCCCGACCCCAGCAGGGAGATCCTCACCGCCCGGCCGCCGCCGCCATCTGGAAAGGCCGCCCGGGCTCTCGGGTCGGCGGACCCGCCTGCCGCGCCGGGAGAGCGGAGGGCGGGCCTTGGCGGCGCGCGGCCAATCCGGGCGCGCGGCCGCCCGGCATTGGGGGAGCTGCCGAGCGGGCTGCGGAGCCCGCCAATCGGCGGCGCGTGGCGCGCGTGTCCGCAGCGCGCGGCCCAATAGCGCGGCCGCGCGGGCGGGACGAGGCGCCAGGCCGCGGTCGCGCTAACGGTCGCCGCCCGGGCGGGGCTCTCCGGGGGGAGGACGGCGGCGCGGGGGGCGCCGGGAACGGGGAGCGCAAGGGATGCCGGGAGAAGGGGAGCGGGGGACGCCGGGAGCGGCGCTGGCGCCGGGGCTCGCAGGATCCAGTCAGAAGCGTCAGTTTGTCAAACAGGATCGTGAACAAAGCACGCAGCGTGCTCAGCGGGCGCTTTCCTGTTTGCTGACGCTGCATCCGCAGCCTCGGAGAGGGGGCGTGTGAGTGGAGCGGGCACTTTCCCGTCTAAACGTGGAAGCAACGGCGGACTCAGGAACTCGCCTGTCGGCGGCGGCAGACCGAAACCCTGGGTGCTAAAAATAGTGGCGAAATATGAGAAACGTTTTTTGTTGTGTCTTTATACAGAGTTGCAAAGTTTCTCCCCCAAGAAACTTATTAATTGCAGAGGGAAAATAGCTTTACAGTGGGAAAAAAACCTGGGAGACACCAGTGTAAATATTAATAAGCGATCTAGGTCACCAGCAAGTGTATACGCGTCCAAACTTAGCACGTGCTACACTTGACATACGTGCAATTATGCTTCAATAGAAGTGAAAAAAGCCACCAGTGAAAGGACATATTGTGGACTTCAAGAGAACATAAGTTCATTTGTGGGTATTTCTGCCCAAAAGGCAGAACCTGAATAAAGAAAGATCAGACAAAGGCAAAATTAGGGACATTCTGCAAAATTACCAGCCAATAGCCCGATGAAGTGGCCCGTACCTGTACTCCCAGCTACTCGGAAGGCTGAGGCAGGAGGATCCCTTGAGCCCAGGAGTGGAAGGCCACAGTGAGTTATGATGGTGCCACTGCATTCCAGCCTGGGTGACAAAGAAAAAAAAAATACCAGCCAGTGCTTTTCAAAAGTGTCAGGATCATTCAAGTCAAAAACAGACTGAGGAGCCCTCTTTGTTTGAAGGAGACATAACAAATTGCCAGATGGAATCCAGGCCCTCTATGTTCACAAAAGGAATGTCAGTGGGACCATTGGTAAAATTCAAATAAGGTATGTAGATTAGTTAGTAGTATTGTGTTAACAAAAGATTCTTTGCTTGGCCAAGCTTGAGTCAAGCTCCTAGGCCCATCTGTGCTCTTCCTTACAAATTCCAGTTTTAGGCCAGGCACGGTGGCTCACGCCTATAATCTCAGCTACTTGGAAGATGGAGGCAGGAGGATTGCTTGAGCCAGGAGTTTGAGACCAGCCTAGGCAACATAATGAGACCCCATCTCTACATAAATAAATTAGCCTGGCGTGATGGTGTGTGCCTGCCATCCCAGCTATTCGGAAGGCTGAAGAGGTAGGATCACTTAAGCCCAAGAGTTTTTGGCTACAATGAGCTATGATTGTGCCACTGCATTCTAGCCTGGGAGACAGAGTGCAATCTTAACTCAGAAAATAAATAAATAAAAGTTTATCAAACCCCCACACATATAACTTTGATTTCTGATCACCCTCAGTATCTGATCCTCTGCCATCCCCAGGTGATATCTGATCATTCTTGCTGATGTCTATCTTCAGCAAGAATCCTGTTAGGTCAATTTAGCCAGAGTCCCCCTTACCCCTGATGTTTTCTTTTATTCATTTTCCACCCACTGTCCCCCACCTTGTGCTGTGGCTATCAATTCCCACTTGCCCATGCTATATTTGGAGTTGATCCCAATCTCTTTCCCCGACTGCAAGACCCCCTTACAGTGGTCCCTATACCTATGGCAATGGTCCTGAATAAAGTCTTCCTTACTGTACTTTAACAAGTGGTACTGAATAATTTTTGTCATTAACAGTTATGGTGCTGCAACTCAGAATCAGATTCATCATGGGACCTTCAGGCCTCTCACCAAGGCCCCTCGGTGTGCATCTTTGCAACCTTTGTCTTCTCTCCTAACTGTGGGATCCATTGATGAGTCAGACTCCTGAACCATTGCTCTGGACAAACTTTTGTTCAAGCTGGTAAGGACAGACTTTGATTCTAAGGTATATACACTCTGAAGCTGGGTTAGCGTCCCAGGCTTCTTTTGAAAGGTATCTCCCGGACTGGAATGTCTTCTTGGCTTCTTGTTCTGGGTGGGGATTATTCCCTGACTCCCCAGCCTGGACGTCTCTACTCCCTGGCTCACTGTGAGGCTTCTCTGTTCTCTCTATTGGATCCTGCTTCTCCCATGGGAACCTCTCCATCACCTGAATCCCCTCTTCTTGAACCCCTGTGGACTATATGCTCTGCCAACTCTGCCTACCTCCTCCTCATTGGCATGAGTTTGCCCTCTGGTTTACTTGAATCCTTGGATATGTCTCCCTTCAAACCCCTATACCCTCTGTGCTCTGTCCCTACTGCCAGGCCCCCTTCCTCCCCACAGCCCCTCAGTCACTTGAACTTTAGGCCACATGTTCTCAAGAGACTCAGGGACCCCACCTTAGTCTGTTTTCTGTTGCTTATAACAGAATACCTAAAATTGGGTAATTTATACGGAGTTTATTTCTTACAGTTAAAAGGCTGAGAAGCCCAAGGTCAAGGGGGCACATAGCCTCCTTTCTGGTGCGGACTCTCTGAGACTCCCGCAGCGGCGCAGCGTATCACACGGCAACGAGGCTGAGCATGTTACTGTGCTACTCAGATATTTCTTCCTCTTCTTGTAAAGCCTCCAGTTCCCCTCCCACGATAACCCATTAATTCATTAATCCATTCATAAGGGCAGAGCCTTTATGACCCAATCACTTCTTAAAGGCCCCACCTCTCAATAGTGCTACAGTGGGGATTAAATGTCAATATGATTTCTGGATGGCACAAATATTCAAACCATAATAGGCCCCCAAAAGCAATCACTTGAGGCTGAAAATAAAAAAAGAAGGCGATTTAGAAGCAGAAATTGATGTTTTCTCTACTTGGGTGGGTTTTATTTTTATTTTTTTTTTTGTGTGTGTTTTTTATTTTTCTCAATGTGAAGGAAACAGACTTGGGTGGGTTTTAGAGACATTCAAAAGCTGCTAGATGTCTCCTCAGTCACTCACCTAAAATTTAGTGAGTGCCTGCATAAGAGTATCTATCGGGGCAAAAGAAGGTCTTAAAATATTGGCAAAAAGCTTTAGCTGTTACTGAGTAGGTAACAATTTGTCCAGCTTTCACCTTCTGGTGAAATTCAGATAAAAATATAACGGGATATAAATCACTTGAGTTTCTATTACTATGTTTTACGGACTCATGACTAAAATTTTAGAATGAAAACTATAAGATCTTTGCATCTATCTGTATGTTCATGTATGTATGTTTGTATGTTATGTATATGTGGTATTCTTCTACCTCCAGATGGTAGTACTAAATTAATTTATAAAATCCCTTTAAGGAAGTAATTGATTCTATACCAATATAGAATGACTGGTTCTTCCAAAATGAGAAAGAGAAAAATATAGGGGAAAAAAAGTGCTGATAGATATTTAAAAAAATTGTACCAGCCTGAGCAAGAGCGAGACCCCGTCTCTACTAAAAATAGAAAGAAATTATCTGGCCAACTAAAATATATATATAGAAAAAATTAGCCGGGCATGGTGGCGCATGCCTGTAGTCCCAGCTACCTGGGAGGCTGAGGCAGTAGGATCGCTTAAGCCCAGGAGTTTGAGGTTGCTGTGAGCTAGGCTGACACCATGGCACTCTAGTCCGGGCAACAGAGTGAGACTCTGTCTCAAAAAAAAAAAAAAAATTGTAAAAGGTTTACAGGAAAGAATCTTGGAAAAGAAATATTATCTTGTGTGGTCAAAACTGGCTGAGATTGGATGGAATCATTTATAAGGTTCTATTGAAGTTAGCATTAGTATTAATAGTACACTGATACAAAACTATAATTTGGTCTTTTCTGCTAAAATGACAAAATTTTTTAGAGTATTTGAGAATGTGAACATTTTTCTTTGCCTTTTAAATAATTGACCTAGAAAACAAAGATTTTGCATTTGATCAAGATAGTTCTTGTGCTTTGTGATGTCTTTTATTAGGTTTTTGAATATAAGAAATGTTAAGTCTTCTCAATATTAAAAGAGCTAGGGTTTTTTTTTTAACAACTATGTAACTTTTTTTCTCCTCTTTTTTTTTATTTACAACTATGAAACTTTGTTTGCCCTTAAAATCTTTTGTCACCTTAGTATCATTTCACAGTGACCTATAATCCTATTTGTTTTAAACCTTTTGACATTTTTGACATTTTCCAAAATCAAATTCTAAATTAAGTCTTTTTGACTTTGAACTAACTTTGAGACTTTCAAGAAGACCCCTGCAAAGTCTCAAAGGATTTCTCACTTTGTAAAAGAGTAAAAAAGCCAAACTAATTGGCTTGATATGTTAAATTATAATATATGGGAAGTATTATCAAATAAATGATACTAAACCTTCTTTAAGTTATGTTTGGATAGATGTTATTAATGCATGCTCCCGAAATTGTGTGAAATTCCTAGAAATCTGATATGTCTTGTATAATGTTACCCATCATAATTATGTTTAATTATGTTAAAATTTTATATGCCACAGAAATAACCAAATTTCCATGTCAATTGTGTAATTATTATAATGCACTCTCATCAGATCTTTAAGCATGGCCATTTTAAGTCTTTATCATTCATAAACAGTTCATGAAAAAAGACTAACAAGTACTCTGGCATACAGACTTTTGGCAACTTTATGATCATACCATTGGATTGTGTAAGAATTTCCAGAATGCTAATGAAGACAATGAAGGGCTCATGAAACTGCTAACCAAGGTCATGCAGAAAAAGAATTAATTGCATAGGGCTGAATGAACTGATGAGGATAATTTTGATGATGTTTTGTTTGACACATTTCTGGCTCTGTAATATTTTGTTTTCTAGATTCAAGGAAACTTATTTTTCCTTTTAAGATATCTATAGCTTATAGTAATTTGGTAAACAAAGATGAAATAAATACCTTTTCTCCCTACCTGATCCTTCCAGAATTCAAAAACTATTCATGAGTAGTCTCACTTTTATGGCAATATAGTTATTTACATAAGTTCAATAAGAATTTGTTCTCTTTGCAACAGGGTACAACTGAGGAAATGGTTATATTACCAAGGCTTTGAACGGAATGTCATATTTTCAGATATGACCAGACAACTTTTGAAACTAAGGTTGACTTTATGAAACCAAAAAAGTTGGGAAAAAATGGCCAGGTACTTTGAATAATCGGGTCATATGGTTGCCTTGCAGGTACGTAAGGAATGTCACTTCCTGTCAAGCCCAGGAACCTCAGGATATTTTGGGGACCTTGAAAAGAGAGGAATTCACCCAAACCTATAGGTATTGCAGGCAAAATATGATTGTGAGGCCTTGGCTTGGTTTCCCAGCCAGGAGAGGCTTTTAAAGTCCTGAGATTCCTTATCAAAAGTCTCAGCAAAATAAACTTAGAGCCGATATGGTCAATCACGATTGTTGCTGTACTTATGTAAATGATCAGACCAAGTTTAATGAGACTAAACTTATTTTACAAACAAGTTGGTCTTACTTTGACATCTTTGATAGAAACGGAGGTGACTACAGAGAGAAAAATTATGTTTTGGAAGAAAATTATAATGCACGCATTATCAGATCCTAGCCCTATTCATTGTTTTTGAGGTTTTGATATTTCCCTACAAATTAGCTTGGATCCTGAATTCTAGTTTCCTCCAACATCTGACTACAACTCTCTAACCTATTATCTCCAATCTCTCTCTCACCCTTCTGGCTTAGGACCACTGAAAATTAAAACTGTCCTTTTCCGGCCGGGCACAGTGGCTCATGCCTGTAATCCTAGCACTCTGGAAGGCTGAGGCAGGAGGATGGCTCGAGGTCAGGAGTTTGAGACCAGCTTGAGCAAGAGCAAGACCCCGTCTCTACTAGAAATAGAAAGAAATTAGGTGGACAACTAAAAATATATAGAAAACATTAGCCAGGCATGGTGGCACATGCCTGTAGTCCCAGCTACTTGGGAGGCTGAGGCAGGAGGATCACTTGAGCCCAGGAGTTTGAGGTTGCTGGGCACTCTAGCCTGGGCAACAGAGTAAGACTCTGTATCAAAAAAAAAAAAAAAAAAAAAAAAAAAAAAACTGTCTTTTTCCTGAAGTCCTGTAAGCTGGAGCTGGACAACTTGATATTAACTTCAGAGAAATCACAATAGTTCATGTACAGAGAACCTTCAAAACATACAAACTGCAAACCAGGGAAATCTGTCAGATTGCTACAGCCCATCCCTGCTCCATCCGAAGATGTTTCGGGCCCAGTACCTAGAAATCTTCTTGACTGTTGCCCTCTGGACTCAGAAACTGAGTTTATAGTTTGTTGCAACTATTAGTCTTTGTTTTTTTTAAATTTAAATAGAAACTAAACACACCTCATTAAGGGCTGACAGCTCGCACCATCCAGCAGAAGATTCAGCTGGCCCTGCCGAACAAAGGTGACCCAGCAACTAAGGGCACTGACACAGAGTCTTCGCTCGGTCAAACGTTATTCAGCCTCTGGAACCTTCTCCTAGGTAGGCCCTTCTATACGCTTTTTTGTAAAATCCAGTTTTACCAAAGAACGCTGCTAAGTCAGTTTAGCAAGAACCCCACCCTCGGCCTCTGGTCTCCTCGATAGCTGACCAGGCTCCTCACTCGCTGCCGTCCCCCGGGTGGTGTCTGGTCACCCTGGCCTGGCTGCAGCAGGAATCTGTTAGGTCAGTTGAGCCAGAGTCCCCCAACCCTGATGTTTCCTCTTAGTCACTTTCCATCCGCTCCTTGACTACAAACCTCCACTTGCCTGCGCTATACTCGGAGAGGAGCCCAGTCTCTCTCCACTGCAAGCCCCTGTTGCAGTGGTCCCTGTACCTATGGCAGTGGTCCTGAATACAGCCTTCCTTGTCATGCTTTAACAAGTGTCACTGAGTAACTTTTTCTTTAACAGTGTCAATGCTGACTTCCTAATTGTAATCATTTTGCTGTGGTCAGGTACAGTGTTAACATTTTGGGAAACTAGTCAGCCTGTGGCTCACGCCTGTAGTGCCAGCTACTCAGGAAGCTCAGGCAGGAAGATCGCTTGAGCTCGGGAGTTTGAGGGAGGTTACAGGGAGCTATGATTGTGCCACTCCACTCCAGCCTGGGTGACAGAACGAGACCTTGTCTCTTATCAAAAAAAAAAAAAAAAAATTGGGAGAAACTGAGTGGAAGATATTGGAATTCTTTGCGCTTTTTAAAAATCTTTTAGCAAACTGAAATCATTTCAAAATGAAAAAGGTTAATAAAGTGAGGAGAGGAGGTGTTGCAGGTGATGAAGCTAGAGGCCTATGCAGGCCCCCTCCCCTGCCACCCACCTGCTCAGCACCGGGCAGTCACAGTGGGCACCGCTGTGCTGGAGGGTCTGGGTCCTGGTCTCAGCGGGGGCGCCAGCCTCCCCGTGGCCGGGCTAGGCAGAGCCCACAGGAACTCCACACGCAGCCATCTAGCTGCAGTGACCTCCCACACGTGGTGGGCTGGTGAGTTGGGGGCTCCCTCAGCCCCAGTCGGACTTGAGATCTCAGACCTGCCCACACAATCTGGGACAGGCGGCGTGACAGACAGAGGCCCACACTGTGGGACCTCGGCTGGCTCTGGCCTCAGAGTCACACAGACTGACGGCTGGAGGCTGGCGCTGAGGCCCATCCCAGGCTGCAATGCAGTGGCAGTCCCTTCCCTCTCCTCGCTGGCGCCTTCTTTCCACCTCAGCTCGGCTCACCCATGAGCCAGGCCTCTGCTGAAGGGCCCAGATGATGCCGTCTCCTGGCAGATGGCACCAAGAGACGTGGCGCTGGGGAGTCTGTGGGCAGGCCCAAGGCCACGCGTGCTCGTGGACCGGCCTCCACGTGGGTCTGCCCCACACCTCTAGCTTCCACGCCTCCACAGCTCAACTCGGCCACCTCAGGCCAGAGGGCAGAGGCAGCTTATGTGGGAAGGGGCATCTGAGAACGGGGAGAGAAGGGAACTCATGTTGGGGACTCAAGAGGTCAGACCATCTGGTGACAAGCACAGAGGACTGGCTAGGTCATGCTGGGGCCCCAGGCCTTCCTGGGCGGCATGTCCGAAGCTCTTCCAGAAGGCCCTGGATTCCCAAGGCCCCTAAACCCTCCTATTTACCGGCACAGGCCTTGCCTTAAGAGACTGGCTTAAACCTGGGCTTGGGAAGCACCGGCACCGTTAGCCTTGTTTCCAGTGTTTCCCTGGCCAGGCCTCAGCACGGGCAGGCAAGAGAGGAAAGGTCCCTGCCTTCCATTCTGATGGGGACACATGCAAGAAACGATTCCAACACACCACATGTTAGATGGTGCTAACCGCCATAGGGAAAAACAAAGCAGGCATGCACAGGGAAGACTGTAATATTTTTTTCTTTTTCTTTTTTAAGATAGAGTCTCACTCTGTCACCCAGGCTAGAGTACACTGGCATCATGATAGCTCACAGCAACCTCAAACTCCTGAGCTAGAGCGATCCTCGCGCCTCAGCCTCCTGAGTAGCTGGGACTACAGGCACTGCCCCCACACCTGGCATATTGTTAGAATTTTTTTTGTAGAAAAAGGGTCTCACTTTGTTTCCCAGGCTGGTCTCAAACTCCTGACCTCAACTGATCCTCCCACTTCAGCCTCCCAAAGTGCTAGGATTACAGGCGTGAGCCACCGTGCCCTGCCTACAACTTTAAATGGGATGCCGCCCTGAGATTTTAATAGAGACCTGCAGGAGGTGAGGGAGAGCGCATGTGGGCATCTGCAGGAGTTCATCAGTGGAGGGACGGTGAGTGCAAAGGCCTTGGGGCAGGAGCTGAGCACAGTGCCAGGCTGGGAGCAGGGTGAAGGTAGGAGCAGTGCCAGGTACTGACTGCAGTGACACCAGCATGGGAACACACTGGTCCTGTGGGTCCCTTATCCTGTCCTGGCCTGTGGCTCTGCTGTTCCACCTGGCTGGGAACCAAGGGGTCATTATGGTATCTCCCCAAGCCTGTAAGGTAAACATCACAATTGCATTCATCTGTTCGGGCTGCTGTCACAAGGCACCAAAACAGAACAGCTCAGACAGACATTCACCGTCCCAGTTCTGGAGGCTGGACATCTGAGATCAGGGGGCGGCAGGGCCCTGCCCCTCTGAAGGCTCAGGAGAGGCCCAGGCCTCCCTGTCTTCTGGTGCCGCCTCGGCTGTGGCAGCAGAACTCCAGTCTCCACACATGGTCTCACTGTGCGTTGTCTGTCCCTGGGTCCAAATCTTCCTCTTTTTATACGAACACCTGTCATCTTAGATTAGAGTCCACCATGTGACCACATTCTATCTTGGTCCCCTCTGGAAAGCCCATGTCTCCAAATAGTCACACTCTGAGGTCCCAGGGGCAGGACACCGACGTGTTGTTGGACGACACACCTCGACACACAGCAACCGGACCTGCACCTCAGGCTGTCCCTTCCTCAGGCCCAGGCTGCTGGGGAGCCCTGGGCAGGCTGCCGCAGAGGCACCCGCGACAGGGCTTGGAGAGCTCTCCCCGGGCAGGTATGGTCTCTGGGACAGAGGGGACACTGAGGGAGGCGCTTCCTGAGGGTGGGGTGCCCGGCTGGGGGTGCCGGCACAGCACACGGGGCAGGCGGCCATGCTGGCAGCAGGGCAGCGCCCCGAGCTGGGAGCCTGTCGTCCTGACTCAGCCGGACACACGTGGGACTTGGGTCCTCAGTTTCCCCTTGGGCCTGGAGGCGTGGGCTAGGTTGCTGCTGGGAACCCTGTTCGGAGTTCAGAATGAACCGTGGAGGGCGTCAGGCCCCAGTGGTGTGGTTGGGGCAGGGAGGCCCCTGCTCCCCGCCAGGCGGACCTGCCATGCGCCCTCCCCAGGCTTGGAAGCCCTGGTGCAGGTCCACACCTACCCTACGAGCATGACCCCAGAAGGCAGGGAAAGCCTGGGGCTCGGTGTTGGATACGGGGGCCCCTTATGCTCGGCCCAGCCTGGGGACACACGCTCCAGAGTGCTGGCACACGAGGAGCCCCCAGGGCTGAGACAGACCAACCTTGGGCCTCCCCTGTTGCCCCTCCTGCCGTCCCTGGGCCTCCAGAGTTGATCTGGGGAACAGGCCACCAGGCCTCTCCCTCCAAGGGTCCCCGTGGGGCTCCCACGGCCACCTGATGAACCCCGGTACCTACCGTGTCCCACGTGCATGGGCCCTCTCGCAGCAGAGGAGGAAGCAGAAAGCCTCGTGCAGGCGTCCGTGCGCGGACAGCGGCTCCCGCCAACGCCTGGCACACAGGGAGGGGCCTCGAGACGCACACACTCGCCACAGCCGCAGTTTATTATCAACAGCTTGTGCTCAAGGACAGATTCCCTGAAGTCCGACCCACTGAGGAAGACGGCAGGGGCTGGCTGTGCCCACTTGCTGACAGGGGCTGCCAGAACCCACGGCCCCAACTGGGCCAGCAGGGTCCCGAGAACCCCAGCACCCACAGAACCACCCAGCACGCATGGGACCATCCAAACACAGGAGACCACGCAGTGCACAGGTAGGACCACTGACTCCACCACCGAGCCCGTGTGTCTGTCGTGAGAGTGGGCTCTTCTCAGCCTTCCCTGGGCCTGTGTCCACACGTGGCCGGTCTCCTCTGCAGGAGGGCTGGCTGCTGGGAATTGAAGCACGCCTGTACCCTATGCCCCCAGGAGGGGGCCACTTTTAAATACAAGCCTACTTCTGTCATTTGAGCAGAACAAAGACCCACCGGCCAGAAGTGCGTGAGGAGTGAAAGGCACCCCCCGCCTGCCGGGCACGTGTATGTGCGCACCCGCCTTTGTGCGGTGCACCTATGCACGTACCTGTGTGCGTGCCCATGCACGTGTAGGCACATATGCACATGCCTTGTGTGTGCGCATGTGTGTGCCTTTGCATGTGAGGGGGTAGGCCCAGGTGTAGTCACGCGTTCACAGCACTCCCGGGCCCATCCCAGACCTGGTATCAAATTTTGCTGCCCCCCATTGGCATAAGTGTGGACCCTGAGCTAGGCACAGGGACAAAGACAGGAAACACACAAATCAAAAGCCCCTGAATCTGGGGGACGCTGGCTGAGTCCCAAGCAGTGCCGTGTGGCCAGGGAAGTCGCCCTTCCAAGCTGGCCCTTGAGGCAGGGCCTCCCATGAGCCTGCGGGCTGCACCCAGAGGTGGGGCTTAGCTCTGCAGAGTGAACTCATGGGTGGTGGTCTCCCAGCGGGTAGGGTCCTTGTCCAGCATGCTGCGCTCGGTGAAGGTCACGTGGCCGTCTGTGTCCACGAGGATAATGGTGTTGGTTCTGAAAAAGAGCACAGGCCACATGGTCACCCCACATCCCTCAGCCTCTGCCCTGCCTGTCAGAGCACACATGGAGGGGCCAGATGGAGCAGGGAGGGGCAGCCCCAGCCTGAGGGACGTGGGGGCTGTTGGGGGTATCTGGGTGCCCACACCCAGTGAGTCCTGTTGCCTCCACTGTCAAACACCCCAGCCTGCCCCGCCACTCTCACATGGCAGCCCTTGGGCTGACCATGCACTTCTGCACTCAGGGCACCAGGCTCCAGGACACCTGGCCATGCCTGGACACCAGACGGCTTGACCTCTGAGAGGTCCAGCCCTCCACTGCCTGGGGCCCGCCCAGGCCTTTCCACCTGGAAAACTCCCTCCTGTTCCCCTCCGTTGCCACCCAGGCCAAGTCAGTCTGCCCCAGGGGCCCAGCGCTCCCCCTGCTCTCCTCTCCAGCCCTCCCCACGGCAGGTCCTCGCAGTCGGGGGCAGCCCAGCACAGGCCGCCACCCAGGGGGGCACACACTGAGGGCTCCCCATGGGCCTGGACCCAGCAACCACGCAGCCAGCCAGGGGCAGACCTGGCGCCTGCCTCCCCCATCCACACGGATCCATGTCAGCAAACATGTCAGTCGTGAAAGTAAGCCTGTGACAGAGACGGGCAGCAGGGAAACAGCACCCTGCACCAGCCGAGAGGAGTGCCGGCACCGCGCAGGTGCGCAGCCTGCGGGCCTGAAGCCACAGTGCACAAGCATCCCTGATGCCATCCTGCCCCTCGCGGCTGTGTCCTGCTCCTCACGGCGGGGGCAGCCGGGGCCCACAGAGGAGGCAATGGAAGCCCTGGGAGCCTCGAGCTCGGCCTGCAGGGCGCCTGGGAGCACAACAGCTAACCTGGAGTGTGCTTGCCACTGCGGCTGTGTCTAGACAGGACAGAGGATCTGGAGCCCACTCAGCGAGGGAAGGAGCGTGGCCCTGGCTAGCTATGGAGCGTGGGGAAGCTCGGTTTCTTGGCCGGCCCCCCAACCGGGAGGTGAGACGCAGGATGGAAAGGTGCTGCACTGGCAGCCCCGTCATACCTGGTGCCATAGCCCGGGCCGCGCACGCACACGGCCGCGTACTTGCTCAGTATGGGCTGCACGTACTCCTGGCCCTGGTCCTCGATGGCCGGGTCTGGCAGCTGCCTGCAAGGACGGGGTGGGGTGGCTGTCAGTCCCACCTGCAGCCGTGTCCAGCAGGGTGGCCCTGCCTGCCATCCTGGCTGGCTTTAGAAAGCGGCTGGGAGGAGCCATGTGGATTATTCATCCACTTTTCTACTCAGGGCTGCAAACCTCCATCCACCTCCACCTAGGACTCCATCGCTGAGCCCGGGCCCCACATGGCACACACCTTCCCCGCCTGCCCTGAGGGGTGCCCCAGGGGCATCTGTCCACTCCAGCCCTGTGATGTGCCAGACACCATAGCCAGTGCCCGGCTACAGCTGCCAACAAGAGTAGCCAGGGCCTGTCACAGGTCTGCCCGGCATGGCACGGGGACCAGGGCCAGTGTGGACTCACAGCTGGGAGGGGGCTCCCCCGATGGGGGGATACTGAGGCTGAAGGCTGGAACCACAGCTCAGAGGCCCAGAGCAGGGGGCCGGTGGGGAGAGGAGCAGGAGGCAGCCGCGGGGGCTCCTCTGAGGAGTGGGCTGGATGGGGTGGGAGTAGATGCTGGGTGGCCCAGGCAAGATGGTGGCCCGGCCTGGGTGGAAGGGGAGGGACGTGGGGGCTGCCACACCGGGTTGTAGGAAGGCTGGCTTGGCGAGCACTGGGACCCCGGCTGGGGCGGACAAGACCAAGATGCCCAGCATCCGAGGTGGTCACCTAGAGGCTGCCTGAGGGGCCTGGGGGCCTGCGGCCGAGGGAGTCGCTGAGGGTCCCCAGGCAGTTCCTGCGTGGCCAGTCCCTGCCTCCCACTCAGCCCAAAGTCGCTGGCGGCCGAGCATGTGGGAAGCTCCATCGACCTGGCCACTTGCTTTGTGGTGTGTCTCTTTTCCCCAGGTTTTCTATGTGCCTGGAATCTTCCAGAATCTCCCACTAGCCCTCAGCATCCAGCTGCTCTGGGCTCCACGTGAGCCTGCGTGGAACCCCAGGCCCAGGCCCAGGCAGTGCCGCCTCTCGTTGGAAACCGCAGCTGCCCACGGGGGCAGGCGGGAGGCAGAGGACAGAGTGTCCGTCAGGGCCCCCTGCAGCCGTGAGCTGGCCTGGGCACCGCCACCGGCCTCCCTCCTCTCCGCCCTGGGAGACTCACGCCTCTTCGTTGCTGAGCACGTCCAGGAGCTGGGCGACCAGCACGTCCTTGGGCAGCGCCTGGCTCCGTGCCACGGCCTCCTGGAAGAGCCGCTTCCCGAAGCATAGCTTCCTCCAGGGTGTGTCCAGCAGCGCGTTGCTGAGCCCGTAGACCCCTGCAGGGAGGTCAGCCTGGCCATGCAGAGGCCCCGCTGTGCCATCTCAGGGTGAACCCACCCGCCCAGCGCAGGGTAAGGCGCCGGGGCTACGGCCAGGGTGGCATAGCCAGACCAGCCCAAGGCCAGGCTGCCCCCATGCTCCGGCACCTTCCCTGCACCCATGTCAGACCCACGTGTGTGGCGAGGGGTAGACAACTCCACACGGGACAGGGGCCCATGGGAGACCCTGGGGTGCAGAGATGCTAAGCAGCTTGAGTGGAATAAACAACTTACAATCCAGAGGGGGCAAAGGGGGTGGTGGAAAGGGAGGCGCCGTCTCTGAGCCAGGGTGGGGGGGCGCCTGAGCAGCCCGAGGCCAGGAGGGCGCCCACCAAGGTCAGTCCCGACTCACGCCGGCACTCAGGAAACCCCCAACACTGGGGACAGCCCCACCCAAAGGGTGTGGGCAGGGCCTCAGCAGAGCAGGGCCCACCTCTGCACCCAGCCGGACCCTGGCTGGGGGTCTTGGCGCAAGGACTCTGAGCTGGGGTTTCTCAGAACAAGCTGGAAAAGGTTTCTCATGTCACAAAAGTGAGGGGCACAGACTTGAGGTGGAGAGGCACCTCAGAACCTGTCCTCCAGAGGCGCGGGCGATGGGGACGGCCTGCGCAGGGCTGTGCACCCTAACAGTGCGTCAGGGATCCCAGGACACCACCCTCTGCCCTGCCAAACTCCCAGGTCAGGATCTCGGCCAAGTCAGACATTGCTCCAGGTGCTTCCCAGGGAAATGGCCCTGGCTCTGCCGGGGGCCCCTCCGCCATGCCACCCGCCCAGGTGTCGTGGTGTCTTTTCCATCAGGAGTGACCAGCAGGCCCTCCAACTGGGACTCCATGCCCAAAGAATGGCGCTACCTCATGCCATACACAGAAGTTAACTCAAGTCGGACCAGAGACCTAACTGAAAGCTAAAACTGTGAAACTCAGGAGAAAACAGGGGAGAAGCTTCGTGACCTGGGATGAGGCAATGGCCTCATAGATCAGAAACCAAAGAAAAAAATAGAAAAAAGGGACTTCATCAAAGTTTAAAGCTTTGTGCTTCAAAATATGCCAATAAGAAAGTAACAAGAAAGCGCACAGAGTGGAAGGCAATTTTTGCAAATCATATATCAGATAAGAGACGTGTAGCTAGAACGTACAAAGAACTCCTACAACTCAAAAAGTCAACCAATTGGAACACGCTTCTCCGACGCAGGCACACGAATGCCCAGCAAGCACGTGAAAAGATGCTCAACGTCACTCGCCGTCAGGGAAGCGCACACCAAAACCACAGGGAGACACCGCCTCACCCCCACTGGGACAGCTGTGACCACACAGACCGCAGCCCGTGTCGCTGAGGGCTGGGAGAAGCCGCGACACCCACGCACTGCTGGGAACGCGGAACGGTGCAGCTGCTTTGGGAACAGTCTGGAAGTTCCCCGAAAAGTTACGCAGAGCCGCCACGTGGTCCAGCAGCTCCGCTCTCAGGCACACGACCACAGACACTTGTTCCCGTGGGTTAGCGGCAGCAGCATCCACCATAGTCAAAAGGCGGAAACACATCCTTCGTCCCTCAGCTGAAGAACGGACGCGAGAGCCAGGAACACGCGTGTCTGCACAAGCACGTTCGCAGCAGCGCTGTGCGCGGTGGCCCGAAGGGAACAGCAACTCAAGTGGCCATCACTGGACGGCAAGAGAAACACAACGGCGTCCACCCGCGCAGTATCGCTCAGCCGTGAAAAGACACACGGCGCTGACTGAGGCCACAGCCTGACAGACCCTGAGAACACTAAGTGAAGGACGTCTGTCCCCACAGCACGCACCGCACGGTCCCGTCTGCGTGGAGTGTCTGGACCAGGCAGGTCTTAGAGCCAGAAAGCAGGTGGGAGGGGCCGGGGGAGGGGGAGGGGCGAGGCCGGGACTGCGACTGTCCTGGAATGAGGTGGAGGTGACGGCCTAGGGCTCTGTGAATGAGCGGAGACCGATATTCTGTGCACGGTGAGCCGTGCTACGGCTGAGCCATATCTCAATAAAGCTGTCGTTAAAAAGAAAAGAGCGACGCTGCTCAGTGGGGAGGGCTGAGGGGTGTCCAGGGTGGAGGTGGAGGGAATCTCCCCAGGACAACAACTTAGCAGACAGCAAGCGTTTCCAGAGGCAGGGTCTCGGGCACTGAGAGCCCAGGGCGCCACGGGGTGGCTACAGCTGCACCCTGGGGCCTCCGGGCCCATGTTCAGACCTGGGGGCTGAGGGGCCTCTGGCCTCTCTTGTGTCTTTTAGTCCAATTCTCTCCCAGGCGGTCACGGGCTCAGGGCAGCCCGACAATGTGCGGACCACGAGGCCAACTGTGGGCACAGACCCGCCTCACTGCGCACCCCGACCCCACAATGCTGAGCTGACGGGAGGCCCCGGGACAGGCCCTGCCCCAAGAACCGGCTGAGACAGCCAGAATAATCCTTCCCCAGCTTGGGACCAGCCAGGGCCGCGCCACACATGTCTGCAGCCGTGGTCGTCCGGCGCTTGGGAGCACGCCTGGGCCTGCTGTGGCCCCCGCATCTCCATCCAAGGTGGAGAGGGGAGGACCAGGGGCACAGAGGGTGGCCACAGAGCACCTGGCAGCTGGCAGGATCAGCCCCGCATGGAGGAGAGGGCACCAGCAGGCATGTGCAGGGGCAGCAGGGGGACATGGGGAAGCCCCCTCTAGACAGATGCCTCCTCTGAGGGTCTCCACTGCCCAGGTGTCCTGGCCTAGATGCTACCGCAGCATCAGGCTCTGAGCCGCCAGGCCCACCGACGGCCAAGACGTCACCGGGCAGATGTGGGAAGCTGGGAGCCAGCCCTGGTGTGGGCGAGGCAGGGACCACGGGACTCAGAATGAGCCCGGAAGCTCCATGTGCCTTTCCTGGGGGTGCCGCAGGATGCAGACCACCTTCCAAGACGCAGACCACCTTCCCCATGACGTGGTTCACAGGCTGGGGCACCATGACATACTCTGCCCGGGTGGGGGGACTGGCAGAGGAGGCTTCCAAGACATTGCAACAGCCGAGGAGGGAGGGGACAGAAGGGCACACCAGCGGGAGGCTCAGGCCAGGCAGAGGGGGCCCAGCGGCGGAGTGTGGATGGGGCGGGGGGTCAAGGCCCCGAGGACGCAGACCCAGCAGCAGACTGGGACTGGGCACAGGAAATGTGCGTTCGTGCGGGGCCAGGGCACAGTGTGCACGTGTGCCCCAGGGAGGGGCCCAGGCGAGAAGCCCGGGTGGTGACAGCCCCAAGGCTGAGAAGGCACGGGCAGGGCCCAGGCACACTGGGTGGCGCAAGGAGGTAGGGCAGAGATGGGGCGCAAGGTGGGGCTGGGGGAGGCCGGCAGAGCTACGGCGGGAAGCCCAGAGCAGGGATGGCGGGGAGGGTGCAGGCGCAGGCCACGTCCCCTGCAGACCAGACGCACAGGCCCGGGGGAGCCTGCAATAGGGGCCTGGTGGCCGAAAAGCACAGGGGGGTCCCCTGCACAGGAGCAGCCCCCAACGCTGTCAGCACACCAGAGCAGGCTCACCTGGCGTCAGGACGATGGGCTCGGGCTCCCCCCGGTTTCCATAGTAGCAAATGACATCTCCCCTTGCCGTGCTGTGGACCATAGGGAGAGACGGTCAGACGTAAGCCACGGGGCACCCAGCTCCCAGCGCCGCCCAGCAATCCCACAGCCCTGTCCCTGGGGCCCCGGCTGGAACCAGCACAGCCCCCTGCGGCCAGGCCGGGGGCCACTCGGGGCCCCAGCCCCTCGGGGGCCTGGATGGTAGGGGCGTGGAGACCATCGCTGCTGTCCAGCATCACAGGTGCACTCCCGGCTCACACTGGGGACCCGCAGCCCCAGAGGCACGGCATCCAAAGCCCCTCCTGCCTCGAGGCACGCCTCATGGCATGGGCTTGCAGGCGCAGCCTACGGTGCTGACTGCAGGGCTGAGCCCCGGCCCCCATCACCAGCCCCCTCTGTACGGCCCACCCCCAGCCACAGGGCTCATCTCCGAGGCCTCTGGACAGGTGGCCCCAGGGTGATGGAGATTTCAGAACAAAGAGCCAAAGATCTCATTTTTCTCTTCTCTTGTGCTAAGCGTACACTTTAAAATAGTTACAATGCACCCGCGCTAAAAACGTTCCAGTTCCTCAGTACTGCAGGCAGCCTTCTAGAACTTGGAATGCCTTTTGTGCCAACTAAAGGACTCTTTGTGGCCTTCCCGGGCCCGATGCTGGACAGGGGGCCCTGTCTTCAGGATAATGGACACAGGGAGAAGGCCGTCGTGGGCACCGGGGAGCCCTGCCTTCCTCCCAAGGTGTTGCCCACCAGGCAGCACCCACCCCCCACACCAAGCAGCTTCTGGGACCCCCAGTCTGCATCCACACTCCTACTCACCACGCCTGGCATTTGGCAACTTTCTTAAGACGTTTGGCTAATGATTTCAGAGATTTTGTTTGCAGGCAAAACGCTCTTTTGAACTTTCTGTGTAAGGACCTGTAGAATCAGCACCCATGCTGGGGCTGCTACCGGCGGCGCCTCGGGCCAGGCAGAGGGTGTGTCTGGCCCAGGACGAGCCTCCCTCCCTTCCAGGCCTGGGCTTCTCCCTGGCACCCACCAGCAGGGCTGGTCACTGACCTCCCACACCACTTCCTCCAGCCTCTGCCCTGGCAGGCACTGGCTTCTACCTGACCCGTGCCCCCCTCTCTGGACACTGCCCGCCCTCCTGGGTGTAGGCAGGCAGACCCCAACGGCGGTCTCTGGGAGCCAGGAGAGCTGCCCAGGCTCCGAGGAGCCCAAGCCCCCTCAACAGTAGGAGCCATCTGCCCACACATCCACTCAGAGAATGGCACCCTCGGCACCCAACCGTGACACAGCTACTGAGTACCGAGTCCCACTGGTGGCACAGCCACAGGTCTGGTCTCCTGGGGCTGGGTCAGGTCTAAATGGAACTACAGATAGTGCAAAGTGGTCCCCCAGCTGGGGGAGCGCAGAGCACAGAGACCAGGGACATTGTTGCCAGGAGCCGCGCAGGCCCGAGTGGGGAGGAGGGCTCCAGGCAGCAAGTGCCCAGTGCCAGGCCCCACCCTTGGCCCTCCTCCCAGGGACACTGTGACTGCACAGCCTCCACCTCGAGAGCACTGTCCGTGCAGTGCAGGTGTGCCACGGACACGCAAGGCACAGTGCGCCTGGGGTGTGAGGGCCAGGAGACGGGCCATGTACCTTGTGGAAGGTGCGGTCTCGGGACGGGCATCTGAACACGGACCGGCCACCTTCCCGCCTGCCCGTCCTGGCGGAGCCCTGCACCAACAGCACTCACCGACTGCTGGGGCCCTGGGAGGGGGAGATGCTCACCTCACGGACGGGCAAAGCACACGGAACCTCTGCGGTCCCATGGCCGCACCCCGAACGTGAGCTTCCCCGGAGCACCCCGCCTCTCCCGGCCAGGACTGCCTGTGGGGGGACGCCCAGCGGGGGCCATTTCACGCAGCTGCCCTCGCAGTCTCAGCTCCTGCCCGCAGCCCCCACGCTGGCACGGAAGCCCCCCTGCTCCACTCCCAAGTCCCCGTGCCGGCGGATCTGGGATAGGCAGGGTCCTCAGGACACCCACCCAGCCACTGGGAGGGACATCCCTGCAGAGGCTGCCGCGGACGCCGCAGACGCACCTCAGGTCGGCCGCTATGAGGTTGAAGCCGTTGTACAGGTGGCCCTCCACAGAGACCTTCTTCAGGTAGGACAAGCTGTCCACCTCAGTGGTCAGAAAGTGGGTCACCAGTTCACCTGTGGGCAGGGGACAGATGCCTGCAGCTGAGGCTGCGGGGAGGAGCCCCTCTCCCCAGGAAGACTGGCACGGGGCCCCGTGGGAGGACCAGGCAGACCAGGGGAGACCGGAGCCCTGCACGGGGCACCGCTGCTAATCAGCCACACCTCCTCGACCCCCCTGCCAGAGACCACCACCGAGAATTCTGTTCATTTGGAGTTTAAAAAAATTTCCCCCATTATGTCTCCATGGAGAAACCCAGCACCAAGGAAAGAACCTTCAGTGGGGACAAGGTGTGCCCACAGAACTACCCTCTTGGAGAAGGCGTCTGCTCTGCCAACATTCCACAGGCAAGGGACAATGACACAGTGGTCAGGAGTAACACATGGGGTGGCAGGGGTGCGGGGGTCAAGCCTGGAGCTCCCAAGAGGAGCGAACCATGTCTGTGCAGGTACTGCATGGGCCAGGCCCAGGGCGATGCCTGAGGGCTGGGGACACGCACCCTCCCCTCGGTCTCGCCCTGCTCCTGTCTCTGCCGCCTGCGCCTGCCGCAGACCACTCGGCAGTGGCGCTGTCCTGGAAGCCGTCCTCCACAGGGCCCAGCCTGCCCCCAGCTGTACCTTGGCCCCACCCCCTGCACGCCAGACCTGCCTCTCGGTACCCTGGCCCCGTCACCGTCACTGGTGCGCCCCAGCCACCTTACCTTGGCCCCACCCCGCCTGCCATACCTCGCCCCCGGGCCTCGTGGTCCAGCCGGGGCTGCAGGTAGTTGGTGAGCGCCGCCAGCTTCCCACGCGTGGTGATGCCCAGCCACGTGCCTCCTTCCTTGCCCTCCTCCATGTCGAGCCCTGTGGTGGACGACAGCGTCACCACCAGCAGCGTCACCCTGCCCTGTCCCCGTCTGGTCCAGGAGACGCACTGCACGCTCCGCCCTGCAGCCCTGGCGGTGGGACAGGGCCCTGCAGGACGCCACCAGGGACTGTGCTGGTGCTTCCGGCACAGCCCTCAGAACCCTGAGCCGGACAAGCCTCTCTCCTCTGTGAACCCAGCCCAGGTGGGGCTGGGCTCCTCTCCAGCAACAGGACGGACTCAGACGACAGCACAGAAGATCAGAGGGGCCAAGCACGTGTGCGGAGGAAACCACCAGGGGCCAGGGAGAGAGCCGCCGGCGCTCACACAGGGCAGGGGACACTGCCTGTTCCCAGATGGCAGCCTGGAAGACCTCAGGGTTCAGGGGACACGGGGAAAAGCAGATGGGGCCTCATCCAGGGGTGGGACAACCTTGAGCGAATTTAGAGAGAGGAGGAGAGAGAGACTGAAGAGAGACAGCAGGAGACAGAATAAATGCATTTGGCAAATGACACGGTCACACAAAAAAAAAAAAGAAAGAAAGAAAAACTACTTGAAGAATAGCCAAATTTTTACAAATTTGATGATTTGCATTTCCAACAATTCTCCAGTAATGCTGATGCTACTGGCCCACGCACCACACCTGGAGAACTTCTGGTCTAAACTTTTGTGCTCAACTTGCCAATGCCAGACAGCGAGAGAATGGGGACCCTAGCAGCACCGCAGCTGGGTGGGAGCCAGTGTGCGCTGGTGTGCCAGCCGCCACCAAACCACACGAGGGTGAACAGTTCCATGAGGCTGGAGCTCCCTGGCTGGGGTTGGCACCCATTCAGGGGCACAGGCCCGGGAGCCAGGGAGAGGGACAGGCCTGGGCAGCCACGACGGCCAAGGAGCTGGGCCAGGGTGACCCTCTGTCTGAGCCTCCATGTCCCCCTCTGCAAGCCCCCACTCTCTGAGGGCACCAGCCCCCGGGCCTCGCCATGGCCTCCTGCACCAGCCTGCCCTACAGCAGTGACACGCCGCCTGCCCTGTCCCTGTCCCCCACGCTGTCCACCATGCCTGGGATGGCTGGGAACTTTCCTGGCTGTGCCCACAGGCCCTCCACAGCCCCCGCCTCTGGGAGAGCCATGGTCAGCCCAGCTGAGGGCCCCCCGCCACACCCTGTGGGGTTACGGGCCTTCACCTCCGGACAGAGGCGCCATTGCGGCCCCCTGCACAGCCACGCCCACAGCTGGGGCAGCGGAGGTCTTGTGCCACACGTCTCGGCATCTCCAGGGTCTCCTGTGCGGTTCTGATGAGGCCGAGACCCAGACCCCTCGCCCCTCGCCCCCAGCCACCCCGATGCCGCCAGCTGCCAGGCCTCCAGCCCCTCCTGCCTTGGACGTTTTCGTCCTCCTCCACAGTGCCAGGGCCAGCCAGCCTGAGCAGCACCATCCTCACACCACTGCTGGGCTGCCCAGGAGTCCCCTGTTGAAACCCCACAGCCGAGCTGTTACAGACCACCAGCGGGGGCCTGGGAAGCACGGGGCACACAGCATCCTGGGTCCAAGAGGCCACACGCCTGGGCCAGCAGGCACCCTGGGGCACCCCCGTTGGCAATGCCAGGCTGCCCTGGGCCTACCTGGCGCCTGGCCCACAGGCAGAGGGACCCCTGGCCTAGCCAACCAGGAGATTCCTGTCCACCACACAGGCAGAAACTGCTGCCTGTCCACCAGGACCTCAGCGAGGCTGGTGTCTGGGAGGGAAGGGGACCCGGCTGGCGCTCCCTGTCCACCCTGCGGGACTCCTCACAGCAGGCACAGGGCACGTGGAGGTGTCAGCGCCGGCTCCCCACCTGCATGCACCCACCCTGAGCCTCTGCTGCCAAAACCCAGGGCAGCCGTCTCCAGGGCAAGGGTGCTTATGCACGAGCAGAAACACGCATGCAGACACACACACGTGTGTGCACCACTGGACTGTTTCACAAAGTGACAAGAGTGCGGACCTGGACCTGCTCATCACAGGAATCCATCCGTGTGCCCACGGTCAAAGGACGGGTCCAAAGGAAGCCAACCGATCGCTCTGCAGGGTGGGGTCCCACGTGAGGACTAACACTGCTCCTGGGGACCCACAGCACGGAGAGCCGGTGCTGGGCGGGTGGTGCCAGGGGTGCCAGTGCTGGGGCTGGCCCGGACCCTGAGACCCGGGGTCCAGTCACGCGTCCCACGTGTGTGCTGCAACGCGGTGCCGTCACTGTGGGGACCACCGTGGGATGTGCCAGGGGCTGCTCGAGGCCACAAGGGGCAGCCACCCGCCAGGCGTGAGGGAAGACTCACCGCTGAGGATCTCGTTGTTGCTCCCCCAGAAGTCAGCCAGCTTGGAGGGTCTGTTGTAGAACTCGTCCCTGTTGGCGGCCAGGATGAGCCTGCGAGAGAAGGGCACGCTGATGGCCTCAGATGCACGCAGCAAAGCCACGCTTCTTCTCTCGTTAACTATCGAATTCGCCCCAGTGCAACATGAGCAAGTCCTCGCTGCACCGCATGGGACGAAGGTCCCAGGAAACAGGCAGGAGCCCCACGAGGACACACGTCCACAGCACTCAGTGGCAGGAGGCAGGTCCCCCGGGGCCCTGTGGGACGGCCTTGGCCCACCCTACACACCTCCCCACCCCGGCCACCTGATCAGGCCCGGCCAGTGGCAGGACGAGGGCCGGGCAGGTGAGGGTCCCGCGTGGCTGGCACCAAGCAAGGCCTAGGAGCCCAGGCTGGAGGGTGGGGCCGTCCCTCCTCTGCCATCTGTCCCCCTCCATGAGAACACCCACAGCCAGCCATGGGCTTCTAGAAAGACAAATTCGAGGACACAGGTTGAACAGCAGCAGTGTGTGGGCCTCCGAGCCGCTCCGTCCTGCGTTTTATGGTGTGTGTTTGTTGTGGGGGGAGTTGGTAGGAGATGGGGGATAGTGGATGGGGGCTTTTCTGTTTTACTGGTTTTTTGCATTATGAATCAAACAAGTATTTCTTTTAATTAGGAAAGACACTGTCAATTTTTTTTTTTTTTTTTTTTGAGACAGAGTCTCACTCTGTCGTCTGGGCTAGAGTGCCGTGGCCTCAGCCCAGCTCACTGCAGCCTCCAACTCTTGGGCTCAAGCAAGCCTCCTGCCTCAGCCTCCCGAGTGGCTGGGACTACAGGTGTGCACTACCACACCCGGCTAATTTTTGTATTTTTTGAGAGACAGGATCTCACTCTTGCTCAAGCTGTTCTCGAACTCCTGACCTCAAGTGATCCTCCTGCCTCAGCCTCCCAGACACTGCCAAATTTTTAGAGCTCTGGTTTTAAGGGAAGAAAACTGAGTTTCATGTTCCAGCTTGGCAACTGAAAAATAAGGAAGGACACAATGGGGACTGCAGGTGGAAGCATCAGTCCCTGTGATACCAGTTAGACCCATGGGTCTAAGAAGTCGTGGCTGCAAGACCCTCTGAGCGCTATGCATGGACAGATGCACGCAGCAGCCACCGCAGCTCCCCCAGAAGCAGGGCACTGGGGGGTCAGCTGTCACATCGCGAGTCTGAAACCAGGTTGTGGTGTTGAAATCCTGACAGGTGTTGAAAAATAATTTTTGCATTGATTACTGTACACTGGTTTCACGAAACAACACTGGCTCATGGTGAAATGGGAAATAAAGACATTCACAAGATCAAGTGTGAAACTGTTACCACCCCCACCGCCCAAGCCCTTGGAGGCCTTTGCACCTGTGTGCACACAGGTGCCTCTCACTCTGCACCTCCCCTACAGCCCCCGGCCCGCAGAGACCCTGGGAAATGCTTCTGGACATTACCAGGGATTGTGCGTTGCCCTGGCACCCTCAGGGTCTGCCGTGGAAGCCTCACCACCTCCAGGGTGCCCCATCCGGCTGGCCCTGATCCTCACCTGCAGCCACACCTCATCCCGTCCACACAGCTGGCTCCAGTCCTAGGCCAGATCCGGGTGGGAGGGGAAGGTGGTCACTGTTCCTGATACAAGCTGCAGCCATGTATAGAACTGTCCTCTGAACCTCCAACAGCCATGTTCCAACCTGGACCCCGGCCCGAGTATCCCACCGTGTCTGCACCTTCTGGGCAGAGATGCCCCTGCCTCTGCAGCAGGGGCGGTAGCGGTACCCGCCTTTCCTGGCCCTGGCTCCACTCTGACCAGCAGTGCATCTGCCCCAGGCCTGCACAGGCCAGTCCTGGCAGAAGGTGCCCACTGGCCGTGGCCCAGATGGTGGTCAGGAGGGACCACTCAGGACACCCCAGGGGCCAGGCTGACAGCCCCTCCACCCCTGTGGGTGGGGTCAAGCCCCATGGGGTCCCGTTCAGGTGTTCTCTCCTAAATACCGCTCCTCCTCTGCTGCCACGTCCCAGAGCCCGCGGGTAAGCGGGGGATGGGAGGGCCAGGGAGCGCCCTGCCCACCAGCCTGCCAGCCCTGCCTGAAACCAGGCCGGCGCTGTCAGCTGCAGGTGCCGGTTCTTACATAATGCTCCGGCAAAGGAAAAATAGAGAAAAAAATTATTAAGAAAAGCTGACTGAGCAGAGCCTTCTGTCCTAAGATGTTCAACTGCCTATTTTTAAACAAGCAGCAAATACATGGGTTTGCCCAATAATTCACGAACATTAATTGCTGGGCTATTTTTATTCCAGGAGTTGCTGTTTGGATGAATTGCTGGTGGTTTGCCGGGAATTTCATGACATGTATAACTCAGGGATGAACTGGCGTGATGAGCACCCACATGGAGCTCCAGATGAGAGGAGGTAATCCCGCAGTCCACACTGGGGGTGCTGCAACACCAATAAAAACCCATCTGTGCCCAGTGCCCAGAGAGCCAGGGATGTGCCGCCATGGCGAGGGGCTGAGGATGCCAAGTCACCACAGCTGCTTTTTGTTTTGTTTCCATAATTGAAACCACTAATTAATTGTCCATCACCATCCACCCCACACTGTTTAGGGGTGCGAGTGTGTGCACCTCCTGGAGGGTGTGTGTGCACCATCTGGAGAGTGAGTGTGTGCACCGTCTGGGGGATGAGTGTGTGCACCGTCTGGGGGATGAGTGTGTGCACCGTCTGGAGACTGAGTGTGTGCACCATCTGGAGACTGAGTGTGTGCACCGTCTGGGGGGTGAGTGTGTGCACCGTCTGGGGGGTGAGTGTGTGCACCGTCTGGGGGGTGAGTGTGTGCACCGTCTGGAGGGTGAGTGTGTGCACCGTCTGGGGGATGAGTGTGTGCACCGTCTGGAGAG